>CM061532.1:203615322-204114794 GCA_030545055.2 Neoaliturus tenellus | reverse complement strand
TCAAAACAAAGTGGGAGGAACAGAGGGCTATAGAGTGAGTTAAGGGCCTTCACAAAAAAATGTTCAAAAAATATTAAACAAATGTTATTGTTGGAAATTACTTATTAATCATAATCATAAGGGTTTTATCTCTATACAAAAATCTATTTCAATATTGATTATATGAATAAATTGTCATTATTGTTACTCCATGTTTGAATTAATAATTCGCGAGTGATACTGGAATTTTTGAAAAAATATACTGGAAATACTGGAAATATACTGGAATTCTAAAATCAGATATCAGTAGACACCCTATTTTAGAATATGGCCAAAAAGGAAAAAAGTTAGACATCAAAGAAGAATTTCACATATATTCACACTGCAAAAAAGACCTGTCAAATATGATAAAACACGCAACAAATTGCAAAAAATCATATATTATTTGATAAAATATTAAAATTTGAAAACCAGAAGCCAAAATGAGCAAAAGAAAAACAGCTGACAATACAAGAACTGAAAGTAGTTTATTTATTTTATTAAGTTTGTTTAAGGTTAATGTAAATTTAGATAAGAAGACCGTCTGTGATCATGGGCTAATACGATCCACGCACAGATCAATATTCTATGTGGGCAAAGAGGTCTGCCAACCTCTTTTTAATAAAAATAAATAAATAAGGCTAATAACATTCAATAATTTTATTGAAAATTACTAATTTACTAAATTAGGCTAATAGTATACTAATAACAATGAATACTAAATTATTAAAAAAGTCACATCTTATGGACGAAATGGTCTAGAAAGTTTTGGTCGACGTAGTAGGGCACTCCACCATGAGAGCAGGCACGAGACACCAACCTATTAGCAATGAATACAGAGTCTTATAAGAAGAACAGACCTTATGGCTTTAGTTCTGCCGTTTTTTTTTAATTGGGCAACTCACCACCTGGCTGCGCGAGCTGTACTCCTGTTCCGTTCCTTTACGTGAAATCCCCCCCTTCAACCTAGCATCTACGGCGAAATCAGCGTTAATTTAAGGATAGCGCGCCGTCGTTTACACGCCCCTGGACCTAACCAAACTGGTTGATATACTATAAAACGTATATATTCGATTTCTGTATGAAATGCAGAATCTAACAATATGAATATTTTTTAATTTGTGAAATACATGTAATTTACAAGTTGGAAACTTTTAATGGTTTATTTAGTCTGACATTAAAAAGTTACTAAGCAAGGATTTTTAATAATTTTTGGGTCAGAAACAAACTTTCAGCGGGAAAGTAGTTGACATTTAGATGAATTTCATCATGCAATTGAGCAATGTACGATTAAATGTTTTGATTGTTGGCAATTGAATTAATAGTGCCTTGAAGAAATTCACTTTTACTCTCGCGCTCTCTTACTTCATTGTTTGGTCTATGATTTCATAAGAATAACAATGAATATTGACTATCTATTTTTTACTTAATATTTGTTAAGCACATAGTTGTGAAATCTTATAATTTTTACACTCTATATAATTAAACATAACCATTATTTCGTCCAGCAATGCTGAAGTATTCTATGATGCTTGTTTTTCTAAACAAGATATGTTATTTTAAATCATGATTAAATAAATAATGTAATGCTAAATATTTTAAAATTGAAAATTACTTTTTAAACCTATACTGTACTCATAATATATGTAGGCTAGTCAACAGTAATAAACACAACATCTTGCGAAACTTTCAATTCTAAACTACATTAATAATAACATAATAATATATAATAATAAAATAACTTTCTTGCAGGCCAACCTTTTCATGTGATTAATTTGAAAGAAATTGCTTTGCAATGTTTTTACATATTTTTCATAACGATCATAGATCCAAAATTAAATTAACACCGTAGTTATTTTTATTTAGGCCTTGTGGTAGCCCAATTTTTACTATGAAAGATTACAATTTTCAATGTGAACGATTATTTTTTTTGCAATGAAACGCTGTAATTTAGAATTGGTGCTTTAGTGGCAGTGGCTGGAGGGGAGATGTAGTGTAACTGGAACAGCCAGCTGTGTGTAGTCCGTGCGTTGGAACAGCCAACTCTCGACCCAACCTGGTGGTGAGATGCCCAATTAATTACAACAATGAGGGGCGTGGGGGCGCGTAGAGCAGTTGGAACAGCCAACGCTCAGTGCAGCCAGGTGTTGAGTTGCCCAATTAAAAAACGGCAGAATATTTAACATGGGGCCTGTTCTTCGTATAAGACTCTGTGTTCATTGCTATTAGTCAGTTTACATTCTGACTTCGTTTCAGACAGTCAAATCCAAATAATGCCTCCCGTCCACACACTACACTCACAAATTATACATAACCTATGACAGTTTTCCATTACTGAACCTATTCTCACACTTAATGTTGGAACACTGTCTTCCTCCTCCTACTTTAGAGTTCATTTTGGACTCCGAGTAAACAAATTTGAAAGTAGCAAGATACCATGACGACACACTCTAATCTTTCAGGGTGTCTACTATTTCAATTAATGGTCACGGAAGTCACTAAAAAGTCACCTATTTTTCCTAAAAATGCAAGAAAAGCCACAGATTTTTAGTATTAATTGAGAAAATAATGCGATTGTGAACAAATGTTTTGCGACTTTAACAATTTCCCCCCAAAATTTTCTATCTTAGAGAGAACAAAAATTCACTGATTTTTCCATTTTTCACGCCAAAAAGTCACCAAAAAGTCACTGATTTTTTTATATCTTTGGCAGTAGGCACCCTGCTATTGTAAAACATAGCTTAGTTTATTTTTAGCGAATTTCCCGATAGGGAATACGTTATTACGGTAGTAGCCATGGTAAGACCTAAGCCCGGGACCATGATACTTTTTCGTTTTAAGGTCCCCAGAAGCCAAAAACACCGTTCGTTCATTTTCATATATATATATATATATATATATCTATGTGTCCGTGGTACTGATAACTTTTGACAGCAACCTCCGATTTTGATGAAATTTGGTATGAAGGTGTAAGACCAGATTTATTTTCATGAGTTCGCGAACTAGCATGATCGGGTTATGGGAACGGGGTTTTATGGGATTTCAAAGAGGTAGAAAATGTTTTTTTTTTGCATTTTTGGATTTCAATTTTTAAAATTCAACAATTTTAACTAAAACCATTTAAAAAAGCTTAAAAAACAAACATTTTAGTATTTTGAATTTTTAACTTGGCTTAACAGGTTACGGAGAAAAGCTAAAAATAGATTTCCAATGTTAATCTTATGGGAAATCAACAAAACCCTGTATCTCGCTTATCTATTGAAATAATTTGATAAAATTTGGTATGTACATTCACTAGGTAGGGTCTACCTGATATTTGCTTACAGCACCCATATGGCGGCAAACCTACGTACTCACCCCCATGGGGCTTATGGGGAAATTAAAAGTGTCGAATATTGAGACAATTTGATATTTACCTTACCTAACTATTACATTTTCTAACAAAACTAACATTTTCTAACAACATCCAATGGCAGCAAACCTACATACTCATTCCTATGGTGTTTATGGGGAAAATACAAAATCTCAAGATCCTTTGGAAATTCGCTGAGTACGCAGGTCTGCTGCGACGGGGGGTATTGTACACATATTTTCAAATAAAATATCTTCATTAGAATATAATTAGAAGTTTGAAGACCCATACAACAAAGTCCTAACAATAAAAGGATATGATGACTTAAAATAACGATTCTCCTTGAAAAAAGCTTTCCAATGATACCAAATAATCTAGGTAACTTAAGGTTTACGGAATGTTTTTAACGAAGCAATACTGAATAACAAATGTAATACCTCCCTCTCTCTCGTACAATGTACTATGTTTAGGCCTACGTTCCGCTGGTGCTATCTCTATTTGGAGTGCTCAATTTCACTTTACAGCGCTCCTAGCGAAGCAATTTGCCAATTTTTTACATGGGATGTGACCTTCTTTATATTTTTGTAATCATTGCTAATAATTACTAATTCACTGAAAAATGAATGTATAAAAGGCACAAAATAGGATTCAGCATCATTTTAGATGGTAACCTTGATTAGTTTCATGTTTACTATCCAAAAACAACTGACAAGAGATGCCTGTGAAATACCTAACTGAAACCAAACTGATGAATTTTGCAAAATTCATCACTATTTACTATTTACACGGCCCATCACTACTTACCAATGTCCATAAGAGTAACATGCACCAATTGTTTTTTTTGAGATTTGACTAGTGACATAGTGGGTACAAGTGCATTGTTTTTAACTAGAAGCGTTCAATATTAGGTGGACTATCTTAAACACTGAACCTCTTTTATTTGAGTCTGTTATGTTTAATGTACAAAAACCTGTGGATATTATTTAGGTTTCATTGTATGAAGCTTTAAAAACTGTCATTTGACTTCTAAGGTATTTTTAAAATGTTTTATTAATATAATTCGGGTTTGAAAAGGGTATAGAAATTACTGTGTGATATGTTAATGCTTGATCAGCTTGAATTGGCAGAAGTTGAGTGCTAGAATATTGGGTTTTTTGTATTTGATGATCTTAATGTTGAAATTCATGTTTCTCTTAGACCATCTGAGAAGAGTTCACCATTGAAAAATAATTCAGATGGAGAAGGAAAAAATAGAGAGGATTCTGGAAGTGGAGATGAGAAGGATGAATCAAAAGGTTTGCATTTATATTCGGTATATATAGTCATAAGTTTTATCCATTGCCAGAATTAACAAGTAACAATTTTTACGAGCAAGGTCAGCATTAGTTACATAATGGGTAAAATTATCTTTACAAATGCACAGAAAAACTTGAACTAAAAATATTTTCACAATACACTCTTGTTCATCTAAAATAATGTGGCAGGAAGCCTGTTCGTATGTCAAAAAATTTTACTTTTTTCTGATCAAACACCCAAATTTTTCTTGATTGCTTGACCCTTAAGAACAACTTTCAACAGGGTGCTACTCTGGTAAATGAATGACCCACAGAACCCATTACAGCGGTTGGAGTATTATTATTTAACTACAGGCTAGGTAAGTCGAATTTGGGAGTAATTTAACGTTTGTTGACACAGACACAACATAACCTCGTAATATTTTTTTCTGTAAACCGGCCTTTAACAGCCCTCTAACCTCCCTCACACAACTACTTGAGGGAGGTTTGAGGAAGGTTTAAGGAAGATTTGAGGAAGGTTAGAGGTGAGGAAATTTTGAGGGAGGTTTGTAAATTCCGCTATCTTAATTGCTTTTTATAACTTTAACAAAATATTGGGTTCTCTGATTCTGTGACGTGGTGTATTTGAGTAGATATTCAATATGCTATGTATTTTAATATAGTGAAGTATATGTGATCATATTTAAGTGAGAATTTTGTTTTCAGGTTAGTCAATGAATGCAGTTAAGAATCTTTTCCTCAAAAGGTCAAGATTGCTCGATTCAAGATAACCTTTATTCAATAACTGTAGATGATCTCGATATTTGTGTCTGCCATCAGCAGTCACAAAGTTTGATCAGGTCTTATTTAAGGAAAAATTGAAGATGTTACTATGTTATTGAAATCGTCTTAATTTTGTATAAATTGACTTATTAATTTATTAACATTTTTCGTCCAACAGTATGTAGAAAGAATTTACTACTGATGGGTGCTTTGTATTCCAATGGCACATAGGTTTTTTTCCATCTTGATGCATTTGTTCAAAATGTGTCTAGCTGTCTATTACTAGTATATTATAAATTTTAAGCTCAAATGTTAGGCTTATTGCATTTAGTTAATGTTTTATATATTCCTTTTCTTTATTTATAAACTATTATTAACATAAAGGTATAGCTGTGTGTGAATTAAAGTTTTGAGCTTTAGATGATATTTTTGTGATATGTTGGAAAACTTGTTATTTAATGGTTATTTTGTTTGAGCTTGGATAGGCAATTTTTATTTACTTAGTTCACAAACATGTCTAAGTTAGCACGTTTTCTTGTTTTTTATTCCATAATTGAGAAACTAATTTGTTCTAAATTGTATTCCCAGTTTAAACCCTCATTTAATATAAAAAATATATATTATTTAACAAGCCATTAAAAAAAATATAGTTGTTGGTAATTTGATATGTGTTTGGGCAAATACACATATTTAGCATGGAAAAAATTATTTATATTACAGTTTATAGTTATGTTAATTGGCGATTTCATTTACCTGTCATTTAACAATAATTTAGGCCTAACATACAGTCAATTCCCGATTATCCGGGGGCGGGTAAACCAGGTTGCGGATTAACCGGGGTCACAATAAGTCAATTTCAATTTTATTTATTTTTTCAGTTTAGACTACAATACCATCATTTATAAATCTTATATGTTAAAATTACTTAAGAAGAAATCTCTTTACTAATTATTATTAGATTTATCAATGGAAAAAACAATGAAACACAGAAATTTATCCATAAATTATTTGGTGGCATAATTGTGATGGTAGAGTCATGTGGTCAGGGAGCAATGAATCAGAGCAAGGAGGTGGCAAAGTGGAGTGGGATGGGGATGGGGCGCGGTGGCGAGTAATGACCTTGACTGCTAGAAACCTTTGGTCACCTGCTGGATGTGCTAAAAACAGGAACCAAGAAAGATCCTATTTAGTTTCCAGTTCAGTGTGTGATTATTGTTCTGATTTGTGTGCCGTTCAGTGACCCCTAGTAATTTTGTGTTGTATTACGCTAAATCACACATTTCAATATGCATTTGTTTTGCATTTTAAGAGATGTTTGATAGTGACATAAAATTTTATTTTACAAAGTTATAAATTAATTAGCCCAATTTAATAATTAGCAAACATTTTGAACCATTGGTTGTTCATCAATTTTTACCAGTTATACAAAAAGATGAACCATCACTTGTTTTTATACGAGCTCTCTTGAATAAATTATACCAAGCGACCTTACCCCCTCACCCAGATGCCAAACAATAGAACACCTGACCTTGGTTTTTTGTCCACATTGGACCCTTTTATTGTGTTCCTTGCTCACTCAACTAGAAGATCAGTTTATTCATTCCAATAAGGTTTGATCAATAAAAAACAAGGTCTCTTGATTAAAACTTGTTTATTTTGTGTTTTACTCAATTTATTGAACTCTTTGTTTTAACCGTGGTTTTAAGTTATCTGGGACCTTTCAACCCCAGATAATTGGAAGTTGACTGTATGTTAATAGTGTGGAAAAATAATTTTATAAAGTTTAAAACCCATTTATGCACCTTGCCTCTTTTTTCGGACAGTCAGAATCAAACCTGGTGTAAACTGTTATATGGCATCATAAGGACAAACTTGATTGACGTTTTATTTGTTAGCAGTTGGATTTGCAGGATGTAATGTAAGCAACGAATTACTTGCAAGTCATTACTATTATTATGTTGGTTGGATTCAGTGAGCTTCAGTTAAAAAAAATGTTCATTAATACTTCATTGATACCATTTCCTAGTGATGTGTTAAAATGAGCATGAAACATTCAAAAGTGTGTGAAGTATCAATTTTTTAAAGCAGCATTTTGGTTGATGATCAATAATGTATTTTTTGCCAGGAAAGTCATCTTGAACTCAATGAAAATTCCATAGTTTTATTTACTATAATTTTCAGCAAGACAACAATAATTTATTCTGAATGCTTTATTTTAAAAATATTTTTATCTTAAATATGTGTTGTCACACGACTTCCTTGTAATTCTTATGAGGTCATTACTAACACCAATACATATTTTCACATTCTTTCTCTTAGTGTGAGAACTTAATTTTAGAATATGATAATTTGCAAATAATACCACTACTAGATTTGTTTACACTAACATTTTTATATCTTTCTGTGTTCAAACTTAAAAAAAAAACAAAAAAACTGACATCACTCACGTAATAGTAGTAGTTATGAAGGTCTTTAAGCCAGAAGTGAGATGTAAGTCTATGTTCTAAAAATACCTCGAAGAGTTGCTTGAAGGCTGTATACAATCGTTGCATACACTACTTTGTCTTCAACCAATTTAAATTTGATAAATCACCTTAAAAATATAGTAATAAACGTGTCAAAATTTATAGGTTGTAGGCGCTTACCCAATCAAAACTCCATCACTTAACCTAATTGGCATACTCAGTCACATGATCACACTCAGTTGGGGATAGACACAAGGGAACCAAAACATGAATCGTAATTGAACAATCAGCTGATGTGCAATTTGGGTAGTTTTCATCTTAACTACTTTTGTCAAATGCCGAGCTCTCATTGGTCAAGAACCCTTATTTTAATGTGACTTCTGACATTGGAGACCCCATTAAGCAGTTTGAATTTGGGTTAATAATGTACTTCTGTCTGATGTTACTTTTAATATAACTTTATTGTCCTTATTGCAACCGCCGTAGATAAACATGTGTTATTGCTAGAGGATTTGTGATGCTTGATTTTTGTGACATAGTAAAGTACATCAAATCGTACCTAAATAGACCTCAAATCTTGTTCTCAAATTTCTTAAGTATTAATAAAAGTCCTCCTTAATGAATGAGCTATGTATAGTCTGTGACCAACAAAGGGAGGAGGGTTCAGTTCACAAAAACTACAATTAAGCTGCAGTTCTGTATGTTTGAAATTTTTATAATGTCAGTAATTTTTTTTATTTGATTTGATTGTTGACTTTATAGGAGCGATAGTAATCTCAACATTACAGTATTATAATTTTAGTTTGTCTTTAGTTACGTTTTTCTTCCGGAGGGTCAGTAGTGACCTAACCGTGTGAGCGCTCAGACCTCCAAGTTACGAGTGCATAAATCCGTTCCTAAGCAACTTTACCCGCAATCTCAGTGCTGACTCAGTACCGCGACTATGGCAAAGTTACCGAAGAGCAAAAACCTTCTGTAACCTTTTTTGGCATATAAAACATTTATTTATAGCTTTCAGATTTGCCTTGTTCTTAGTTTTATTTTCATGTTGGTTCCAAATTTGATATGGGATTTCTATTTACTTATTTTTTAATGTATTAATGGTTAATATTAACTACTGTAACTGAGAAGAAAATAATTTGCCTTTGAAATTTCAAGGTAAGAAGTCAGTACCGGTATCTGTTTTGTTTTGTTTTTATTTTATAACTTGTATTTGCCAAATACTTTCTCTATACTTAATTTTTTGTTTTATTTACATAATTTAAATTAAAATTTGAAATATACCATTGTAGACTGTATTTGACAAATGTTATGGACTCATTTTATATAAATCATCAATATTTATAGTACCATATTATATTGCCAATTTTTTTTGCCATAATCATTTTAAATAAATATAAAACTATAATTACTTGGAATATTTTAATGTTTTATTCTAAATAAAAATATTTTAATACTACCCTTAAAAAAAGAAGAAAAAAAACAGTTAACAAAAAAGTTTTCATATGTGCTGATTTTTGGCTCACTGAATCCTCATTTATTAAATTAACACATTTAATCTGATAGCATTGAAATTTGTTTTCATTTTTTTTTTTGTGCAATTAATATCTTGAAATTTAAGTTTGATGTCATTGAAATGTATAATTCTATTTTAACAGTTCCTTGTTACTTATTTTATATATATAGGTACATGTACCTCCCTTGTGATTCTGTGCTTATTTCCATTATTATCATTAGTGCCATCATATAAATATCTGTATTTGATGTTGTAAGGGGCTTTAGAGTTTCTTTGTGTTGTAAAACTGTTTAGAATGTGTTTTACAAATAAAGTTGTCTTCAAGAAGAGTGAAGTTTTTTAATAGTCGATACCTTGATTACCAACAAATTGTTACATAAAACTCATATAAATTAGAATAAAAAAACATTTCGGAAAGAAACTTAAAATTAATTTTTGAGTATAGAGAAAGTATTTGAGAGTATATTAGCTTACTTTTTTACATAAAGATCTTAAGTATTCGAGACAAACTTCTCAGGTTCTTTTCTTCGATCCAAAGAATAAGAAACCTTATAATAAAATAAATGATACATTACTGGAATTTTTTTATTACAGGGTTAAATGCTTCAATCTTAATCAAATAAGTAGTTTTTTATAATTCTGCCCGAAATCTGCCTGTTTTTTGTTCTCTCAATAGCACCAAAACCGATTATTTTTTGTCCTAGGACTGAAAAATCATCTGGAGATTTTTTTAGGTCCTAGTACTGAAAAGTCAGCTGTTTGATAACTATATTAATATTCATTTATTAATGTTGAGGAGCAGAATTTTGAAATTCATAACGTTATAATGAACATTGTTTGTAAATAACAGAAATGTAAACACTGCATAATACTTAATTTGTAAATATAACCTTTAAAATACAACTTTTTAGTTAATATTTTTAACAATTAAAAGTCTAATTTCGCATCATGATAAAAAACGTTTTTCATCACTCGGAGCAAAAGTGTCTTTTTTATGCTTAATCGTTTTTAAAAACTCGATTGCGCACCAAAAAGACTCACTTTTGCTCCTAGTGATGAAAACTACTATTAATGATTTTTTTGCATTATGATGTATGCAAATTAGACCCTACCATTTCTAATTCATTTTATCGCTACAGATTGTAAAATTTTGACATTACTGTCCCTTAAGTTCACTTAAAGATAAAATTTCTGACATGTTAACTTTGAGATCATTGTGCAGTAGAGGTTATCCTAACTAATTTTGACCGAATGTGGTTCGGATAATCATACACAAAAAGTGTTTACCATTAAAAATTTATAATGAATTCATTGACATTTAAAAAAAAACATTCAAATAATATAAAGGCTTTAATTAAAAGAGATTAAAATCCAAAATATACCAATTCCTTTCATACTTGAAGACACATGCGCTATATTTGCTGTTTTGCAATAGGTTATTTTAATGCTGAACACTGAATTAGTACGGTAGGCCTTTCAGGGATTCGGATAATTGATGTTCGTATAATCGACTCTCTACTTTACCTCCAAAACTACAACATTACTTTACAGCAAACTTTTAATTGAGATTCAAAGACTTTATTTTTAGAGGCCAATAACATGAATTTGGATTTCCAAAATTCAATTGCCTATGTCCGATGGTAGCCAAATTTTTTATAGGCAGACTATCCTATTAACAAGCAATCTCACCTCCTTACAATAATATTCTTGACACGTTGTTTGAGTTATTCCTATTCTTTGCTCTAGATAAATCTGATGCTCGTCGACAGCTGATATTTTTATCTCCCTAGGGAAATAAATAACCATTTTATCCCTGCAATGAATGGGCTGTATTGTAAAGCGCTGTTTACAGGGCAGTCTGACGAAAAATTTCATTCACCAACAGGGACAAGTACAACCATGGTTCGCTCCTCAAATCCTATCCCATACAGAAGAACCTCTCTTATCCAACTGCCCGATAACCGACTCCTAGATATCCGAACTAGTGTCTAGCCATCTATCGGTGATCCCCATGCTTCCGTCGTTGCTGAGCCTGCCGATACGTGTTAGCTATCATACACACTATGATTTGTTTTACCCACATAAGTACTGTAATTTTTCAGTTATTATACATATCTTTATGTTTCCATAAATGTTTTTCTAGTTAGGAAATCCGTTTTATTTGCTCCTCCAACTTTTTGGCTGTTCCAACTATGGCCCAGTCCCTTCATGGTTGGAAATGGGAGATTTCACTATAAGTAAGGTATAATGGATGTAAGAATTTTCTTTAAACTTGGCAAATAACTTAGTTATGGGATATTATAATATAGGTTTCTATGCTAGGAAAATCATTATTTCACAATAAACTTGAATTGAAATCCTAAAAAAACTTGGCAGCTATTCAGACATTGGTCTTATGGAGTTAATAATCAAAACAAAAGAGTAACTGAAAACAGCTGACAACTCAATGTATGAACCAAGGCAAATAGAATCCTACTAGGTAGCGGACACCAACAAAAACTAGTGACGTCACTGGCGTGGCCACCTGTTTTCAACCACAACAAACTACTTCATTTGTCAAAACCTCAAACTAAACAATAACTTAATTAGGTTAAAGTATTTTTGTTGTCAGTGTCGTCGTGATGTTAATTTTACAATTCAGGAAAACAAAGTAGGCTAGCTGATTCAAATTTGAAAAATGTTTTGTTGTGTGTGTAGTTTAATTGGAGAAATGCAACAAATTATTCTAAATAGTTCAAAATTGCAACGTTTTTTCATCTGCAAAAAGTAAGATTGGAAGAGGGAAGATTGTTCACGAAGGAACACTGTGTTTTGTGGTTATTTTCAAACTAAAATTAATTGACAGAACTAAAACAACTTTAATTTTACATTAATAAAAAATAAATAAATGCCTCCTTTAAATTGTGACTTTACCTAATATCATATAGATAACGTAGCCTATTGTAAACAATACTTTCTTATTGAGTTAGTCTTTGGCTAATTTGATTTCATCTTAATGGTAAGAAGATTAAAATGTAGGATAGTAAACTGTATACCCACATCTCAATCCCTTACTTTAGAATCACTTTTTTTACTCCTAAAAGAATGCCATTAACTTATTTAACTTAAATACAATTTCAAATGCAGATGCTGGTATGCTATGCCTACTTTTGAAAACCGAACTAAAACATTTTTGTTTGCCACCCATCAGCTATAGATGGCTCGGTGTATCTGTAGGCCTACTCATGGCTTTTCATTTTTTCACACGAAATGTAAACAAAATTGCAATATGTAAACAAAGATGACGACACTGGCGTGGCTTGGACATGTCGTCTGCAGATGTCCGCTACCTGGTAGTCTAATTGCCTTGGTATGAACTATTTGATTCAGTATTACAGTGTGGTTTTCCAGTGTAGCCACATACTGAATTACTGAATGATACTATAACAGTAGTTAATTAGTTTTCAAATAATATGCTACAACTTTAGATAAACAAAACAACAAGGCCTTGAATCCACATGTTACTGATTCAACATGTTTCAACAAATTTATAACAGAATGTAGTATTTAAAGGCCTACTTTAAAACATTGTGAAAGGCGAGTGAGAGAAGCGAATGAGCTTGTCTTGAATAAACACAAGCTTTATGAGCGTGGCATTTATTGTCCGCAGTGACCCGGTATCCATTGAAGAAAAAGAAAACAGTGCTTTGTTTTCAATCATAACATTGAGTACAAAATACTTTCAGAAAAATTAAAAAGGCTAACTTGATTAATAACTTAACTAAACAAACTTCCTATATTGAACTCATTTTAGCGAATTTCCCATAGGGAGGAAGCTATTACCGTAGGTCTCATGGTAAGACCTAAGCCCGGGATCATCCCACATAGCAAAAAAAAAAAACTTGATTCAAACTTGATTTTTGAGGCTTGAAGGTTTGATTCAAACCTTACCAATCGAGCCTGAAAACTTGATTCAAGGCTCTTAATCACCGTGATGTGAAATCGATTTTAACTTGAATCAAGCGTTTCATTCAATTCTTTTTCAAGCCACTTTCTTTCAATTCTTTTAAGTCACTTTCAAGCCTTTAAAGTCTTGTCTAATATTTTCTAGTCTTTTTCAAGCATCTTTCAAGCCCTTTTCAAGTGTTTTTCGAGCCTCTTTCAAGCCTTTTTTAAGTCTTTTTCGAGTCTCTTTTGAGCCTTTTTCAATGAGTTTTCAAGCCTTTAAATATCTTCAAGCTCTTTTCAAGTCTTTTTCAAGGGCCTTTCGAGCACTTTTTAAGTGTTTGTCGAGCCTTTTTCAAGCCTCTTTCAAGTACTTTTCAAGGCTCTATCGAGCCTTTTAAAGCCTCTCTCGAACCTGTTTCAATTTTTTTTTTTTTTTTTTTTTAAGTCTTGCAAGTTTTTTTTGATTTTTTAAGCAACTCTTTTTAATGAACATTTTGAGTCATATATACATTTCATGTCTTAAAACCGGGGTTTTCTGAGTACACAATCAACATTTTAACACAAAAGAAATGCTTGACAAGAATGGCATAATTTTAACATAATTTATCATTTGAAACTGTGTATTGCATTTATGTTAGATGTTTGTTGAACTCAACATTTTTACCACAATGTTTTTAAGTTACAATGAGATAACTTACACAAATTTATCAGTTCTTGGGGAACTTAAATTTATATGTAAATCGTAAAAAAAACCAATTATATTGGTTTTAATTTATTGAGAAATAGAGATGAAAATGTTTATGGTAATATAGTAATGGATGACTTTGAGCTAACTAAGGTTAAAACAGTAAAATATTTAGGAATTATAATAGATGAAAATCTAACATGGTCCCCTCATATAGACTCACTATGCAATACTATAACTTCCTGCATATTTTGCTTGAGTTATTATTGTCGATTCAGATATAAACCCTTACTAAAATTGTATTATCATGCAGTAATAGAATCGAAAATTAGATATGGTATTATAATATGGGGTTCAGCAACTCAAAGTTTAATGAATAGGATATTCGTTTTGCAAAAAAGAGCAATAAGACTAATCCAAGGGTTGAAAAGAAGAACATCTTGCAGACAAGCTTTTAAATCATTAGGTGTATTACCATTATATTCATTATACATATATGAAGTCATCATGTTTGCCAGATTCAACAACAATGATTACATTACTGAATATATGCGTGTGCATAATACTAGGGCGCATACAATTGTAAATTCCCATACAATGTTAATTATTGTCTGAGGAATAAAATTTATTATTATTAAAACTTATATTAAGAAGCGAATACGGTTCGAAAACTAGGCCTACATGACAAAAACTCCATTTCAAAACAGAGCCCAAAAAATAACTTTTAAATTTTACTGAGAAAATGGAATAAACTTACATATGCCTAACTCAATTTTACAAATTAGGCCTACAAAATTTTAAAATCGAGATACTCCTCCTACTTAAGTAGTTAATCTAATTAATTTGTACTTAACTAATTTCTGTTTTAAACCAAATAAATGACACTTAACACGTGATGTATTATTGAAATGAATAAAATTAATTGAAATGAAATGAAAATAGTTTATTTATTCCAAAATATACAAAATCAACAAAGTTCCACATTTATGTGTAATATCAGCTGCAGAAGAACAAATAAACACAAGACAATAAACTTACTTAAAAATCAGAACTGTGAAATACACATCCGATAACTTCGGAGTCTGGTAAGAAAGTAATGGCGTCGGCCCGTCTCGTACCGAAAAATCTATACAAAATCGATGAGAAATCGATCCTTGGGAGCTGCGCACTGCATTATGGGACAACGTTGGACGGCTTGTGATTGGTCGGGACGTCGTGGCGCGAATCGGTATCGATTCGAGTTCGATTCGCAAACGTGAATTGAGTTTAGTTGGATAATCAAATTCAAGGCTTACATTGCAATTAAAGAGAGAGGGAAGTTCAAGCCTTCTTTAACTTTTTGGTGCTTTCGAATCGGACTCGATTAGATGATTAAGTTCAAGGCTTACATTGAGATTAAAGGGAGAAACAAATTCAAGTCTGGATTATCTTTGGTTATTTCGAATCGGACTCGAATAGATGCTCAAATTCAAGGCTTACGCTGCAATTAAAAATCTAGGAAAAGTCGAGGCTTGATTCAAGCTTCCTTGCTATCTGGGATGTTACTTTTTTGTTTTGAGCTGCCCAGAGACAAAAAATAATAGTCATTCATATATACATATATATATATATATATATATATATATACATATACATATATATATATCTTTGTAATCTACATGAAATGGCAAATGAATTGGTATAAGTTATATTTAAACCATGTTGGTTAATTACATTTTCAATATGGAATCAGTAGTTTTTCTAAAAACAGTTTTAATACTGATAAAATACAGGGTGTCCAGCTTCCACCTTTACAAACTTTTCCAGGTTATTAAGCATGTCAAAACAAACAGAAAAATCATATAAACATATGTCCGGAAATGCTTCGTTAAGCCGCTAGCCGCCATTTTGTTTTTTACACTTAAGAATTTTTATTTCCGTAACGGGTTGTTGTATGGAGTTCATATTTGGCATGTACCTTAACCCTCGAGGGGTCGCGCCGCTGTCTTTTCCACCGGGCGATAGGTATTTTTTTTTTTACTTCTCAGCGTGGAAGCTTAGCGCTACCCCCCCCTCCTGTACCTTCAAATGGACTCGTCTGCTACGCTATCGCGCATTCCCTCACCCCCTCCAACAAGCCAGTCGGCTGCTGTATTGCAACAAGTTAGCTACCTGTGGTTTCCACCGTGCGCGACATCATTGTATAACATATGATGTCGCGCACGGTGGAAACCACAGGTAGCTAACTTGTTTTCATATAGTATAATTTTTATACTATATGTTCATAGTATAGTGTTATAGTTCATATAGTGTTTTATTAGTTAATATTCTATGTAATATTTTGAATTGTAATCAATAAAATGGAAATGTGTACAACATTAGCATTTATTTATAAACCCGGTGGAATCCACCGTGCGCGACCTCTAAAGTGATATATTTTGCGCGACCTCTCGAGGGTTAATCACACCAATGCGAATTTTTAGAAAAAATATTATTTTTTCCGATGTATATTTTCAAAATGGCGGCCATTTTAAGTTTTTAAACTCAAATATCTAAAAAACCGTAAATTTTATAAAAATTTTACTAGACACAAAAAAGTTGACAAATCAAATTATCTAAACATTAATACCAAGTTTGTAAGGATCCGGAAACAAATAACGGAGTTATGGTGGTTTTCCTGTAGAAAAACACTGATTTTGCACTATGATTAATGCCAATTTAAATTATTTTAAGAGAAAAATCTCAATAACTCCGTTATTTGTTGTCAGATCCTTACAAACTTGGTATCGATGTTTAGATAATTTAATTTGTCAACTTTTTTGTGTCTAGTAAAATTTTTATAAAATTTACGGTTTTTAAGATATTTGAGTTTAAAAATTTAAAATGGCCGCCATTTTGAAAATATTGATCGGAAAAAATAATATTTTTTCTAAAAATTCGCATTGGTGTGATTAAGGTATATGCCAAATATGAACTCCATACAACAACCCGTTACGGAAATAAAAATTCTTAAGTGTAAAAAACAAAATGGCGGCTAGCGGCTTAACGAAGCATTTCCGGACATATGTTTATATGATTTTTCTGTTTGTTTTGGCATGCTTAATAACCTGGAAAAGTTTGTAAAGGTGGAAGCTGGACACCCTGTATAAATCAGTGTAATCTGCATTAAACGCTTACTAAAACGATTTTAACTTGTATGTTGCTTGTGTATTGAAACTACGAATTAGAATTTTCAACTTCCATATTAATTAAACCTAAAATTCACTTTAATTTACCACTGAATTGCCCTTAATTGGAGCGTCAGGGGTGGGAGTAGGGGTATATTCATTTACACCGTAGGTGTCCCGGTTTGACCCTTCATTTATGGCATGCCTGAACATACTTGTTTTGTTTGTTAGTTTTAAGTTAGTTTTAGTGACTTAGCCTATTGTAACCACTGAACGGCTGAATAAAATCTTGAATCTTGAATCTATACAGCATAAATATACACTAACTCCTCATAAGGTGTAGGTATAGGTTCATTATTAGTTGCATGATCAATTTAAAGTAACAATGGGTAGTTGTTCCCATGTTGTAGAATTGAAAGTAACTTACAGTACTTTAAATAATTATTACTTTGCTTTTTATTCCAATTTTAAAATTCCCACCACATGCACATTTCAATGCTTCCAGAATAAACATAACCTTCTATTAGAAATGAAAAATAGTTTTTATGTTAGGTATTTGATTTGTTTGTTTGTTATCGTAGAAAATCTATGTTAGATTGACGTGTTAAAAAATAATCAGTTCAAGAGCAAATTATATATAATATCATGTTAGTTCTTGGATTTTGTACAGTTTAATCTAAGTTAGCATTTTTTTATTTTTATTTTCTTGAGATTGCATTTTCTAGCTCCCTATAGTATAGAAGAAATAGTCTTTCCAGAAAGAAATCTAAAATGATCACGTCAACAAAAGATGTGTTATATCCATCTGAATGTAGGTTTGCTTTTATTTTGATCCTCCTGATACTAGCAGGAGATATTGAAAGCAACCCAGGGCCTAGTTCTGAAATAATAAGCGGAGAAGTCTCAAAGAATAAATGTAGATGCCCTATTTGCCACAAAACATTTAAAAGACTAAACTCTCACATCAAGGCAAGTCATAAATATGAAACAATACAGAATGAAACTCAGACTGTATCTAGGGTAAATAATCCTTTAAAAAGTAAAAGAGCACACAACAAGGAAGAAAGTAATTTGTCTTCAATCTTTACAAATAAAAGGCATATCATAGATAAAACAACAAGCCCCTTACCTGGACCATCGAAACCAACCATTGATGGAATCGTAATACCGAATAACCGAGATCCAAGATACGTTAGACCGTTTTTTACTATTAAAGAAGATTACAGTGACAATGATGATGACGATGTCACAAGAACTCTGCTTGAAAAATCAACTAAAGATGTGTCTACTGGAAATCAAACACAGAAAACCACACCAGTTTGTAAAATATGCGGGAAAAATTTTAATTCTGCTCAAGGGTTAAAATTGCATGTTACAAAGTCACATCCTGACGTCTTCCGACAAAGAATTAGAGATAAATATATATCATGCAATAAAAGCAACAGAAAAACTAATAAGATCGACCAGACATGTGAAGCTGTTGAAGCAGTAACTGAAACAATTGATGAAACTACAGAATATAAAGATTTATTGGATGGAAAGTACAAAGAATGGTTGACATTTTTTTCTAACGAAAATATTGATGAAATACAATTCTCTTTGAAGGTTCATGAATTTTTAACCTTTCTGTCAGAATCCATAGATCATTTGCCTGGGCCAAAACATCCTGCAAGGAAGTTCTATAATTTAAGGAAAAAAAATAAATTAGTAAAGGGTAATAGGAAATATAAAGAAACAAGTAACCCTGAGAGAAAAAGTAAAGCTGAACGTCGAAGAAGAAAGGAAAAATTCAATTATGAGCTTATTCAATTTGAATATTACAACCATAGAAGGAAAGCTGTTAGAAAAATTCTAAATGGGGTAAGTAAAGGTTGTGAAATAGAACTTAATGATTTATTTTCAAAATTTAGTGATCGTTTTTCAAATCCCAATGAATATACACGTAATAATTACAATATACCTGATAAAGAATTCATAAAACATTTAAATGAGGAATATAATTCATCAATAACTGAAGAAGAGGTCAAACATGTTATACACAAAATTAAACCTGATACTGCCCCTGGTCCAGATCATGTAATTTTGAGAAGTATAAAAAATAATTTAGTCCCCAAAATTCTGATGCATATTTTTAATAAAATGCATAAAGAAAATATTGTACCAGGTGTTCTAAAGAATGCAAGAACAGTTTTACTAAACAAAGGTGGTAACCTAAATGACATAGCTAATTGGCGCCCTATATCCATATGTTCATTACTGCGAAGAGTATATGAAAAGATAATAGATGCAAGACTTAAAGAGTACATAAAATTCAACGAATTTCAAACTGGATTTACAACTTTGCCAGGTACTCACGTAAATGCCAACATATTAAATCATATACTGAATACTAGTAAAGAGAAAAAAGACGACTGTTGCATTTTGTTTCTAGACATAGAAAAGGCCTATGATAATGTTAGCCACGATCATATATTGTCAACTTTAAAATCTTTACATATTCCAACCTCTTTAGTTGAAAACATAATGCAGTTACAGAGAGGGAATAAGACTCAGATTGAGACCATTAAAGGCAAAACCAAGCCAATTATAATAAATCGTGGGGTTTTGCAAGGTGCACCATTGTCACCTACACTCTTTAACCTCAGTATTGATCACATTTTAGACGAAATATCAAATGAATCCATTGCTGAAGAATATGGCTATAAAATTGATGAAACAGTTCGAGCAATAAGCATACTCGGATTTGCCGACGATACTGTTCTGATTGGGAAAGACTGTGAATCAGCTTTATTATTATATGAAAAAACTAAGCACCTCTTCAATGAAATTGGACTACAACTAAATTTAAATAAGACCAATATAATAAATGTAAGGAATGGAAAGTTACATCAACAAGAATTTGATTTGGATGGCATTAAATTACAGTCACTAGCCAAGGGAGACAAAATCAAATATCTTGGAGTTAACTTTGAAGATAAAATTGTATTGGATCAACCTAAAGTTATTAAATCGTTAACAAATAATATTCAAAATTTAACGTCATCCCCATACTTGCAACCTCACCAAAAGCTTTATATACTTAATCATTACATTTGGCCCTCTCTTATCTATCCATTCCAAACAGCTCCTTTATCAAAATTAAATAAGTCATTTCTTAACGACATTGACATAGTTATTAGATCATCAGTAAAAGAAATACTTGACTTACCATCTGATATTCCTAACGTAATGTTATATTCCCCAAAAGACTGCAAAGGATTGGGATTATTTAAGGCTCTGTGGGAGGCTCCATTACAGCATATCAACATTTGTAATGTATTAGAGAAATGCAACAATGTATACGTTAATATGTTTAGGAATTTTGATGCAGAAAAGGACATTTGTTACAGAAATCTACAGATTGAAGATTCCACGATATTTAAATCTACAAAACATGTAAGACGTGAATTACAAAAAAGAGAATATGATAAATGGTGTTTACTGCCTTATAAAGGACGGGGAGTGATTCTTTTCAAAGAATATAGTCCTCCCAATATGGCATTACATAAAATGGAAGGATTGACTTCAGCAGAGTATAAGGAAGCCTTGAAGATGATAGGGGACGTGGCTCCAGTGAGGTCGAATCCGGGCAGGTCCAAGGATGGCACCCAGTGCAGGAGATGCTCCAGCACTGAGACTTACATTTATGAATCTTTGCCACATATCCTTGGATTCTGCCCATTCGGAGAACTCCTGCGAAACAATAGACACCACGAAATAAGAAAAATAATAGCCGAAGCCTTCAGAGAACTAAAATACTGTGTATACGAAGAAGTGTCCTGCATTGCAGTGAACGGATCAAGTAGAAGATGCGATATTTTAGTTATTGATGAAGCTAAACATACGGGCTATATTCTTGACCCTACCGTAAGATTTGAAATTAATAAAGAACAGCCAGAAGAAGTAAATGAAGAAAAGAAAAAAATATATGAGGCAACCATTCCTTTCATTCAAGACAAATACAAACTAAAGAAAGTAGAAGTCATTGGTTTGCTTATTGGATCCAGAGGCACTATTCCAAATTTTTTATGTGTGTTTTGGAAGAAATTTCAATTAAATAGGGATATCCTAACCAAAATTTCAATTGTGGCGTTAAAACACTCTATATCTATCTTACGGAACCATTTATATTCATCATGAACATCATACTCAAAATTATTGTAGTATTAATATTTATTTGTTTTAGTATCCTTTGTTTTGTAGCAGCTTTCCCAGTGGGGAAAGAAGGTGTAATTTTAATAAATTATCTTATATACAAAACTCATAAGAAGTCTCGGGTAATACAAGTCTTTCTTTAAATATCCAGCAGAATAAACGATACATTTTTGTTATTGTTGTTAGGCCTTTAAATTTGGGTTTCCTCAATATGCATGGTAAAAATAAAATAAACATTGACGAAGAAAAACAGTCTGATTTAGGTGGCCGCCATGACACTTTGACAGTACGGACGCCGCTATTGTCCCAACTCAGTTGTTTTTAAGTATAACCTTAATTAAACATATTTAAATATATGTTCTAGCGGTTAGTTTAAGTTTTCAACAAGTAGGTTTGAAATTCTTTATTATTAATAATATAATTAGTAAAAATGTGGCTCAATCCATTACAAAGCGTTTTCTTCCGACATCGAAGGCCCTTGCATTAGAATTGAAAGTGAATGGAAACCAGAATGTTGATTTGGTGTACAATGCGGTCTTAGTGTGCATGTTAAGATAATCTCAAGAAATAGTTATACTTTTTCAACCTAATGCAAATTGATAGTTATGTTGTGCTAGTTTTTAATTCGATGTAATAGGTAAAAGTTAATTTATTTTAGTCCTGCACCATATGATGAGCTATCAGTTGCCTGGGCTACCTACTTTCTTGCCTAGCCTGAAATTGTATAGGCTATATTTCCTATTCATAGTCCTCTGTCTGACTGTTTAGTCTTTCCATGTAAAAAAAACCCGCAATTAAGCCTCATAAATCAGGTCTTATTAGTAAAAATTTGTTTCGATACTGTGTGATACAGAATTAGCACAGGCAACTTAGTGACATCCCGTTCCATCACAATAGTCTAGTATTCTGCTATAATACTTTAATCTGGCTAATGTAGTGCTTATGCATTGTTAGAGCTAAGTCCTCACTGGTGACACATTGGGTGTGGCATTATGAGGCGAAACTGAGTTATCCGACCCTATCAGCACAGTTAGGGCTTCTAGCCTATTTGTTTGCTGTAGGCTTATTATATTTATGTGTAGAATATGTCCATTTTCATTTCTTGTCTTCTGGATCAAGCAATTCAACTATAAATGGTTACAATAGCTGAGTCAGCCTGCTGATCCGGTTGTGTCTATTTATTTATTTATTTCCAACGGCAAGCAGCCAATTACAAAATATACAATACATGCAAAATATACAATACATACAAAACATACAATACATGCAAGATGGCAAAGAGATCATTATATACATTTCAACACTTCATCACAGTAGGATATACGTGTCAACTTATTGTTGACGCAATTCGAAGATTTAATTCTTCATTATCAAATCACAACACAAGAACACATGAATTTTCACTTGTGAGAGGTCGTTATAGTTATTGAAATAGGCCTATACATTTAAAACAACTTCCGTTGACACTTATCGTGTGTATGCGTTTAATAACTTTAACAATCTCTCATAAGTGAAAATTCATGTGTTGTATTGTGATATGATAAATCTCATATAGCCTATCTTGGATTAGATCTTTGAAACGCGTAATCAACAATAAATTGACGACCGGATCAGTGCGCTGATCCGCCCCTCCCCCCCTTTAGCGATTTACCTTTAGCGAATTTCTCATAGAGAATAAGCTACAGTATTACTGTAGGTCTCATGATAATACCTTTGCCCGGGATCATGTTACTTTTTTGTTTTGAAGTGCCCAGAGACCAAAAATAGGCCTAAAAGTCCTTAAAATTGATAGGCTATATGTATATATGTGTCCCTAGACATGATAACTCTCGTAAAAACAGCCCAATCGAGACCAAATTTGGTAGAGATGTGTAATCCCACCTTTATTTGAATGAAGTTGTATACCAGATAGGCCTATATCGACCTACCGGAAGGTCTAGTTTTTTACCCCAAAAATGGGATTTTTTGCATTTTCATAGGCCTATGCAATTTTTTAAAATTTGATTTATAGCACCAGGATAGGCCTAGCTATAAAAACAGACAATTTAGTATTTTGAAGCTTTGCTCTATCTCCATTTATTATTGAGATATTAAAAAGTCTATAGACAGTAGCCTACATTGTATTTTGGGGCTCCAATGTTAATCTTATAGAGAATAAGGATGTGTTAATATTTCACTTATTAACCAATATTTTTTTATGAGACTTGGTATTTAGCTTAATTTGGTTGAGATTGAATTGAATTGAAAATAACTTATTCGTCAATCATACAAGTATGTACATTGAATGGTGTCAAGATTCTTACAACTACAGACCTAAACTAAAGCACAATATCATTCAAAATTCAACTCAATCATTCAACTATCATTCAATTCATCAAAATTATAAAGTACTTTTTCAGTTAAGTATACGGTACTTTAAGATGACTTGTAAATTTATTATCAAAATTCTCTTCAACCGCTCTGGAAGCCCTTCCAAAAATACTCTTCCAGCACATGATGGTTTTTTGTTGTAAAATTCCAATCTATGGGCACCAACAGCAATTTTGTTTCTATTACTAGTGTCATATTTATGGCGGGGGGGAAGGGGGTGATGTTGTTCGCGTCCGCAGCATTCCATTAAAGCTGTACGTACTCCCCGGATGGTGCCAAACGAACAACAACTTTGGCAGCTGAACTATAACGCTCGTGATCTCTCAGCTATGCCAGCTGCCAGACAAAAGGCAAAACAAAAACCTTTCCAGGGCTAATTAAAAAATTTTGGCTGTAGCTCTATAAAAAGAGATCTAATTTTTATTTTAGTGTTTATCTTTTTACATATACTGACTCAGGTGCTCTACACCGCAGAATTTATTTCCTTATTCTTAAAACATGGTTGATGGCTAAATTAGTCATACGATATATACACCATGAAGTTAGTTTTACTATAATTTAAAAGCAGTTGATGGTAGTTTAAGAAAGCATCTATTGTTTTTAGGCAATTCAAAGAGTTATATTCCACACTAGAAATTGTTGTAGATTCAACCGTCTATGTTAAAAAAATCTTAGTTTTAGCGAATTTCCCTATAGGGAATACGCTATTACGGTAGTAGCCATGGTAAGACCTAAGCCCGGGACCATGATACTTTTTCGTTTTAAGGTCCCCAGAAGCCAAAAACACCATTAGTTCATTTTCATATATATGTATATATATATCTATATATATATATATCTATATATATATATATCTATGTGTCCGTGGTACTGATAACTTTTGACAGCGACCTCCGATTTTGATGAAATTTGGTATGAAGGTGTAAGACCAGGTCTATTTTCATGAGTTCGCGAACCAGCGTGATCGGGTTATGGGAACGGGGTTTTATGGGGTTTCAAAGGGGTCAAAAATGGGTTTTTGGCATTTTTGGACCTCATTTTTCAAAATTTATCAATTTTAACTAAAACCATTTAAAAGAGCTCAAAAAAACAAACAATTAGGTATTTTGAATTTTTATCTTAGCATAACTGGTTACGGGGAAAATCCAAAAATATGTTTTCCATGTTATCCTTATGGGAAATCAAGAAAACCCTATACCTTGCTTATTTATTGACATAACTTAATCAAATTTGGTATGTACATTATCTAGATAGGGTTTAACTTATACTTGCTTTGAAAACCCATATGGCGGCAAACCTACATACTCACCCCCATGGGGTTTATGGGGAAAATAAAAAATTGCCATAGCTTGATACAATTTTGTGTTTACATTCACTAATTATTGATTAACTTAGATTTTCTAACAAAACCCCATGGTAGCAAACCTACATACTCGATCCTATGGTGTTTTTATGGGGAAAGTAAATAATCTAAAATTCCATTGGAAATTCGCTGAGTACGCAGGTCTGCTGCGACGGGGGTATTTATTCTTATCATGGCAGCTAACCTGCATAGGCCCCCTATTTTTTTCCCATGTTAATCATATGGAGAATAGGCAAACTTTTTTATTTATCAACAGATATTGATGCAACTTAGGTCTAGTATATGGCTTCATATGGTCCATCTAACATTTTTTGTACTTAAAATCTACTCTTAGAGTTTCCTATGGCAGCATACCTGCATACTCTTTCCCTATATTTATCATAAGGAAAATAGACATTTATTTCCCTGTTTATGAGCATGTTTAATGAAATTTTGTTTACATTTTCATTTGGTCAAAATTAATATTAATAATTTGGAAATTCGGTGAGTACCTAGGTCTGCTGCGATGGAGGGTATTATAGAATATGTCCATTTGGGAGTTGTAATATAAATTGTTGAGATTCATATAGCTCCAACACCACTATCGAATGAAAATATTGATAGATCCAATTTATATGTATCAAACTATCGATTCAATATATACCGTATTTTAATAATAAAGCCACTCACTTTAAATAATTGCCGTTATTTTTTTAGCTTTTTATTATACCTACCTCATTTTCACAAAAAAAAGTAATAGGCCTAAAACCGAACATAATTTATATCATCAAAATCAAAACAATAGTCTACTAATTATAATGACAAATAAGTTATAAATTTAACAAAATAAAAATATATAAATCAATGTTTGGAATCGATTGATATTTTCATTTGACTCTAGTGTAGGCGTTTTATGAAATTTTAGGCTATCCTCGCGGGGAAGAAGTCAAGGTCAGATGAAATGTGGTTACCGGTACTCAGTTTTGCTTGGTTATACCTTTGGTTTTGGTCACTCTACCCTAGTTACTGTTAAACCCTACTCTCCTTAAAGTTCAAGTATTTTTTAATATCAACCTGATAAATACATCCCTGATCACAAGTGTCATACCGGTATAGCTATTTTTTGTGCAACGCTGCACTACTCTAAATTGCGTAGATACTAATATTTCTCTAGGCTCTAAGTTAATTAGTTTTTTCAGTGGTTGACAGAATTTAATAGGCCTATCTCCAATTGATTTGTTTTCTTACAGGAAACGAAAAAAACAAACAACTGCAAAATGATCATGGCGTAATGGAAAATAAACAAGATTCCAGTGACGAAGAGTCAGGGTTTAATTCTTTTGCCTCTAGACTCAAGGACAAGTGGCTATCTGGAACTTCCACTGAAGAAATGAATCTGAAAAAGTCCTCTGAAATAGGTACAAAATAATATTTATTCTTAAAACCTTAATTTTTTCATGGAACTAATCTATAGGTCTATGCATTAGGCTAGCAGGTGTGCACTGTCATGCTCCAGTCAATATGCTTTGTGGGGCTTCGCACAATAAGCCCATTCTCTACGAGTATCTTCCTCGCGTCTATCGCGTATGAACTGGAACCAAGGCGAGCAATGAGTGTGTCTCCACAGGCATCTTGGATGCCGCAACAGCGGGCAACACGGCGTTTCTGTTATCAAAGGACCTGTCTAAAACACGATGACGTTGTTGAAGGATATTCTCCACGTGGCGTCTTTCCTGCGACGGTCACCTGGCTACACGCCTGACCATCAAGTGTTGCCTATCTTGCATTTAATTAAAATAATCAGTGGTATTTTTAAGGTAAAATGTTCTAAAGAAAAAACCCAATCAAATGCTTTTTATAACCACAGTCCATTGTTGGCTAGCCTCAATGTCAAGTCAAGAATCAAGTCAGGGCACATCAAGCGTTTCAGAATATCTCGCTCTTAGACCTTTGGAGACATCACAAGATTGTCTCGTGATAGGTTATGCATTCCTTAAAGTCTCATCAAGAGCTTATCTTGTGATGACATAGGGGGTTTTTTCAATAAAATCATTTTTTTGTTTAGAAATAAATAAAGAGTTATAGTTTGTAACTTATAAGTAACATTATATGTTATTCCTTAGTTATTGTTTTTCTTAACCTTCCGGCTGTTTTTTGTTGATTTTCCAGCCCAGCTTCCTGACCTTCGAGTGTTTGCATAGATTTTTAGATGGTTAGAAAGTGTGACGTAATTTTATAATTATTGACCCGAATTGAGCCATTAACGTCAACGCTGTTACCGGTAGATTCCAAGCTTTCTGACACCCATTTCTAATGGAGGAAAGTGATTGGTTACTCGTAATATACAATGAAACATCTGAGACCAAACTGTTGCTATCTGCTAACTTTGTAAACAACGAAATACGTATTTTACCAATAGTTTTAAGGTTATAAGTGATTGAAAGTGTTAACAATTCCGTTTATTAACATTATTGGAGTAAATTAATCAAAGCTGTAGCCAGAAAAAATTTGGGGTGGGGGTTTGAGCTCCACGGTTACAGGAAGTAACTTAACTTTCATTAACACAATTCGTAATATGGGCCATTCTCCAGATAAGTACAGAATCACTGTCACCCGCTTATTAAAAATAACTAGTGATCGCCTACTGGTCGAAATTCGACCAAATATTCAGTTGATCTTGAGCCAATTAGTTTTAAAATGTTTATAACTGAAACATCTGTTCTTCCTGATTTAATAGCATTTTGTTATTACAACAGCTGTCTAATGATCAATTATTCTTCTTCCATAGGATTAACATTGAAACTTTGAAAGCCTGTAGGGCATAGCCCCGGGGGCTGATGCGAATTAAAGTGTGATTCTGCTCATCTACAGGACGATACCTATCTAACGGTATACGCGGATTTCTCCTACGATGCCCACAAGCTGAGAAAAAAGGAGGAAAAGAAACAGAAAGAATTTTACATTAAATATTAGAATAAATTTTTAATGTTAACTGGCCCAAACTAAAAGTGGTGACTGTCCACAGAAGTGACTTATCACATTCTGTGGACAGATAATTATTTTGACTAAACAAATTTAGACTTGATGAATAGCTAAATATTGATGTTTAATAATGGTTTAACTCTTTTATATGATTAAAAAATTTCATAATTATCTATATATTAATAGGCAAGCATGTTTTGTTTCCTCCTTTTTTCTCAGCTTGTGGGCATCGTAGGAGAAATCCGCGTATACCGTTAGATAGGTATCGTCCTGTAGATGAGCAGAATCACACTTTAATTCGCATCAGCCCCCAGGGCTATGCCCTTCAGGATTTCAAAGTTTCAATGTTAATCTTATGGGATAAGAATAATTGCTGATTGAATCATTAGACAGCTGATGTAATAACAAATGTTAGCAAGTCAGGAAGAGCAGATGTTTCAGTTATAAAACATTTTAAAACTAATTGGCACAAGATCAACTTAATCTTTGGTCGAATTTTGACCAGTGGGCGATCCCTAGTCATTATATTAATACGCAAGCATGTTTCATTTCCTCCTTTTTTCTCAGCTTGTGTGCATCGTAGGATACATTCGCTCAAAACGTTAGAAAGGTATAGTCCTGTAGATGAGCAGAATCACATTTTAATTCACATCGCTCTCCAGGGCTACGCCCCACAGGCTTTCAAAGTTCCAATGTTAATCTTATGGAGAAAGGAGGATTGAATGAATCATTAGACAGCTGTTGTAAAAACAACTGCTAGAAAATTAGGAAGAACAGATTTTTTAGTTCTAAAATGTTTTTAAGCTTCTTGGGTCCAGATCAACTGAAATTTTGATCGAATTTCGATCAGGAGGCGATCTCTAGTTTTTAATTAATACGCAAGAAAATTATTATTCATTCTGGACAAGCTCTTATTAGAAAATTGTGAATTAATTTCAAAACTATCTTTATTTAAATAATCAAAATATTTTATGAGGTACAAGCTTACCCGTCATGCTTTGCAATGCCAACTTGAGAAATTTCTGCCCTGCAGATGAGCTACGCTCACTCCCCTCAGGATCAGCTTGTTTTCTGTGCTTATTCCCTGTCAGCTTTAGCTTGTTCGCTATGCTCGCCGCAAGTCTATGATATCCTCTAGTTTTTTACTACAAATATTTCCTCAATACTTTAAATGAAAACAGCTATTTATAGAATTAATTTTCCTTAATGTAATCATATGTTCCAATACAAACATTTTGCTTCCTGAAGACCTGTGGGGAGGAGCCATATAGAAAAATCTTGATAAAAATTATCCTATATATATATATATATATATATATATATATATATATATATAGATTATAAAAGGCAAAAGTAAAATTTAAAAAATTCTTATGGATTTTAAATTAAACTGTTAGCCTAGAAAATTTAATTGAATTTTTAGAAACTAATTGGAGTGATTTTAAGATGTAGTGTTGAAGTTATTGATTGTAAATTCAGTGGAAACGTAAAAAAAATTATCCATCGCAAATCTTCCTGAAAAAATGCTGCCTTCTGGATGTTGGCTGCTTTAGTGTTTAATAATGGTCTTTAACTAAAACTTTATAATTGTAAATGGTGTTTGAATGTGCTCAAAATCTATAGAAATGAGTTTTTGCAAACAGTGCTAATAATTAATTACCTGTGTAAACTACAACTCATTGACAATATAAATCTATATCACCAGTTTGACATAAAGAAATAGGGTATTAATAGAACTTTTGGGACAAAAGAACCCTTCAAACTAGTTGTTGGTTACTTACTTCACTAGCTTAAGGTACAAATTGAAGCATCTACCACGTGACAGTAAGTAATATTGTAGTAAATGCTCCAAATTATTTAAGAGACACCCAGTAGTAGCATTTACTAATTCACATAATTTTGAGAAACTCCTACGATTAAGTAGTGTATACTTAAATTTACTTACTACTTTTTATTCACTTCACTCCTTATTTCCCGAAATTGTAAGTTAAAGTTATTATTTCTTTATTTTGCATAATCTGAGTTATAATTTTAAACATTTGAATAATTAATTTGCTTCTATTGTGATCTTTCATAAAACTTTACCACCTGCTTGTATTGCACTGCCAAAATAAAAAATGAAATAGTTGCCAAAATTACAACTTTGCACTTATGTGTCACTTTAAAAATTGGAAATTTGAAGGTAGTTTAATACAGTATAAGTCCTACTAATTGAACTAACAACTGGGACCGGATTCTGTTCGGTCTAGTGAATTTTCGGATTAGGCGGACATTATTCATATAACAATGCACAGGTTTGGTCAAGCGTTAATTATGTAGCCCATATGTAATGATAAATAATCGTGGCTCTTGGTTTAAATATTATTTCTTGACTTTCTTTTTCTCTGATAAAAATTTTTAAATGTAAAATCATTGTATTGTAATTTCATTAATAAAGCAATGGTGATATCTGAAATTAATCGTAGGGACAACTGCTAATGCCAGCTCTCAGCTCTACAGTGATTTTGACTCTTAAACAAGTGCAGTAACAACTGGAAGGAGATAGCATTGTCCTTTGATAGATAACTCCATGGTACAGACAATGATAAAAATATATAACCCCCACCCATATACCGGTTTTCTTTTCCATATTCCAAAAATGAGCCACTGAGTCTTGCAGTTAGCGTTGTGTTGTTCATTCGGCGATGGCACAACAACGCACCTTCAAGTCGATTTTTGCCCTTCAAGCCATGTTTACACCGGAATCGCCAACAAATGTTATCAATATTTTTGTTGGTAACAGATAACAAAAGTTATTGTCAAAAATGCAAAAATGTTTCTAAAGCTGTGTTTACACCTAAACAGCTGTTACGGAACGGTTCCATGATTTAATGTTCCAAGGCCAATTTAACATTGTTAAAATTTTGTTTGTCCAATTCTTTTTCCGGCCACGGTTTGGTATTGCGGTGACTGGTTAAGAGGAAATCTACTGTTTTATGTAATTTTGAATAGAACTAACTATGATTCTTAAAACAAGTTTAACATTTGTTGAGCCTAATGTATACTAAATTTGGTATATGATCTAAACCTCACAAACTTGACTTGGTGACTGTTGAGTTTCTCGGAGCCGGTGTTACTAATGTTGTTTTGCTCTAACCATAGCTGTAAAACTGTGTTTAATGGCCTAAAATAGCAGTTGTAAATTGTAGTGTAAGTTTAGTCAGCCAAGTAATTGCCATGCACAAAACGGCTGCAATGAAGACAGAATCATGTTCAAGGATCTAACTTCCTTGTGATGTTGACAATTGGGATGAGAATAAAACAGTGTAGAACAGTGTAGATTAGTGATAGGGAGTGGCTCACTTTGGGTGCCAAATGGAAGTGTAGAGCTTGTGGGGTTTTGTTTTGTTTTGTTTTGTGTCTATCTACGCCAGAGGCATTTTTTAACGTTTTGACGGGGAACGGTCCAAACCCCAGTCTTGTTACTATCTAACATCGACCAGTTGTTAGAAAGCATCATTAATTATTAGCCCAATGACAAATGGCAACTGGGTCCGGAATCGATCCTTTAAAAAGCTACTAACTTTCCTCAGGATCGAACCGGCAACCTTTGGATTCAAAGGCGAGCACTATAACCACTCAGCTACCCAGCCAGTTTGAGTAAGGGTTTTACAGTATTAAGTTTTTATTTGGTTTGATTTAAGTAAAAAAAAAAATTAAAAAAATAAACTGGAGACATGAAAACTTTTTCAATAATTTTTTTATTTTTTTTTTAATTTTTTGTTTATTTTCTTAGATTTCAAGAAAAAGGAAGGAGAAGAAAAGTTCCCGAAAGTAATTGTGACAAAATTAAAACTAGGAAAGAGTGATGAAGTGAGTGTAAAAACTGAAGAGAAAACAGGTAAGAGAGCATCAAGTGCAAAAAAACAGACCAAATCTGAAAGTAGAGGAAGAGCTTTAAGCAGCGAAGATGAAGAAGGTGATAGCAAAGAAATCGAGAAGTTGAAAGTTGATAAAACCAAAATCAAATCTGAAACAAAAGATAAAAAAGTAAATACTTTAAGCAGTTCTGATGATGAGAGTCAAAGTCAAGGTGTTGAAGTCCGGAATGTTGTTCATAAAAATAAAAGGGAAAAGAAAGAAGATGCCGGTAATAAAAATACAAGAAAATCAGAACAAACTAAGGAAGATGGAAAACATATAATTGAAAATGCTTCACGGTCTAGTAATAAAAAAGAAGATAAATTAAAATGTGATAGTAGTGATAAGGATAATAAAGCAAATAAACATAGGACTGGTTATAAAGATAACGTTGAGAAGAAAGAAAAAACCCAGGTCAAGAATTTGAGTAGTGATGATGAAGATAAGGATAAAAGAAATACAAGGAAAACAGGGCCAACCAAGGAGAAAGAGGGTAAAGTAACTGAGAGTACTAGGTCAAGATCTAGTGAAAAAAAGAAAAAAGAAAATGAAATTAAATGTGATATAAAAGGTGAGGACAGCAAAGCCAATAAACAAAAAGATATTCCAGAAAATAAATCTAAAAAATTATCAAAACAAGAAGATGAATCTGATGATGATACAAGTAAGGCAAATGACCGGAGAAGCAAATCGAGAGATACCAGGAAAGGTAAAATTAAGGAAAACTCTGATGATGAAGTGACAAATAACAAAAAACAAAAATTAAAAGAATCTAACCAAAGTAAAGATACTAAAAACACGGACAGCAAGGAAAATTCGGAAGAAGAGGAAACCAAGGAGAATGAAGGAAAAGGAACTGAAAATACCAGATCAAGGTCTAGTGTTAAAAAGGAAAAGGAACATAAAATGGAATATGATAAAAGTGGTGAGGATAGTAAAGCAAATAAACAAAAATATGTGTCAGAAAATAAATCAAAAAAACGAATAAAAAACGAGGATGAATCTGATGATGATATAAATCGTCCAAGTACAACAGATGACCATAAAAGCAAATCGAAAGATACAAGGAAAAGTAAAATGGAAGCAAACTCTGATAATGAAGTGACAAAAAACAAAAAACAAAAATTAAAAGAATTTAAAGAAAGCAAAGATACTAAAAAAGTTTTTGATAGTAAAGAAAATTGTGAAGAAGAAACTGCTAATAATACAAGTATGGAGACAAAGAAATCCAATAAAAGTAAAAATAGTAATGAGATTGAGGAGGACAAACAAGATAGCAGCAGTAAAAAAGCCAAGACTATAAATGAAAAGAGAAAAGTTTTACTTGACTCTTCTGATGAGGAACAAATGGATTCTGTTGTTGAGAATGGAGAAACAATCAGTGTCGATGTTGATGGAGAGAAGACCACTACTGAACGTCAGGTATGTTATGCTTTATCGTTTTGAAGTGGATTCTATTTTCTCTTTAGAACTGCCCAATTATCATAAAGTGCAGTTAAAATTCAGCAATGTTTATGTAAAGGCCTACACTTTTAAACTACCAAAAATATTGGGAGTCTTTTGACTTATCACAGTTTATTAGGTTGAAAGAATGACAAGAATTTAATTAAACAATTTGATGTATATATTAATATAATATTTTTGGTAGTTTAAAATTTAGGCCTTGCATAAACATTGCTGAATTTTAGCTTCATTTTATGTTAAAGGGGCAGTATATATATATATATATATATATATATATATATATATATATATATATATATATATATATATATATATCTATCAATTTTTATAATTTGAATATAACATTTTCAATTTTATAAAAATAAAATGAAATAGTTTATAATAAATATATGTACATTATATGGTAGATTTTAGTTCACAAAGTAGGGCTAAAGATGTAGAACCTAGATAGATGTAACCTATGTACCCTTTATATTTTAAAGGGTACATAGGTTGTTTTTTTTAATAATTACATATAAACATTTTTTATACTACTTTCTCTAAAAATAATAAATTATTCCCTCTCAATATTGAAAAGCAGGTGGTTTTTGGTTGGTAAGCTACACTGTTGATCAACGGTAAGCCCATATACCGTAGTGATATTGTTTTCTTGAGCTGTCCTTGGCTAGGATGGTTTCTGTGTTTCTACTTAGTGTGAAGAAATAAAAATAGACTCTGTTAAAATAGTTACTCTTAACCTAATAACTTACAATAAATTATTCCACTAGGCTCAATTTGTCTAGCTGACCTTTAAAATGCTGTCCCATTATGCTGACTCGATGGTTAGGTACACTTAACTGTCAAACATGATGTGATAGAACCAGAAAGGCTTGCAAGAACTAGAATAAGAGCAAACTAGAGCAAGAAAATGAGGCTTGCAACAACACAGGACCACCTTGTACTGTCCCCTTTGAGATTAAACCAATACTGGAGTCTGTGGAGCCAAGGAGAGGCAAGGTCGAATGTCGGACTATTGTTAAGTAGAAATACTGGGGAGCTACCCATCCCTCCCTTAATGGTCTTTTAAGCAAAAATATTCAGCTACTGTAAGGTTTTTCATAAATCCTAAGTAACCTATTTATTTATCTATTCATTCATCCAAAGGGACTTGTCAATACATGAAGACAACGAAAACACACAAAAATTTACACAAAAGTAGCCCGTATACAGTCCGGGACACTTTAGTGTTAAATGTTTGTTTGTGTATGTGTGTTTTTGTTGAAAGGTAAGAGGAGTTCATTCACATTACACATTATGAATCCTCACCTAAAACCCATGTCGTTCAATAATAGAAAAGCCTATTTATTCTTATTTATTCTGAAGAAAACATTCTCATATGTGGATTACAACATCTGGTGACATCATAATAAAATCAATACAATAGGGTGTCACCCTGGACTCACAATATGTGTAAATTTATAACTATATTATATAATTTGGAATGGAAAAAGTTTAAACGTTTTACGGCAACACAAAGGTCTCTTTTTTATAGGTGTTTTATTTTAGTTATAAATATGGATGTTTTGAGAAGTCTTCAGTTTTATTTTTCAAAATCAGGAAACATCTTTTGGCATTGCAAGCTGTAAATTTTTTTAGTGCTAATGGACAAAGAATAGTTGTCATGTACAGTTATAGGATGTATACTGAGGTAAAGAGGAAAATTAAGATAATTTAATGTGTGCTCTTAAGATCGTTGGATTTTGAAAACCAATACTTATATTTTGTTAACTGCTAATTTAAGCAGTTGTGACCACAATACTATTCCTTTTTGATTCTTTTAAAATTGTATTTTCAACTACGGTAATTTATTTGTATTCTTCCTCCAAACTATTTTCAATATATTAAGAATTTGTAATCAAATGATGTAGGCCTACTTATTAAGTTGTCTTTTGCCGTTGTTATTTTATGTTTTAATCACCCCTTGTCTGTGCTGGTTTTTATCTTTAATATTGGTTCTTTAATGTTTTAAAATTAAAATTACCTATTTTTTAAATCTGCATTAGGTTATAAATAAATGCTATATTCAAAGGATACTTTGCCCTCTTTTGTTGCACAAAAGTATCCTTTGGATATAGCATTTTGTGAAACTGCCCAGACTGCCTGACCATAACAAATATTTTCCTCCACCTACTATCTAAAGCCGTATTTTACTCCTTGGAATAGAGTAGTAAAGTACTGATTTCTATCCCATGTGACTTAAATACTTAATTTTTCTACCTAGGGAAAACTCAAGTTTTTTCGTACCACGGGGCTAAAGTTAGTTACATAAGAATAACATTAAAAGAGAGATTAAAAAGAACATGAGCCACAGTCAGCTGTTGCTTGTATTTGTTTCGTTACTCATTGTTGACTAATAGCAGCTGTAGCTGCTGCTCACCTGCTGACAGAATGGTCAGCAGGTGAACAGCATCTCTAGTACTAGAGATGGCCTTGGCAGTGTACGTGTTTGTTTACATTTCGTTTGGGTAGGCTATTAACCTAAGAAGTCCAAAACATAAGTGTAAAACTTTTTACTATAACCTTAAATTATATTTTGTTTTTTTCGTGTTCTTTAAAAATGATATAGCCTACCTTGTGTGTGTGTGTTTTTTTTTTATGGTGATGTGCCTGATCCAGCTTGACGGAGCAAGGGATCAAAAGAAGGTAAAGTTAAATTGTGTATGGTAGGCCTATTAGGCCTTAATGTTATTCGTGTAGGTGGAGGAAAAATGTTGTGTGCATCAAGGGACTAAAGTACTTTTCTCCCTCAGGGAAATTGTCACCCGAAGGCGAAGCCTTCAGGGACAAAACATTGTACTTTAGTCCCTAGAAGCACAAATAACTATTCTCTACCAGGGCAAGTAAGCAGATATTACTGTTTCAGTGTTACCAAAGACTCACTTAAATTTTTTCAAAATATAGACTCCAAAACTGAATTCCTACATATTGTAACCAGTATCCACGTGTTGATTCCAAGATAATTCTATATATTGATTGTTACACCTAGGTATTTAGTTAAACTCCCGACTATCCGGGGGCAGGTAAACTGGGTTGCGGATTAACCGGGGTCACAAAAAGTCAATTTCAATTTGATTTATTTTCTCAGTTTTGACAACAATACCATCATTTATCGATCTTATCGTGTTGAAATTACTTTAGAAGAAATATCTTTACTAATTATTATTTGATTTATCAATGGAAAAAAGCAATGAAACACGGAAAATAATCTGTAAATTATTTGGTGGCGTAGTTGTGAATCGTAGTCATGTGGTCAGGGAGGAAGAGTCAAAGCGATGTCTTGGTGGGATGGGGATGGGGCGCAATGGTGGGTATGACCTTGACTGCTAGAAACAACTGGTCGCCCGCCGGGATGTGCTTAAAATAGAAACCAAGAAAGGTCCTATTTAGTTTCCAGTTCAGTCTGTAATTACCGCTCTGATTTGTGTGCTGTTCAGTGACCCCTAGTAATTTTGTGTTATATTATGCTAAACAACACATTTAAAAATGCATTTAAATAACTTATTGATTAGCATTATATGTGCTGTTATTGATATTCAGGTTGAAATAATAAAATGTCTTCCAACACTACTCGATATATTTACACTTATACTGTAATTGTTTACAATACTGTAATTGTTTACAATACGGTAAATATATATAAAAGATCTTATTATGGCGATTGATTTCGACCAGTCACACTGGTCATCAGACCCAATCCGAGACTGAGAGAATGAAGATGGCGTCCTTGCTTGAATACTCTTGGTGCAGGAAGTTCCGGGAAACAAGATGGCGTCCATGCTTAAATCTTATTGGCTACCGGATGTTCGGGAATTTATTCTGGTAGGTTCCGCCGGAATCGATGTTCACTAGTTCGTTTATCAACTTGTCCCTGTTTTTACATTTTTCTTTAAATATATATAATTCTTCCCATGCATTCATTGTGTTTCCTTTCCTACACAAAAGATCGCCAATAGATTCAAGAAATGCAGAGTTTCTGTCGCCTTCAAAACACAAAACACCATGAGTGGACTGCTACACCCCAAGATTGAATATAATAACCAAATCAATCGATCCGGTATATACAAAATCAGATGTGAAGATTGTGATAACTTCTATGTTGGACAAACCGTTAATTTTATAAAAAGATTCAAGAACCACATACCAGCATGGAAGAACAACAAACCGGAAAGATCAAATGTAGCAAAACACCTTTTAGAAAATGGCCATTCCCTAAAAACTATAGAAGAAAACCTGCATATAGTCAAGGCATGTAAGAAAGGAAACTCAATGAACGCATGGGAAGAATTATAATTATATATCTAAAGAAAAATGTAAAAACAGGGACAAGTTGATAAACAAGTGAACTTCGACTCCGGCGGAACCTACCAGAATATATTCCCAAACATCCTGTAGCCAATAAGATTTAAGCATGGACGCCTTCTTGTTTCCCGGAACTTCCTGCACCAATAGTATTCAAGCAAGTACACCATCTTGATTCTCTTAGTCTCGGGCCTGATGATGACCGGTGTGACTGGTCGAAATCGATCGCCATTATAAGATCTTTTATATATATTTACCATCTTGTAAACAATTACAGTATAAGTGTAAATATATCGAGTAGTGTTGGAAGACGTTTTATTATGAAAATGCATTTGTTTTGCATTTCAAGAAATGTTTGTTAAAGTATCTTTAAAATTTTATTTGACAAAGCTATAAATTTACTAGCCTAATTCAATAATTAGCATACATTTTGAACAATTGGTTGTTCTTACATCTTTACCAATTAGACAAAAAGATTAACCTTCACTCGTTTTTGTACATCTTATCTTGAATAAATCATACTCTCCACTCTCACCCTACCCACCCATCCTGATTGCCTGATGCCAAACAATAGAACTCCTAACCTTGGTTTTTTGTCGATGATGGACCCTTTTATTGTGTTCCTTGTTCACTCAACTAGAAGATCTGTTTATTGATTCCAATAAGGTTTGGTTAATAAAAAGCAATAAATATCGGAAACCCCTGGACTCTTAATTAAAACTTGTTTATTTAGTGTTTTACTCAATTTATTGAACTCTTTGTTTTAACCGTGGTTTTGGGTTATCCGGGACCCTTCAACCAGTCATCACCCCGGATAATCGGGAGTTGACTGTATTTCTGCTCTTTGAATTCCTTATTATTATTACTTCTTCCATTTTTCCAAAAATCAACTGGGTACTCTTGTACTGTTCTCATTTATAGCCAGATTATTTTTTTTTACAATATTCAAGTTTTATGTTCACGACCAAAAACAAGTCGACTCATGATCTTCTGAGTTTTCCTCTTATTTTTCTAAGCTGAATCTCGATTCTCAAATCCAACAAATCTTGACTAAAGACTTGAAAAAACAATTGACATTCGATTCCAATATATTTTATTGGCGGATCTTACACGCTCAATACGGATCGCGATATTTGGATCGTGATCCGGGATTACGATATATTGGAGTCCATAAGTCCATAAGTCCAATAAGTCATATATCGTGATCCAGGGGCCTGTTTCATAAAAAGTGACAGGTGTGACAGGTGACAGGTACATTTGACATATCTACAATTCTACAAAGTTTTGTTTCATATAAGTTTTAAAAGTTACAGTTTTATGTCAAATATTTTTTACAAATATAACAAGGTCTTGACAAATTTCTCAGATTAATGGTTCTGACACATAATTCTTAACATGTGTTTTTGTAACAGTTATCAACTTGTTTAAAAGATATATAAAGCATCTGACAATTTACAATTTTAAAATTGTCAACTTTCAAATCCTATAATTTACAAATAATTAATTGTTTTTGACAAATCTGTTAAATTGTCGGAATTGTCAAACCTGCCAATTTTTATGAAACACGCCCCAGGATGATCCAAATATCGTGATCCGTATTGACTGTGTAAGGTCCGCCATTGGGAGATTTGTGGCATCACATTTTCAAATTATAACTTAAGCGAAGCAGAACCAGAACCAAGCATAAAAAATTATCATCCGAAAACGTTTAGTATTAATAACGACCAATAAATTTGTAGTCCACTGCTATTGCTGGGCAGAAAATTTGAAGAAAATAAATTGATCCTATATTGAGTAAAAGAAAAATATGTCGTCTTTATGTGGAGGGCTATTCCCAATAAACTTGATGCAATGACGTGATGTAGATATAAGTAATTCTTTTAAAAAAAGGTCCAATTCCAAGTAGCTCAAAAAAAAGATATAATGATTGGTATAATGTTTTGCTTTTTTTAAAAAAAAGAAAGGTTGAATGTAAATTTAATAGTAAATAATAACTACATGAAAAACTAAAAAGTGCAGGCTATTGTTCAAGGAGAACTGTCTGTCAGCTAATTGCTGACCTCCTTCCACTAAAAGACATATGATTATTTTTATTATTTTAAACCACATTTTAAATATATATGGAAATAATTTGTGACAGTGACGACTCTCATAAAAATTCTTGTATTCTTCCATGTTATCTGTCTATTCACAGTCATATTACCCATATATAATATATGTGTATTTGAGTTGTCCTAGTAACTAAGGCTGTCAAACAACAAGCAGTTATAGAATCAAATAGGTTCTTAATAGCGCTTCAAAGTAGCCTTTGGCGGTGCAGTGATTTTCTTATGTAAGTTGGCGCCAACCACTCTGCACGTTACTGAGCTCTCATAATCGATCCAGTCAAAGCCAGTGGTTTTCAATATCGGACTGTCTCTGTGACTGTAGTCGAGCTGTTCAACTTAGTAACTTTCATATTAAACTTGGTTGTAAAATAAAGATCAAATATATAAATATTTATAGTTTTTCTTACGTTTGTATACCGTTTGCTACAGTACCGTAATGAATTATTCATGTTTATTAATATTGAATAAAAATTAAAAAGTTACTTTTTTGGATATGGACCTTTTAAAAGTGACTTGTACCTAGGTAAAAATGAAATGGCTGGGTAGCTGAGTGGTTATAGAGCTCACCTTTGAATCTGAAGGTTGCAGGTTCGATCCCGAGAAAAGTTAGTGCTTTTTGACGGTTCGATACTGTACCGAGCTGCCTTTGACCATTGGGCTATTAATTCATGATCCTGACAAATGAAATGTATCAGTAACGATATTACAACTCACCTGGTCCATCACAATCATCATACTCACCCTTCGTCATACTCACCTTAAAATACAAACCACAGAGTGCATCGGTGTTCCAAATAAAAGCATCTAGACCTTAAATAATTTTTACCTGAATATGCCTGTAAATATCTAAACAGTATAAAATATTATTAATCATAAAAAAATTATAATAATCTTTGTTTGCCTCGGCTGGACTATTTAATTTTCTTGATTAAATTAATAAGGAAAAATTAAGAACTCTAGTTAGGCCTAGTTAAAAAAGAGTGATACATATTCAAAAGACTTGAAGGAATTAAGAATCAGTTTTTTGAGATTTGGAATCGAGAATCGAAAACCCTAGATTCAACCACCAATAATCTACATACATTATTACTGAGCAATGCTGCCTAAGATATTCTGCTATGTAATTTGTAAAAAAATAAGTATAGTACAGGTCCCATGATAGAGTCTTGGGGATCTCCTCTTATGTTCTTAGGATCTGATCCGAATTTCTATAATTTCTCTGTTGGGTAGTGTTATGTCCATGACTTGTGACCTGCAGCCCAGATAACTTTCAAACCATTTCGTTAACTCAAATGCGTTTCAGCTCGTCGATTAGCATTCTGTGACTTAGATAGTCAAATACTTAAAATAGTCCAGAAAGTTACATAATATTGTGTTGCCTTCCTCAATTTGGTCGATTAAGTTTTCTGTTGGAGTTTTTAGGACTGCCAATTACAGTTTTACCACTATATTTATGATTAAAAGATATATGGTGCTATTTAATACATACTAATTCAATCATAGTACTGTAGATTAATTAACACGTTCGCGGCGGCGAGGTTTTTGCTCGAACCTCATCACCATCCTGAATGTAAAAATTGTAAAACCCACCGTAGCAGCAGCACTGCCCAGTAAAAACCCACGTGGTCCCAAAGTACATTATACTATTGTGCTGTGCAAAGCTTCAGATTTCTAACTCAGATCCTGGCTTAAAAATAAATCATATTGTAAAGCAGTGCAGCTTGGGACCAAAACTAATGAAAAACGTCCCGCTTCCTCAGGGTGCAGAAAACTTCTTTTTTTCCCGCACGCAGGCCGAACGCCGAACCACGACTGACACGGGCTGACCTCTTGCTGTAGGGGAGGGTGCGAGGGAGGGGGTCCTGTTTATCGGTGATAAGCCGTCCATGTATATCTCGCATGTATTCCAATTCATTTTTAACAAGATACTGAATAAGTTTTAGTCAACCTCTCTAGCACAGTTCTTGACGATGCGGAGAGGCGGGTTTTGAGTAAGGGCCTGAACTTTGGAATTGCCCCCACCCGAGTATCTAATGTAAACATGGTGACGTCACTTGAGTCTGCTGTTCCATTTTTGCCTAAAGAAAATAAAGACACCTATAGATGAACTATTGTTAACTCACTAAAAAGACCTATAAATATTAAATTAATCTAACCTGAACAGGATGCTTTAAAAAAATTGGAAAAAGATGACACGATTGTAATACTTTCATCTGACAAGGGAGGGGCTGTAGTTTTAATGAATAAAATTGACTATCGCCACATAATTTATGATTTAATCAATGGTGACCAATATAAAAAACTGGATTGAGACCCAACAAAAATTGTTCAATGCAGAATTAAGAAAGAGTTAACCAAAAGAAAAAGTCTTGTAACCGACAGAACATTTTTTCAATTAAGCCCCCAGTTCAGTAAAGCTCCACACTTATACGGCCTTCCCAAGCTGCACAAACTGATATCCCATTGAGACCAATAGTAAGTGCGATTGGCTCACCTTACTACCAACTGTCAAAGTTTATCTTACCACTATTAACACCTTTGTTTGGCAAATCTGACAGTTACTTAAGAGATTCCAACGATTTTGTTGAGAAAATCAAATTGTTTCCATCCACAGACAGGTCCATTCTGATTAGTTTTGACCTCACCAATTTGTTTCCTTACGTACCCATTGAACCTTGCCTAACAATTGTCCATGAAATGCTCGAAAAAGACAATACCTTGACTGAGATAACTAAAATTCCTGTGTCCACCATAATGGAATTATTGTCTGTCTGTATAAGATTGAATTATTTTCAGGGTGAAAATGACTTATGAGCAAACCAGTGGTATGGCAATGGGAGGGGTTCTCAGTCCCATATTATGCAATTTGTTTATGGACAAATTTGAGAAAGATGCTATAGATGCCTTTGAAATGAAACCAAGATTATGGTTGCGATATGTTGACGATGTTTTTTGTATATGGGAAGAGCCAATATCAGACCCCAATAATTTCACAGATCACTTAAATAAATGTGACAATAAAATTTACCACTGAATTAGAAAACGAAAACCAACTGCCTTTTTTAGATGTATTAATAAAAAAAGAATTGAATGACTGGCAAACTAGCGTTTACAGAAAAAATACGGCAACTGGCCATTATTTACATTATAACTCAAATCATCCCATCCATGTTAAGACGAGTCTTGTCATCGGTTTAAATAAAAAGAGCAAAATCAATTTGTAGTTCAGACGAACTGTTTAACAATGAACTTGAACATATTAGAATATTTTTAACAAACAGTGGCTACCCTCTTTATATTTTCAACAGAGCACTTAGGACTGTAACTGAACATAGACTGATAGAAACTCCCCCTAATGAAAAGTCTGTGACGACAGTATGCATTCCGTACATTAAAAATACATTGGAAACGATAAGAAGAATTAGTTATAAACATAATATTCGCACAGTCTTCAAATGTAAAGATACGATCCGGAGTCGCGTAACAAGAGTAAAGCCTATCAACAAAGAGCAAGATTCCAAGAATGTTATTTATAAAATTCCGTGCAATTGTGGTAGGAATTATATAGGCCAAACTTCGAGACCGGTAAAGGTTCGAATTAATGAACACACAAAAAAAGTAAAAAATAAGTAAAAATATGGCTCACGGATATCCAAACATGCATTAGAATGCAATAAATCAATAAAATAGGATGAAAATAGGATTTTATTTAACGAACCTGATTGGAGGAAGAGAAATATTGTGGAGTCACTTTTCATGGCCATTGAAAACGAGCCATTGTCGTGTCCATCCGTTGACATCAGTCCTGTTTACATCACAATTGTTAAAAATGAATTGGAATACATGCGAGATAAGGGCCGGAAGGTGGACGACTTATCACCGATAAACAGGACCCCCTCCCCCGCACCCTCCCCTACAGCAAGAGGTCAGCCCGTGTCAGTCGTGGTTCGGCGTTCGGCCCGCGTGCGGGAAAAAAATAAGTTTTCTGTACCCTGAGGAAGCGGGACGTTTTTCATTAGTTTCGTTCCCGTGAAACGTCGGTTTATCGTCACTTCGGGATTATAAGTGTTTTCGTGTGTCGTGTTTTGTTTTGTAAATCCTGACAAGTCCCGAGCTGACGACAATCAAAAATAGGTGAGTGATACCCAAAAAATATATTACTCATTGAAGATACCTCATCTAAAACATGTCATTCAGAAATAGAACAATGGTGTTTGTGACAAATTTTGACGTATGATGACCACAACTCTCTTATGATAGACTGTGTTACAGTACTGGGCTACTGTAACAACAACTGAGTCCACTCCCCTCTCCCTTACTACATGACAAGGTAATTTCGTGCAAAATCAAGGCTATGGGCATCGCGTTAGATCAAAATGGCGCATAAATGAGGTCAATTATGACACAGTGTAAAAAGTACATCTATGGGGTGACAGTTAATAGAGTGATAGTTAATCGAGGTTTGACAGTATTAAAATGTCTAAAGGCAGTATATTGTATTTTTGGGCTCCAATGTTAATCTTATGGAAAATAAGGATGTGTTAATATTTCACTTATTAAATTTTTTTTATTATGTAACTAATATATTTGGATAAAACTTGGTATTTAGCTTCATTTGGTTGAGATCCATCCATTTATAGTAAAAAATCTTAATTTTTGTATTGTAATTATCATGGCAGCAAATCTTTTTTGATTCCCCATGTTAATGAAATGGTGAATAAGCAGACTCCATTATTTATGGTATGGACAGATATTGATGAAACCAGATGAAGCCAGATAGTATAATATGGCTTAATATGGACGAATTAATTTTTTTAACAACATCCCATGGCAGTAAACCTACATACTCATTCCTATGATGTTTATGAGGAAAATACACAATATCAATTTCCTTTAGAAATTTTCTGAGTAGGAAGGTCTGCTGCGAGGGGGCTATTATGTTTGTATCCCTCAAAAATTTTTACAGTGCTTAATTTGATCACATTGAAGGTTTTTAATTTTACATTCTCAAGTCAGATTACCCATGGCTTTTTGAGGCGCCATGCTGACTCAAACTGTCATTATTTCTGTAATGGCTTTACCCTCACACAGTTGAAGGTTAAGTGAGACAGAACAACATTAAGAATAAGTTCTTGCTCTGAAGGACATTTTTGGTGGGGTATTTAATATTTAATCGCAATTATTGGGCACTACCAACCTCCAATCCGTATAATTTCTACCCACTATCCACCACACTTGGAGGTGGGCAGTGTCCAATAACTGAGATTAAATATTAAGAATGAGGTGGGCCAGAATGTTAAAAAAAATGTTTAGATTGCTGGTAATAATTGTTTGTTATTTATTTTCAGAGGAATGCTGAATTGATAGAAATTGATAGTGACGAGAAAGATTATACATTAGAGCTACAAGCTAGCAGCACTGAAAACACAAACAATATTGAAATGGTTGAAGAAAAAGAAAACAATTTTGAAGGAAAAGAAGGAGAAAATATCCTTGAAAAACCAGAGATAGATTCCAGCTGTAAAGAAAAAGTCGAAACTAAAGAGATAACTAAAACTAAGTTTGTTGGCTTTGATTCTTCAAGTGACGAAGAAGTCCAGCCTAAGGTAGTTATTATGATTTTTTGTACTAATATAATTCTGACTTGCTTGATACCTAGGCTTAACTTAATTTCTGCAGTTTACCAAACGTCTTAATTTTTAAATCCTTCAGGTTTTGATATGAATACTGTTCCAAAAGCTAATGAATGATTAATGCAATTAAAAAAAAACTCTCTTTCAACTTCATCATATGAGATGTGCTCCTAGTGCCTTTCCTACGAGGCACTGGTGGGGCGGAAGTTGACATCCGAAGCATGTCTGGTATTTTGAAAGCATACTTTTGTTTTTTTATTGTTGAGGATTCCTTTAAATAATCTAATCAACCTTTCTATTTAGTTGTGGATCTCTAGAAATATTTTGGTCAGACATTTATGCAGGGAGTTTTGCGATAAGTGTAAAAAACTTGGCCAAATGTAAACATAGGTCCTAAAATGCTTTGCTAAACTGCAAGCCGCCATTTTGATTTTTATAATATTATTTCTTTCTGAAAAGGATTGTCATATTGAGTTCATATTTTGCATGAATCTTTATCCCATTTCATAATATTCATTTTCATAAAAAAATAATTTTTCCCAATAAATGTGTATTTTCAAAATTGTGGCCATTTTAAAATTTCAAAGGTAAATGCCTTAAAAACAGTACATTTGATCAAACATTTATAAAGAAAACAAAATTAAATTTTTAATTATCCAAACAATGATACCAAGATTGCATTGATATATCAAAAATTAATGGCGTTATTGTAAGTTTTGTAATGAAAACACCTAAATTTGCAATAATGATATACAGTCAACTCCCGATTTTTGGGGGGGTGGATTAACCGGGTTGCGGATTACCCGGGGTCACAAAAAGTAAATATCAATCTTATTTATTTTCTCAGTTAATACAACAATACCATCTTTCTTTACTAATTATTATTTGTTTTATCAATGGAAAAAAAACAAAGAAACGTGTAAATTTCTTTGTAAATTACTTGGTGGTGTGATTGTGGTCATGTGGTCAGGGATCTGAGATTCAGTGCGTGATTGTCGCTTTATGCTGTTCAGTGACTCCTAGTAATTTTGTGTTGTATTAGACTAAACAAAACATTTCAAAAATGAAAAGTTTGATGAATTAACATTAAATTTTATGCGACAAAGTTTTAAATTTATTAGCCTAATTCATTAGCTAGCATACATTTTGAACTATTGGTTTACATGTTCTTAATGAACCATTGATTGTTTTTGTACACGTGCTCTTAATTTGAATAAATTGTACTGATTGACCCTCCCTCCTTCACCCAGCGTACCCTCCCCCCTCACCTAGCACCAGCTGCCAGATGCCACAAACAAGACCATTGACCTTCGTTTTTTATCCACAACAGAGTCTTTTATTGTGTTCCTTGTTCAGTCAAATAGAAGTTCTGTTTACTCATTCCAATGAAGTTTGGTGACTGAAAAATTTATAATTTATCCGATTAGAAACGCGCAGATTCTAAATTAAAACTTGTTTACTCCCTGTTATACTCAATTGATTGAACTCTTTGTTTAACCGTGATTTTGAGTTATCCAGGACCCTTCAACCAGTCATTACCCTGGATAATCGGGAGTTGAAAAAATCAACATTTTTTATAGAAAATTTGTAATAACTTCGTTTTTTGTTGTAAGCTCATTACAATCTTGGTGTCATTGTTAACATAATTAAAATTGCCAGCTTTTTATTCCTTGTAAAAGTTTGATAACACTTACAGTGTTTAAGATATTTTCCTTTGAAAATTTTAGTGGCCGCCATTTTGAAAATACACATTGAAGAAAAAATATTTTTTTATGAAGATGAGCATTGTTGGGATTCAGGTCTTTACCAAATATAAACTTAATATAACAACCTGTTCACTCAAGCTTAACCTATGGAATTGAACTATGGGGAAATTCAGCTGAGAGTAAGCAAATATTTAAAATACAAAAACAAATTATTCGAGTAATGTGCAAAAAACATCTAAGAACCCACTGTAAACCATTATTCAAACATCGAAATGTACTGTCATTGCCTTCTTTATTCATTTTCAAAAGTCTCATGAATATTTTCAATAATAACATAAATATTTAAAATATAAATAATGATCATGAATTTAATACTAGAGACATAAATATATTCATTTCCATTTCCTGGCTCATAATACAAGTCTCTTCAAAAATCTCCAAATCTTTTTTAATTCTTTACCAAACGAAATTAAAAATATTATTGATAAAAAGAAGATAAAAAAAAGAAATCGGAAATTTTTTTTAAAGGGAATGTTCTTATTCATCAAATGAATTCTTAAATTATAGAAATAACCAAGAAAATTGATAAAGTGTACTATTCATATTTTTTTACTAAACAGGAAAAATGATATGTTAAAATTTAAAAAGTTTTCATTGTTTTAAGGCCATGATTTAAAAAAATACCCCCGTCGCAGCAGACCTGCGTACTCAGCGAATTTCCAATGGAATTTCAGATTATTTACTTTCCCCATAAAAACACCATAGGATCGAGTATGTAGGTTTTCTGCCATTGGGTGTTGTTAGAAAATCTAAGTTAATCAATAATTGGTGAATGTAAACACAAAACTGTATCAAACTCTGGCAATTTTTTATTTTCCCCATAAACCCCATGGGAGTGAGTATGTAGGTTTGACGCCATATGGGTTTTGTAAGCAAGTATAAGTTAAACTTTATATAGATAATGTACATACCAAATTTGATTAAGTTATGTCAATAAATAAGCAAGATATAGGGTTTTCTTGATTTCCCATAAGAATAACATGGAAAACACATTTTTGGATTTGCCCCGTAACCAGTTATGCTATGATAAAAATTCAAAGTACCAAATTGTTTGTTTTTTTTAAGCTCTTTTAATTGGTTTCAGTTAAAATTGATGAATTTTAAAAATTAAGGTCCAAAAATGTCAAAAACCCATTTTTTACCCCTTTGAAACCCCATAAAACCCCGTTCCCATAACCCGACAATGCTGGTTCGCGAACTCATGAAACCTGGTCTTACACCACCATACCAAATTTAATCAAAATCGGAGGTCCCCTTCAAAAGTTATCAGTACCACGGACACATAGATATATATATATATACACATATATATGAAAATGAACGAATGGTGTTTTTGGCTTCTGGGGACCTCAAAATGAAAAAGTAAAGTGGTCCCGGGCTTAGGTCTTACCATGGCTACTACCGTAATAGCGTATTCCCTATAGGGAAATTCGCTAAAAAAAGAAAATTAGTATTAGTATTAAAATTTGTAAAAAGATATTGTATTTATAAACATTGCTCTATAACAAAATGTCTTGTAAGCAATAAAGAATTTGTAATTTGTAAAATTTGTAATTAGTTGTGAAAAGAAAAATAATTGTTAAAAACCAAATGGTGGTGGCTAGCTGGTTAGCAAAGCATTTTAGGACATGTGTTTTTGTGAAATTTTTTGTCGTCTTGATGTGATGAATCTCCTGCTAAAGTTTATGTCTTACGTCTTAGACACATTTAAAGTTTGTGTCAATAGAACAACTCAAGATCGACTTGAAAAACCAGCTGATTATTATTGTCATTTGGATACATGCTAACAAATCTAAATAAACCTTGTCCTTCATAAGAATTCAAAATGCTGATCTTTTCAATTTTGAAAGACTGATTCAAAAGAGGGTATGTCACTTTGATATAACAACCAAATCTTTAGCCCCTTCTGAATGACTCATAATACAATTAATATTTTGACATCAACATACGTACTACTAACCTAACTACATTGATTCTAACCAGCACCTGTGTTCACACAAACCCCAAGTGATTTGGCTGCACCAACAAATTGCCTCTGTCATCTTCAGTCTATCTCCTACCCTCCCAAGGCCCTGTTTTACTTGTTCCTTCATCTGAGACTAGCTCTCCTCATCATTCGCTGTCCCACTGTTTGAATACTCCATTGTGCTGGCTTATTGGAGGAAATCACAAATGACAAATTCAGTTTGTATTTACTGTAAATGTATATTTTATTGCATGTTCATTTGCATTAGCCTATAAAAGACAAGAAATTATACTTGAACATTGCCTTTTTCCATAAAAAAAATATATTATTTCTTCTTCTAGACCTAATTTTTGTTTGCTTAGTAGTTTTAGCGAATTTCCCTATAGGGAATACGCTATTACGGTAGTAGCCATGGTAAGACCTAAGCCCGGGACCATGTTACTTTTTCATTTTGAGGTCCCCAGAAGCCAAAAACACCGTTCGTTCATTTTCATATATATGTATATATATATCTATATATATATATATCTATGTGTCCGTGGTACTGATAACTTTTGAAGGGGATTTCCGATTTTGATGAAATTTGGTATGAAAGTGTAAGACTAGATCTATTTTCATGAGTTCGCGAACCAGCATGATCGGGTTATGGGAACAGGGTTTTATGGGGTTACAAAGGGGTCAAAAATGGGTTTTTTGCATTTTTTAAGCATAATTTTCAAAATTCAACAATTTTAACTGAAACCATTTAAAAGAGCTTAAAAAAAACAAACAATGTAGTATTTTGAATTTTTTACTTAGCTTAACAGGTTACGGAGAAAAGCCAAAAATAGGTTTTCCATGTTAATCTTATGGGAAATCAACAAACCCCTTTATCTCGCTTATTTATGGGAATAACTTGATAAAATTTGGTATATACATTCACTTGGTAGGGTTCAACTGATATTTGCTTACAAAACCCATATGGCGGCAAACCTACGTACTCACCCCTATGGGGTTTATGGGAAAAATTAAAAGAACACCATAACTTGATAATATTTGGTATGTAGGCCTACATTCACTAGGTAGGATTTAACTGATATTTGCTTACAACACCCATATGGCGGCAACCTACATACTCACCCCCATGGGGTTTATGGGGAAAATTAAAAAGTACCGAATATTGATACAGTTTGACATTTACCTAACGTAACTATTACATTTCCTAACAAAACTAACATTTTCTAACAACATCCCAAGGCAGCAAACCTACATTCCCATTCCTATGGTGTTTATGGGGAAAATACAATATCTCAAGATCTTTTGGAAATTCGCTGAGTACGCAGGTCTCTGCTGCGACGGGGGTATTTTTTTTTTTTTTATTTTAGCGAATTTCCCTATAGGCAGTACACTATTATGGTAGTTGCCATAGTAAGACCTAAGCCCGGAACCATGTTACTTTTTCATTTAAAGGTCCCCAGAAGCCAAAAACACCATTCGTTCATTTTCTCATACATATATATATATCTCATACATATACATGTTAATCTTAACAAGACCATGTATCTCGCTTATTTATTGATATAACTTGGTAAAATTTGGTATGTACATTTACTCGGTAGGGTTTAACTGATATTAGCTTACAACACCCAACCTACACAGCAAACCTACATCCCTATTTGTAATGGCCAAAAAGTAACTTAGTATGGCAGCAAATTTACACACTCAACCCCCTGGGGGTTTATGGGGAAAATTAGAGTGCCGAATATTGATAGAATTTGATCTTCACCTTGCCAAACCATTACATATCCTAGCAACTAACATTTTCTAACAACATCCCATGGCAGCAAACCTACTTAGTCATTCCTCTGGTGTGTATGGAAAAAATATAAAATCACAAATTCCTTTGGAAATTTGCTGAGTATGCAGATATGCTGCGACGGGGGTATTTTATTAATACAGTAATATATACCTCCCATATCCGGCCATGACGGGCCTGGGTCATGGTCGGAATGGCCAAAAAGTCGGATATTGGAAGGAGCTAATAAATCGCATTTTGTGGGTATAAAAACAGCTATACAGTATTATAATACAACTTGATTCTACGTATAACACATTAATTGAAACATCAAGATTTGTATAATAACTGAAAAATGACAATATTTATACATATGTGTAAAACTGTAGTGCGTAGAACAAGTCTTTCACATTTCAACAGGCTCAGCCATAACGGGAGTGTGGGAATCGCAGATAGATGGTTGGAAACTCGGTCAGATATCGGGAGGTTCTGCTGTATATATCACTGTTATACATCATATAAATATCTAAAACCTTTTGTTACATCCATAGGTAATATCCAAGAAAATAGCCAGGAATAGATCAGTACGCAACCAAAGAAAGTCTCAAACCAAACTGGTGCTATCAAGTGATGATGAAGATGAGGAAACCAAGGTAGAAGGACCTGTGCATATTGAGAGGTAAGTCCTTCTCCCTAACTATCACACCCATGATTCATTTAAGTCCCCTGAAATTCATGGGATTTTTTTTAGTAACATAGCATAAGTCACTAAAAGTCTTGGATTTGAATGGTTCAACCAATATAAACTTGACCTAATGTTAGTGTTTTGCAATTTTTTTTAAGAACAATGTTGGTTTTAAAATTTTTATGCGTACTGCATTTATTATAAGACCCAAATCCTATTTTGGTATAGGACCATTGCCTATTTTGGTGGTTGTTTTGTTGATTAATATTGCTACCGGTTACATTAATTATTACTGCTCCTTTTGTTGTATTTAACTGTGTGTCTACTGGTCACTGAAGTCACCAAAAGTCACAGAGTCGTGGGTTTTAGATACTGTGGTGGTTTTAGGAGAATTGTATTATAAACTTTTTGTATAAGCGTTTATTTATGGCAAATTTATTACAATGGCGGTGTGAATTTTAGAATTAGGGTGGCTAAATCAACGGGGCAGTTAATGCACGGACAGTTAAAAGAGCTTCTAAGGTACTGTCAATTTCAAAGACTATGTCTGTTTTTATGTTTCTTTTTATGTTGGATTAGGGCAGTTCCTACTGAGCAATGCTTTCAGAAGCTTAAAAAGAAGCTTAAAGCTTAAGCTTTAGAAGTTGAATTTAATTACTATTTTAAATTTAACAAAGACAAATCAATAAATCTTTAATATCACAGAAAAAAATTGTGCCTATTGAAAAAAAACATTCAAACTCTTCGAAGCGCTGTAACACAAAATAATGTAAGGTTCGCCCTCTTAATTAGCCTCTTGCTAAATTGTTTCCCAGGTAAACAGAAAAGCTAAATAAGAAATTATTTAATAGTCGATAAGCAACCTATTACTTATAAAGTACAGTTGCATAAGTAACTCTCTACGTGTTCAAACATTTCTATGTTTTGATAGTACCTTACACAATAAGATGTCTCAAACCTTCAAATTCTTGTGGATTTGAAAATATTTCATCAAAACTAATTAGGAGATGTTGTAATGAAATTATATCACCTCTTATCATATTTGTTTAATATATCTCTTGCAAGTGGCAAATTTCCATTGATTTAAAAAAATGCACTAGTTTCCTATATTTAAAGCGAATGACCCTTTAAATTATAATAATATAGACCATTTTCAATCTTATCAACAATGAGCAAAATATTTTAAAAGATTTTTTATGCAAGATTCATCATTTTTGGAATATAACAACATTTTAGCTCCTAACCAGTTTGGATTTAGAAAATATCTATTTACTTCAGATGCAATTTTCAACCTTGTTGATTTTGTTACTTTGGCATTAGATAAAAAAAGACGTGCAGTTACATTGTTTGTTGATCTGAAAAAAAGCATTTGATACAGTGCGTCATGATATTTTAATACAAAAATTATTCAATATTGTCATAAGAGGAGTGGCTTTAAGCTGGATTGAATCATACTTGGCAAATAGAACCCAAATTGTTCAAATTCCTATCAAGACTAAAGAAAATGTTATTCAGAACTTTAAATCAAAACCACTCATGGACCATTCAGGAGTGCCTCAAGGCTCAGTTCTTGGCCCAATCAATCCTATTTATATGGTCCATAAATAATTATAATCAAAATTCTAAATCTTCAAATATTACTTTTTTGCTGATTACATATCATTATCGTTATCAAATCAAAATGAAGAAGATTTGGAACTTGAAGCTTTTAAAGAATCTAATAAATTAACAGAATGGTTTTCGGAAAACAATCTGACGATAAATTTAACAGAAACAAAATTTATAGATTTTAGTGTAACTCTCAAGATTGTTTGGAACGGTATTGTTTGGCACAATAAGTATAGTTTGTAATGCATATGGTTTTTATGGTGTTGTAATGGGGACATTTCCCTTTATTCTGGTTAACCATTTTTTACCATACTAAGGTGCACGAAAATAGTCCGATGGAAATTTTAACAGCTGTGTTCCCCTCATCCTGCAATGGTGTCATTTGTGGTTATTCTTACCATTTGTAATACAGTATAAAAATGTGTTTGAGAATAAATTTGGTAACAGTGCAAAAACTCTTATCGGACTAATTTTGTGCATCTTACTGTAGTGAATGTATTCCTTGTTAAATTATAAAGTTATGTTAATTTTTCTAGCTCTGATGACAATGAAGAAAAAGGTGGAAAAGAAAAAGATGTTGATTTTAGTGTAACTCTTGGAATATCCTCAGAATCCTCTGATTCTGATATTTTGCCAAATAATAAAAGGAAAAAGACAAAGTCAAGCGACAGTGATGTTTCCATTTCAAGTAGTGAAAGCAAGAAAAAGTAAGTATAAACATTAAAATTGGAAAGTAAGTAAATCGTGGAAAATAGTCAAAATATGGTTTTTAAAATCATTAGCTACTCTTTAGCAAAGCCTAGGTTTCTTGGGAAATGAATAAACTCTTTATTTTTGATTTTTTATTATTAACAAGTTTATTTTTGATTTTTTTAGGGACACACAAGCAACAATTTTTAGAATCTCAATCAAAAAGTTTTCAAAATTTTTGAGCTTGAAAAAAGTTTTGATCGCTCATCTTCTGTGCTATTCAATATTCCATATTATCCAATCTTCCTCGTGATCCGACCCTCCAACAGATGACTTTTGTAAAAAATAATGAGTTCTGTGGATCAGGCCATTGTACGAGGCACCTACTTTTATCCCAACATTTTTTCTAATTCTAATTAGAGGGCTTATTGTTTGCCATTAGTGTATTGGAACCTATCGATGAGTGCAATGGTGAAGACTAGGTCCACCGATTTGCCACTGTAAATTAATGGAGTTAATACGTCCTAGTGTTAGTCCAAAATGCCACATCTAAACTCGTTTTTACATATAAACTTTTCGGTCACACGTGTGTGGTATAAGTTCCACTCGTACAACAAGAGTTTGTCATAAATTGTTGGTGGAGTACATATAAATTAGTGATGTGTCTGTACCTCAATTCAATTCTCAGTACCACCGGTTCTGGACAAGAGTACCGTTACCGAGAACTGAGGTCAAAATCTCGGTACTGGTACCTCTGTATCACGGTCTGTCGGTTTTACAACAAAATAAACTGCATATTTTTGACACCATCCACCTTTAGAAAAAATGGGAACATTTTATTTGTCCAAATCATGGAGATAAATTTATTCCGATTGCCATGATTTATGATTTATGTAGGTTCTAAATTATAAATATTCATTCTAAGGCGAGAAACATATATTGTTTAATCCTCCAAGGGTGCCAATTTGATTAATGGAATGAAGTACTAATCTGGAAGGCGCACAACCTGTCCTAAAACTGTTTCCACAAAATATGTATTGAAGTCCACCTGGAAAACATTTCTATTTCTAAGAATGGGAAGATACTAAGACAGGCAAAGATTCAACCCATGTGCTAGCAGAGTGGCACATGATCGCTACATTGAGCTATCTATGAAATCGTTTTTACTATGCCGTTCGCACAGGAGTGGTAACTTGAAGCCCTTTAAAAACCACACAAATTTCCTAACTTTTTAAAGAGCAAAGATTCAAATTGTTTGGCCTGGTTAGTCGTTATGTGCAAGGGAATACCGAATTGTGATATCCATCAACTAAAAGGGCTTCTGGCCATCTGGTGAATCTGTCCACCACAGTCAAGCAGTAAGGTAGATTAGGAAAGGTAAGTAAATTCAAATTCAAAATCCAAAATAGTTTGTTCTCGCAGACATAGAACAGTACATACAATATACAATACAATTAATTATAATTAACTACTGAGATAAGTAAAATACACTTATCATCTCTAAATTAAAGATATTATAAAAAATTTAATAAAAAATTTTTAATTTATTATTCTAAAAAACAAATGAATATCAAATGAAACCAATATACAATATAAAAATTTGTAAAAAAAATTAATTAAAATGGGAAAAACAGACGAAACATCTTACATGGGATCAAAATTTATAAGTTACATTCCGGCAGAAATAAAGAATATTAAAGAACTGACAAAACTCAAGAAAGCTCTTAACAGACGCCAACAGCTCTTAAAAGGGCCAAGAAAGAGATATCTTCTTAGAAAAATTGTATAATTGGTACGAGGGGTTCTGAAATGTGCACACAATTTAGTAAAGTGGTTAGAATTATAATTTATAATACGAGGTGGCCCGTGCGCAAATTGCGCATTTTATGATTTCGTATGAGTGAAACTCACCTACTGTATGTGAATGTTTATTATGAAGTGACAGAGATCTATTTTTGTTTACTATCCGGTTTTAAAATTCATCTGAAGGTAATCAGCTGTTAAATTACAATTCACATTAAAGACCTTGCAATAAAAGTTGGTCAACATTTTAAAGCGCCCTCTAGAAATAAATCAAAAGCGAGGGGGCCGAAGCCCAAAACAATATGACCTTTTTAATTACGATTCGTCACTGCGGTATATCCTAGGCTTTAAAATGACACCTCAATATTAAAAATCGGTTCAGTAGGTCGAGAGAAAAAGGGACGTAACAGACGAAACCCTTATAGAAATAAGAAGATAGATTACCATCATTTTTGGTCATTTTGAAAAATGCATTGAAAACTTTGTTACCATAAAAAATTTTTTATGGCAATTTTATTTTGGGCACAAAACAGAGACAAAGATTTAAATGAACATTTATTTTTTTTTTCATAAAATTATTAAGAAATGTTTTTAAATAATAATACCCCCGTCGCAGCAGACCTGCGTACGCAGCGAATTTCCAATGGAATTTTGGTATATTTTCTATTTCCCCATAAAATCCATGGGGATGAGAGTATGTAGGTTTGCCACCATATGGGTTTTGTTGGTAAATATAAGTTAAACCCTACCTAGTGATTGTACATACCAAATTTTATAAGGTTATGGTGTTCTTTTTATTTTCGCCATAAACCCTATAGGGGTGAGTACGTAGGTTTGTCGCCATATGGGTTTTCTAAGCAAATATAAGTTTTAAAAAACGCTTCCTAACGAATGTACATACCAAATTTTATCAAGATATGTCAATAAATAAGCAAAATAGAAGGTTTTGTTGATTTCCCATAAGAATAACATGGAAAACATACTTTTTGAATTTTCTCCATAACCATTTAAGCTAGGTAAAAAATTCAAAATACTAGATTGTTTGTTTTTTAAGCTATTTTAAATGGTTTAAGTTAAAATTGTTGAATTTTCTAAATAAAAATAAAAAAAGCCAAAAACCCATTTTTAACCCTTTTGAAACCCCACAAAACTCCGTTCCCATGGTCCGATCATTCTGGTTCCCGAACTCAACCTAGTACATTTTCGTTGTTATTGCCCCAGGATTGATTGATTACTAAGTGGTTTACATACCTTTATAGTCTTCAATCCTATTAGTAACTTTATGGGTTACGACGGTTTCAGTAACCACGGTGTGATCATGGCACAATGGTGCTGAAACCGTGGTAACCCATAAAGTTACTAATAGGATTGAAGACGATAAAGGTATGTAAACCACTTAGTCAACCTAGTAGACGCTGGCTTACACCCCTGTACCAAATTTCATCAAAATCGGAGGTTCCCTTCTAAAGTTATCGTGTTCATGGACACATATATAGATTTATATATATACATATATACCATTTGACATATATATCAATTTGAACTAACGGTGTTTTTGGCTTCTAGGGACCTCAAAACAAAAAAGTACCATGGTCCCGGGCTTAGGTCTTACCATGACTACTACCGTAATAGCGTATTCCCTACAGGGAAATTCGCTAAAAACAGGATGATCATGAGTTAAATATGTACTACACCAACAAGAAATTCCATAATTTAATTTTAAGTTGATAAAAGCAAAATAAATTTGACGCAAAACATAATCTGGGCATTAAGGACTGAAATAATAAAATTTTTGTAAAAAGCCAAACAGATACTTTGGTATGCTCTTTACATGATTTTTCCACTGATGTAAAGTAGTATTGAATTTTCTGTGGAAGGCTACTCAGATCACTCATATAGCGTAACTTAAGCCTAGGGTGAAATTAGACTTGACCCTTAAAATTATACTAGAGTGGAATTAGACTAACTAGAATATAATCCTAACTCTACCACAATTGCTTTCTTGATTTCCTAACATCAGTAAGTTTTATTGCAAGTTCTGGTGCGTAAACCTGCATAGAGTTGTAACTCATTTTACTTCACGATATGAAATTTTTGAGAGTAGGTGAAGTAAATAGAGTTTAACTAAAATTTAAGAAATGAAATTTTACTTTTTTTCTTTGCTCTTAACCTTTGCACAACAACTTTAATGTTTCTTAAACGACCATACCCTAGGTTTTGATTTTGATGAATCACTTTAACATCACCACTTTTACATTACACCACAAGATTAATTTAAATGGTTTGAATTCCCTAATGGTGTGTTTAACTGATCATTTTTAATACTTTGTACAGAGAACTTAATTGAAGAATAAGAATAAGAATATCTTTATTTGCCGTTACAAGATTAACAAGCATGGCATGGTCAATTTGTAATAAAAATTTCTATAACTAGTTCTAAGAATTAAACCTAGTTTTTACATCATCAATAAAATCCTGATCCTTGTAGGGACATAAATCTAGCAAATAATCAGTAATACATTTTTTAAACAGAGTTTCATTTAAATTTCTGATGTACTGAGGCAAAAGATTGAAAAAGCGCTTTGATTGCTCAACGAAGCTGTTGGTTGTGGTGCTATGCTTACATTGACTAGATCTTAAGTTATGCCTACTTCTCGTACAATACCCATGAACAAATACACTGGTGTCCCTAATACTAAAATTATTTTTTGCAAATATTAAACATTTCAAAATATACATAGCTTGAAGACTTAAAATATTAGCTTCTTTAAATAATGGTTTACAGTGTGTTGTCATCTTAACATTAAACATAATTTTTATTGCTCTTTTTTGTAATGTAAAAAGTTTTTTCTTGTTGAAAAAAGAATAGTATTGTGTTGTGCTCTTTTCATTTTAAGGTCTTTACATCATAATTTTGGTACAGGAAGAAGAGGAGACGCATCAAATTAGCTGACTCGTCTGATGAATCTGGTGGCAGTGGAGATGAGAAGTCCAAAGGCCAAAAGGTTGTTTATTCGATTGCATTAATGTTTGAAACAGTTCATATTAAAAGAATAAAAAAATGTACATTTTATTTTATTTTTGTCTGGTTTTTTTTACTACACAGTAGAGTCGCGCAAACCCGGACTAATGTGATCTGAACGGTATCCAGGTTTGTGGAAATTGCAGATTGTCGGAGAAGGAGTAAACATAAGAAAATCACCAATATATTATTGCTTTAAAAAACATTTGTTTTACGTCATTAATATAAAAACTTTTTTTAGTTTTATTTATTTCAAAATGTTCATATTTCGAACATACTTGAAGAAAACCAAAGCACCACATCTTGCTCCGGTCGATGCTATGTCTAGCGCCTAGAAACCCCGTGCACTTTCCAAGCTCTACAGAATTCCGAGTTGTCGAAGTACGGGTTTGCAGGACTCTAAGTATAAATTGATATGATAAGATCACAAGAATGAAAACAAAAATTAGCCCTTATTATGAAAATGTGACAGGCAGAAACTGATTTAATGTTATTCGTAATGAGTCCATCAAAGGGACTCTATTCTTTCATGATTATTCAGTTAATCAAATCATTGCTACTGAGCTTGCTTCTTTGCTCTTCTTTCCCAAAATTAAATTGAACAACTAAAAAACTTGTATCATCTTAACTCATTGGTGCTAATGCATATTATTAAACAAGTAACAGTTGATTTGAGTAGAGTGGGGTATGTTATGTTTCTAACTATGAAATTACAATAATTTATAACTCATTTACCGTTTTGATCTGAATGTGTTGCGGTATTTTCTACTAAATAATGTCAAAAGAGCAACCGTGTCATGATGCCTGTAGAAAAGTGAAAAATATGTGTAAAACGATCCCTGAGCATCGGGATTAATATTACTCCTGAAAATTCTAAGGAATCTATCTATTCTGGAGGCCTTCTTTTATCATGTTTATTGTTGTTTTTCTTCACTTTTCCTAATAATTAACTGTCATCAAGTTAATCCTACCTTAGTTTTGTATGTCCATATGCCTTTTACTATCCAAAGTATAATTATACATTTGTTTTTATACTATAATAAAAAAGAACAATGATGGAGAATCGCCTGCTAAGGGAGGACGTAAAAATATCAAGAAAATCAAGAAAAAAGGTGACCTGGAACAAACCACCATAACCGCAGCTGAAGAGGAAAAAGAGAGACGGAAACGTATTGAAGAAAGACAGAAACTGGTAAATATAATTTAATATAAAAATATAATTAGCCTACTCGAGGTTAAAAAATTATTATGAAATAGTTTTATAAGAGACCTTCATAATAATATTCTAGAGATTGTTAACTTGACTGATATCAAGGTACATTTGGTACTCTTATCGTTATCACTAAATCATAGCCATAATCGGAAGATTATTTGGTACTTTTATCATTCAGTTCTATAAAAGTAAATAATGGATGAAATATAAAAAAGTTGATGATTGATATTTTAATATTATATTAAGGTTATTAAGTTAACAATTATGTAATTAAAGTTATTAAGTTATTAAACTTTTAAGGTTGTTGTCAAGTTTTTGAGTTTCATGGTATTAAGGCACTTCTACTCTATACTTAATATCTTATTGCCAATCAAAGATTTATCTGGATTGTCAGTTTATGTGGTTCTGGTTATAGAGAACATCATTTCTCAGTTCAGTATGAAAAAAACAGTAAGCCCTACACTCTTGTTCATTTGAACTGATGTGGCAGATGGCCAGTCCGGGTGTCAAAAAGTTAGGATGAAGCGGAGTTGGTTGTGAGAAATCGTTCTCATCTTTGTGACGACCGATTGTTTTTATATTCACTATTATTGATGAGGAAATACAAGTGATCTTCTTAAAATACGATATTGAAACTTCCATCGTGTAACAGTAAACTTATAGGAATGAAAAAATCACAGAACATAAAGCATCAAATTAAACTTTTCTAGCCTTCACCCCGTATTCCACAGCAAGTTTCTTTGCCGGACTCTACAGCATCAGTTATTTTAATTGTTTTTTTTTTTTTAAAGTTTACACAATGACAAGAACTTTTTGTGCTTTTTGATTGTTGTTCAACAGTGTAAAGTTGTGTAAAGATGTGGTTAGGCTACTGAAATTTAATATTTGAATTAAAATGATAAATAAATAAAAGTAAGCTATTTTTGACTCGCTTGGCTTAATGCAAGAGGTTAAGGACCGGGATTGAACAAACACAAATGTAAGTAAAATATATGTTTAATGTACACCATAAACTTAACCTAATAAATGAGATTGCCCTTCAATGATTAAATACGTATAATATTATTCAAAATCTCACAGAAGCACTGGAGTCCTTTGTTATAGTTCAAATCACAAATCGTAGTTTCACTGGATCCGGATTACCGAAAGTCTTTACACCTTTTGTCTCTCAATGAGCACTTTGGTCGAAATATTCGTCACCAAAAATTCAAAAAGACAATATTTATAATTATATTTACATTTACAAGTGATCTATGGAGTTCAGAGTCCTATGCTTTAAATCAGTTTTATTACTTAGATTATATTTACAACCGTTCGTCAAAATCAGTAATTAACTATGACCATCGAATAAATTGATTTAATTATACTGATAAGGTTCCCAATAAAAATAAAGTCCATTAAAATATTTAGAACCTCCAACCCAGTTTAAGACACATTTACTTTGGTTAGATAATAACGGAAACAAAGACTTAATGTTAATAAAAATGATCTGTACAAGAATTAATATAAGCTATCTATTTAAAAGTAATATTTACAAATGAATATCCCGCGAGCTGTTTCTCCCTATGTTCAAACCCTAAAACTCTTTTATTTAATTAGTTTAATTACACCCTAATTATATCCTCTTGTTTGTTTTAATATTTAGCAAGGGTTAAATAGAATCGAAATTAAGTTTTGTGTTTAATTTACTGTTGCCTTCGGTTAACTTTGTCTTGGGCCTTTTCTCATAATTTGGAGGGCACATACCCTATTCATCCGGCGGGTGTTTTCCTGGGCGCGGCGACGTTGTTCACCAAGGGATGATCCTCCGGGACGGTGGTCTCGAAGATGGAGCCCCCTGGTGTGGTCGTACGGCTGCAACCCTGGTCCGTGGATGCGGTGTTGGTAGGCCGCCTCCGCTCCTAGGTGGTCCTCCGGGCCGTCTGGTGATGTCCTCTTTGGTCCCCGAAGTCCGTGTTGTGCCGTGGGAGGCCGTCGAATTTTGGGAGGGAGCAGGAAGATTTGTCTCCAAAGATACGATGAGTGTTGATCTCCGGTTTTGAGTTTCTTCGTTGAAGTGCTTGATGTCTTCAGTAAGTCTTCGTTGTTCGGGGTGATGGATGTTGGAGTCTTGAAGATAGGTGGTTCGGACGCTGGGGGTGGCTTACTACCTTGTCCCGCAGGTTGATCCTCTCCAAATCCTAACTTCTGCCAGACTAAAGTTCTCTTCTCTTCCTTTTCGGCCGCTCGGCTCTCGCTTCCCCTTCCCTAAAATTTTGTCATCCCCCACGAGACATCACATTAGCCAATCATTTGATTTTCTGACCACGCCCCTTATTTTGATTTGCCGATGATGTCGTCACCGTTAGTTGCCCCCACGGGTGACCATCATGGCGGCGTGGTGCAGCGTTGACAAGTTTCTGATTTCGTTCTCGTGGGAATGAAGGTATTGAACTTATATCGTGGCGCATTTTATCACGTGCCACTCCTGTTACAGTTCACGGTAATCCGCCATTTTGGTTCCCAGCAACACTATACCTAATTTTTATGAAATGTGATTTGCTTTGTCGTTGTCTGGGTCTATGCACTAACTAACTAGAATTATAAATTACATTTTGAACGAATACTTTACAACAGTGAATTGCTGTTCCATGGAATACTAGTGCAGTTGTGAGTCTGATTGTGGACAGCAGATGTTAATTGTAGCTCCCCCTGTTTTTGTGTGACTGACTGACTACTTGCACTAACTTGTCAATCACATCGATGGGTACAGATTGTGAAAAAGCGCCTGGCAATGCCAATACTATACTGTGTGCTGCGGATATAACAAAAAATAAATTGAAGCTGTTGAAATGCAAAATTCACTTTGGTCAAAATACTCATTAGTTTTGGATGAAACGGATTTCAGATTTCGTTAAGCCAAATCAACTAGAGTGTACTATAATTTTTTTAATTCTTACTGTTATTATTTTTAAACCAAAATAATCAAACCTGGTCCCATTTGTTTTATTTAGACATACAATGTTGTTTTATTTCTTAATTAATAAATATTTTATTTAGAACTATTTTATATTAAAGTTTTATAATAATTATCAAAGTTTATAATAGCAAGATATATCAGATACACAGAAAAATATCAATTACTCTTTTAGACCTACATACAAGTCATTCATGTATTATAAAATTTTCACTGCTGCGCTATAGCATTTAACATTTAGAATTTTATTTACATTTATATTATTTTTCCTTTTTTCTGTTACTATTAAAAATTTGGATGTAATTGGTTTTCTTTTTGCAGTTCAACCAAGTTTTTGAAATTAAAGAGTCAGCCAAATTGGAAAAACTTGTTTTGGATTTTGACCCGGAGACAAAAAAAGAACTTATCTCAGTCAACAAGGACTTGGTCGCTAAGATGAAACCTCATCAGGTGAGATGCTATTTTACGTTAACTTAGAAACACTGAAATGAAGATTTTTAACCTAATTTTACTTTAAGCATTGCTGTGACAATCCTATACTCTATACGGGTAAGGTATATTACTCCAACCATTTTCTTTAAAACTTAGGTCTGGGATGAAAATAATACAGTATGTGCACAGGTCTTAGTGATGGTCAAAACCAGGAATTTCAAAACCAAAACTTAAAAATGAAAATCTTGGTTTCAAAATTCAACTTGCAAAACTAGTGAAGAGCTTACCATTAATAGATTAGTTGTAATTTTGGAGGCTACAGCATTCTTAAAGCTAACTTACTTGCCCCATAAGGGGTTTGATTAAAACCAGTAAAACTCCAAATAAATCATATCACATATATGACTGATATATTAAAATGAATTAATACAAAATAGCTTCAAATAAAAATATAAGTTTCAGAACCCCCAAAGTGGATAAGTTATTGTTAATTGCTTGATAATTTTTATTATAGTTCTTCCAGAAGTAAAAACTCTAGAAGCCAAAACAATTATTTTTTATTTGATTTTAATACTCAAAAATGTAAAAAAAATCTCAATAAACCTTGAGCCAAATTACTATAAAGAAATCAGATATAACATGAAAAATAGCGATGGACGGGTCTCGAAATTACGAGAAATTTTCAAGAAATTTTTAATCTCGTTAACCGAGACGAGATTTTATTTTGATCGAGATTTTTCGAGACGAGAAATAATTCGTGAATAACGATAAAAACGGTGAATTTAATACTGCAAAATAAATTATTTTGAAGCAATGTGAAGTGTTTTATTTTCCTATCCTCCTCACAACTTCAAACTTAAATTGCCATCATAAACGGTTAAACTACGGTTGGACTTCCAAGATTTGAACTGGACTGGAGATGGCTCTACGACTGCATTTGCACGGACTGTTAGTGGTACTGACAATCAACAGTGAGTAGTGGGCGGAGTCAACATAGCTTCTGATTTATAAAATATTTCATTTGTTTGATAAATCTTTAGAACATTGGGAAAACTTTATAAACAATAAACAATCATTATTTGACATTTAATTGCTTCAAGATGATTATTTAAAACTGATTCAAATAATTTTTGACAAATTTAAGAGCTGTTTTGACATTGGCAGTAAGAATAGTAGTGACAATCAGATGAATGACCAGATAGCCAATCAGATTGAATAATGGCTAACCTCAAATATCCCACGTAATACAGAATTTAATTTACTTTCACACTCTTAGCAGAGTTCAGCTATTTTAAGCTATAAATGCTTAAAATCGGCTGATGGTTGATTTTATTTCAAGGTTTGGATACTAAAAAAAAAAACTGAATAGGCCTATTAACAATAATTGTTGAACAGCAATAAATAGGTTGTGTTAAATACATAGAAAATCAATGGTCTTACCAGAACCATACAGGCTTCATGGCTACACTAATGCTTGCCTTTATTCAGTTAGGAGCAAAATAAAAACCTTACCACTAGCAGACGACAAATTGAGGGAATTAAAATTACACGAATTCGAAAGCAGTGAAAGTTATGTATACTGGACTTGAATAGTTTGGAGAAATGACAATAAATAGCAAACAAAATGAGAGCTGAAGATTTTCTTATGGACAAAGACAAAGAAGAGATTGTTTTAAAATTAAAATCCTCCAATTGAAAGTTATTTCTTGTTAGCCTCCCGGCCTCTAGGCCTGTGATTCAAAGTTAGTAGGCCTTTGCCTACTAGAAATCTGTGAGTGAGGAAAAGCTCTTATTTGGAAACATTTTAAAGTAGGTTAATAGTGAAAAGCGAAGTAAGTAACTGTAACAGAGGATTCTCTTTTTATGTTTTACTAAACGTAGGTCGGTAGGGTTTATGGTGAGCCTATATCTTCTCAACCTTTTTATTGGATCCATTCCTTTATAGGCCTAGACCTTTTGTTAAGAAAGTGACTTTTTTTTAACTTCAGTTTATTAACATAATCAGCAATTTACAAAGAAGTATTTGTTCCTTCACATTAATCAGGATTAACCATGTTACAAAATCAGATTAAAATCCCGAACGCACATTTCTCGTGATGTATGAGAGGAAAAATCTCGTCTCGATCTCGTCTCGAAATTATTTGAGAATTAAAAATTCTCGTCTCATCTCGTCTCGAACTGAAAATCCAATCTCGTCCATCCCTAATGAAAAATTACAAAAGTCATAGTTTAAGCCTAATTAATCAGTAATACATCAGTAGGTCTAATCAATAATACATAGAAAAACTGTTCATAACTGTGACTTTGCTTTCTACCCAGACACTCAATAATCAACATAAAAACAACCATATCCATCCACATGGTCTGAACTTCAACGGAGGAATACTAATTAAAAACTACTGACGACTAACCATGTGACGACTAGGCTTAACCGCTAACTTATATGACATGACACTGTGGTTATTGTTTTAACTTTTTAGTTCTCGCCCGACACTGTCTGATTGGTTTCAATAGCTGTTTCGTAGGCTAGTGGAAACGAGGAAACTAAATTAAACATCACATCGATCACTTCAACAACAACTAAACAACATACATCAAGTAATGGGAATTAGAGACAACAAAAACAGCAGACAACACCACTGCCTCTCTTTGTCAGCAGTTTCAGTTAGCAGTATTGCCCTTGATAGTCCCAATGTATTATTTGATTCGCCGTGTTACCAGATTATCGTAATGTACCATTAGCGAATCAGAAGCATCCTAATTTGTCTGTTATAATGACTCGTGTTCATGATGTCATATTCCGTTTGAGAATTATAAACAATCTAAACATTAATCATTATTTTAATCTTTCTTAAAAGAGAAAAACATATTTCATAACTTTGAACATTAAAATCAAGAGATAGAGTTAGCTCGGATACAATAATTAATTATCCTGCTGCTGGAAACACTTTGACGGTGAAGTCTACTGCATAACTTAAACAGACAACCGATCTAGTGTCCTTAAAGCTATATTTGTTGATTGCGATTTCAAGATCAAAACGGATTAAATTTTTCGGCTTTAAATGCAGAATAACAATGGTACTTTGCATCACTACGGTATTCGATGCATATTTTTTTCTGAAAACCGCAAGCCGACAACATGTTTTGTGATTCGTTTATTTCTCTAAACTTTCAAGGTGGTTTTGAGATTCGAGTTTCGGTTCGACACATCACTAATAGGTCTCTATGCTAGAAAAAATGCTATTTCGTTATAATCTTATAATTGAAATTCAAAAAATTTTAATGTTGGTCTTTTGGAGTTTAAAAACAAAACAAAAGACTTGCTGGAAAAAAGCTGATTCTACTGTCAAAGCACAAACCATAACAAGCTCCAGTTTAAATATGTGATGGTTTCCATTGTAGCCACTATCTCAATTACTATTGATACCTACCTACTATAATCAAAATAATTTATCAGTTACTAAATAGTGCTCTGTTATGTTGAGTATGACTACACTATTTATAGTAGGATGCACGAAAATAGTCTGATGGAAATTTTAACAGCTGTGTCCCCCCTCACCACCTCTCGCCCTGCAATATTGTCATTTTTGGTTATGTTTACCATGTGTAATACATTATAAAAATTTGTTTTAGAATAAATTTGGCAACAATGTATTGACTCTCATAGGACTATTTTCGTGAATCCTACTATAGTTAAATATAAGTACAGTATAAGGATTAAATTACTAGGAATACGCTCCGATTTCCGTCCCCTATTAGAATTTTTACTCACTTTTTGAATTATTAGATGACGCTTTTTATGATTTTTTTTGTTTTTATTTTATTTTATTTTTTTTTTTTTTTTTTTTTGAGGGGGAGGTGAGAAAAATGCATTACGCACACAGGTGGCAAGCCTGTAGTGTGGGGCTCCCCTATAAAAACGGGTTTACCCACTAAAAAAAAACTCCTCTACTCTTTAGGATTCTAACCTGGAATTTTTTATCACATTACATCAGGCTAGGCCTAAATTTGGCTTACGCCCGTGGGGCTCACTCCTTATCCAACCACTCGATCAAGGGATCTGGGCCACTTCGCGGTCCAGATCGGGTTTCTTTTACAGGAGGATGCCCCGGACGAACTGTGATAAACAATCCCAGTTGCCCTCATCCTCCAAGATCTTTTGACAGACCGAGTCCACCGAAAATGCACCAAAAATTTGTGTGGCCTCTAGGCGGGGCCCTTCCCAACGGGGGCAGCGGAAGAGTGTATGTTCCGCATCGTCGGGAATGCCCGGGCGGCAATAAATGCAGTCCGGTGAACCGGTTACCTGAGACATGGGCTACAATGGCACAACACATTCTAATTAGTTGTTCAATTTAAATCTTTCTCCCAAATAAATATTAGTTGTATCCCATAAATTAGCTAATCGCATAATTCCGTACGACAGCAAATCATTCCACATCAACATGCCTACCTATCTTTTGGCATAATTTATAACTTCAACAAGTATACATCAGTGTTGATCTATTTAATTTAACAAATAGGTCTGTCAAATATCAATTAAATTTTATTTAAAAACGTAACATAACGGCGAGCAGATATAAACAAGTCTGAATAGGTTATGTTGTTTTCAGCATACATCGACAACTCAGCTGCGATGGGGGAAAATAAACTGATCATAGCAACTGCATTAGTCAAATCATGTAGCCTAAACAACTAAAATACTGTCAAAACTTCCGAAAAATAAGCTTTTTTAATACTTGAAAATAATTGCTCGATTATAGTTTATTACCTAGTTTAAAAAACTTAAATTCTAACCTGAGAATTTCATTGAAATCAAATTAGTAATAAAAAAGCCTTTTGGGGGTCTAAAATTCGCCTAAGTGAAATGTAAAGTCGATTGTATAGAATTTTATACTCTATGTTCTATAGAGTAAAAATTCAATAATTTCAATTAAATTGAAAACCAAAATACTTAGTAACAATGAATTAGAATGATCAGCTGTTAACTGTAGGGCTAAAATCCAAATTTTGCTGTTACAACAAACTCATGACAGAGTGCAGCGCCCTTAGTCCTGCATTTCAACATCCTGAAAGGCGAGTGAGCGAAGTTAAGTAGCTTGTCTTGAAAGAAAAAAGTGTTATTGACTTGGCATTTTAGTGTACAGTCTGTGACTGATACAAAGAACAAAGAATACTGGTACAATGACTACAAAGAATGGTTTTAGTTTACCAAGCATATGCTCGGCCCCCAGGTACATAGTGTAATGAACCAAAAATGTTAAACACTTGAAACTTTTATTCAGTTTATTAATTTTCATATGAGAGTATTGAAATTTGTTGGTTTGGATACTTTTTTTTTTAATACGATCTTACATGTTTAAAAGGACACCTCTGTTATTATGATCACAACAAAACAGAACCTAAATTATAATTGCAATATTTATTTTGTATGGAGGATGTTATACTTAAGTCTTTTTTTATCTAAAATAGTATCAGGCTAGTAATAAAACACCCTATTGGCAAGTATGAATGTATATCCCTTTTTGTTATTTATGTGTGATTTCTCTTTGTTCGTAGAAAGAGTACCTATACAACGATTTTCAAGCGTAGAGATGATTTTGCAACTTTATATGTGTTCATTCTTTGTTTATTTTTGATTCTATATGAAATGGTAGTTATGTACTTACATATGTAAATTGTACATAACTGTACTTAAGTCTAATTGTAAACCTACTTTTAAGAACCTTAATTAATGAAACTTGACTTTGTCAATTGCATCTACAGTAAAATATTGAATCATGAATTAAATCTACTTTTTAATCTCAGCAAAATTTAGTTTTTTCTTAAATTAATATATTTTTGGTAGTGATTATTTACAAGACATATTTTTTTCAGGCCAAAGGTGTTAAGTTCATGTGGGACTCTTGTTTTGAATCAGTTAAACAAATAAAGAAGACCAAAGGATCTGGTTGCATTTTAGCTCACTGTATGGGTCTCGGCAAAACTTTCCAGGTGAGGACAGCTATTTTGAATTATTTCATGATGAATTAGCCTCTGGACTACTATATATTAGCGTAAAAGGTTTAAATTACCTGTGCTCTGTCAAGTAGTCCTATTTAGGTTCCTTGCGACCTAGGTTTCGAACCTCAAAGGTTCATTTTCAAGCCAAGAACATCAATAATTGGTTAATCCACTTAATCCAACTTGGAAGAAGCTTCGTCATAGTTTTTAACACACACACACACGAACGACGAACGTTAAAAAACATTTAAAAAACACGAAATGCAACATTAAACTGGCCAGTATTAAAATTTCACGTGGTCGTCCCGGATGATGAGTCATCAAGTGATGACTCATCATCCGGGACGACCACGTGAAATTTTAATACTGGCCAGTTTAATGTTGCATTTCGTGTTTTTTAAATGTTTTTTAACGTTCGTTGTTCGTGTGTGTGTGTGTGTTAAAAACTATGACGAAGCTTCTTCCAAGTTGGATTAAGTGGATTAACCAATTATTGATGTTCTTGGCTTGAAAATGAACCTTTGAGGTTCGAAACCTAGGTCGCAAGGAACCTAAATAGGACTACTTGACAGAGCACAGGTAATTTAAACCTTTTACGCTATTTTGAATTAATATAATAGTGGCAGTTTGTTGAGATATAATGGACATACCAGCGGAGGAATATTTCTCTGGCACATTTAAAAAGTTAATACTGCCTAAGAGAAGATAAAACTGCTAGGATTGCGCAGATTGGGTGTCTACAGTTTGACCTCTGGAGCCAGGAGAGGCCAGTACTGATGCTGGGAGCCTTTCCTCTCCACCAGCCACACGTCCACTTTGCTCGCAGTCTCATTTACTTAAGTGACTCATTTTTAGACTGTGAATTTAATGATATTTGGACTGGGAAATACACTGATTTTTATCTTTCAATTGTAGTGGGAACCCTGTAAAATTTATCCTATTTTGACGATATTGTTGTGTTATGTTGAAATTCCAAATTGTAAAAAAATTGTTCTACTAACTTGTAATATTACTTTGTAGCAGTTGAACTTATTTTGCCTTTTTAGTTAGTTTTTATAGAAAAAAATATATATGTAGAGCTATGGGGTTTTGGGTTTTTAATTGTTATAGACTATCTTCGTAATTTGGCAGAGGTATCCATGATGATAATCAGGTTTCTTCAAAGATAATTAGAGTTTGTCGTTATTTTATTTTTGTGTATAAACTAATATTTGTTTTTTTAAAAGTTATTATTTTACAGGTTGTATCTCTAGTTCATACGCTGTTGACTCATGAGGAATTGACCAAGGTAATTATGTTAAACTATGAACCATGGACTTAAAGTGAATAGTTACATACATTTAATTGGTGTACAATTGTAGGATGTTTAATGCACCCCCCCCCCCCAAAAAAATATGTATACGACTTTAACTACATAACTCAATAAATAATACCAGGTTAACGGAGCCTTGGTCATTTATTTTAATTTACTTTTGTTATAGTACCATAGTAATCATGCTTTGAAGTGTACGCCAACTATACCTTTTCACAGGTGATTTCAAAACCAATTCTTAAAAGTAATATTATTTTATTTTTTTTTAATTTTTTTTTTAACATCTGATTTTAAATATTGTTTTAATTTAGATAATACCATGTAAGGTTATGATTTCCTAACACTGTGACCATGGCTTAAAAGTCCGAAACACGTGTCAGTGAAATAAAATGATTTTAATAAAAGGGTACTCATGTTCATTAATTAAAATTATATTTTATTTTTGTTTACCTTTTGTTGTTATTTTGTTGCCTTGATGACAACCGATAAGAACAATGTAAAAAAATTAAATTTTCTAAGTTAGTTCTAGACAAAAAAACTATTTTTCCTGGGGTTGATGCTATTTCTTAACTTATTTTTAGACAGAACACTCTTAAGTGCAAAGTTTAGGCAAATTCTACCTGCTATATTTTGGGATCATGGAATTTACATTGCCTCAGAATTTTAACCCATTTAGTCCTTTTTAAATGATTGTTAAATTTTATTCCAACACAACCAAGCAATGCTCAACTGTTCAATTGTTGTCACCATCATGAATTACCAACATTTCACTTGAATCATTGACCTCGGATTGAAATGAAAACACAGTGTGCTAAATTTTTGTGTACAAACGGACATATACAGGGTGTTCGGAAAAAACATTTCAGGAATTCAGGAGGTTATTGCCCACATCAAAATAAGCAAAAAAGTTCCAGGAAACATATGTCCTAAAATGCTTTTTTAACCCGCTAGCCTAGGGTGACCAAATCATCCACAGAGAAAATCGGGACAACTCCTAACATGTACCCTTCCCTCCCCACCCCGTATACCAACCAACTGGTATATATTGTTCTCCAAATAAGAATTAGGCTTAATAAGAACTGATTGATTCATAGTATGTTTTTAACAGCTAAATTATCAGATTCAAACATAGACAAAGTTTCATGAATTTCCTAAACCTAAATCCTTAGTAATCTATGTTAAATGTAGCATTGTTCAAATTTTATCTTGTCATCGAATGTTAGTAATAATAAATATTACAGTAATAATTGGTAACATTATTAATACATAATAAATATATTGACTATATAATGTAGGAATTAATAGTAAAAATATCTAAATAATAATACAGTTCAAATGATTAAATATTACATTTTATATTAATCAGCACTGAATCCAAGGACACAGCATAGAAAAACTAATCAGGTACAGAAGTCTCACGCAATGCTAATTTCTGTCTCGCAAAATTTTGTAGTTCAGCCGGACAGATCATAGGAGCGCTGCGAGCAAAACCGGCCAAGCTATGTTGCCGATCTGCGGCCGGCTCCGGTTGCCGAGTATTTTGAGAATTTTGTTGCCGAGTCCGGACGCATCGTTAATGAAGCTTGAGGGGTTTTGCTCGCAGCGCTCCTATGATCTGGCCGGCTGAACTACAAAATTTTGCGAGACAGAAATTAGCATTGCGTGAGACTTCTGTACCTGGTTAGTTTTTCTATGGATACAGTAACCAGCAGTGCTGGACGCTGGTTATCGACAAAGAAGATATTTAAGGTAAGTTATTGATTGTGGATGATTGAGGACATGCATACTGTGTTACTGTATAGGCTACTTGCAGAAGGGATAGAAATTGAATCGGTTATTTATAAAACTTAAATTGACCTACATTTATGTCTAAATAATTTTTATCTCTTTAGAAAAGGCATTCCGGGACTTTTGGGCGTCCCGATACAATTTTTCGCGACATCGCATAACATGATAAAAAACCGGGACGTTTTTTCACCCTATTCTAGCCGCCATTTTGTTTTTTACACTAAATAATTTTTATTTCCGTAAAGGATTATTGTATCAAGTTGATATTTGGCATGAACCTTCACCATAGCAATACCCATTTACAAGAAAAAATTATTTTTTTCCAAAATGTGTATTTTCAAAATGGCGGCCATTTTAAAATTTTAAACTCAAATATCTCAAAACCGATAAATTTTATAAAACATTTACAAGACAAAAAAAAGGTTCACCTTTTTTTGTGTCTTGTAAAATGTTTATAAAATTGACCCGTTTTGAGATATTTGAGTTTAAAATTTCAAAATGGCCGCCATTTTGAAAATACACATTGGAAAAAAATAATTTTTTTCTTGAAAATGGGTATTGCTTTGGTGAAGGTTCATGCCAAATATCAACTAAATACAATGACCCGTTACGGAAATAAAAATTATTTAGTGTAAAAAACAAAATGGTGGCTAGCTGGTTAAAGAAGAATTTTAGGACATATGTTTACTGGAACTTTTTTGCTTATTTTGATGTGGGCAATAACCTCCTGAATTATTGAAAAGTTTTTTTCCGAACACCCTGTATAAAGGTTCCTTTCAAATTCTTCGACTAATGATTTTGGACATGATATGGTCAACTCACATACAGGAGTGGGAAGAGACTTCTATGTTGGGTAATTCTCAAATTGAAATGTATTCAATAGTGGTGGGCGAGTACTCAAATTCTCGACCAAACGAGTCGAGTACATGACAACTCCCCATCTATTGTCGAAATCGGCAAATTTCCAATTTTGTTGGTGTTACTGATATTTGACAAATTAATTAAAAAAAAAAAAAAAAAATAGCAATGTTTTTAATGAATTCATTTTTCCATCCCTTTTTAATTTGTTTAATTTAAAACCGTACTTAACCTATCAGCAACCTGAATATCGCTTGAGTCATCCATTTTGGATTTTAACTCCAACAGACGATAAGGAGAAAGAACAACCTGCAGAAGAAAGACAAGTTACAATAAATTAAATAATATTATTACTTAATTGTTTTTTTCTTCATTTTATTTAGTTTTATTTTATTATCTTAAAACAAAAGACAGATGTTAAGATAGTGAAATGCTTCCAAGTCTTGGACTGGACTCGACTGGCATTGTGGGAACGTGGCGACTGGTGACGGCTGCAACTGCACAGTGCACAGATTGTTAGGGGTAGTGAGTCAACATAGCTACTGATTTAAATAATATTCATTTGTACGGTACATTTTAAAAACATTTGGAAAACTTTAAAACTAATAATCAATCATAGTTTGACATTTAATTGCAACAAAACAATTATTTAAAACTGATTCAAATAACTTAAGACAAAATAAAGAGCTGTGTTGGTATTAACAGTAAGAATAGTAGTAATTCGCCAGACAGGAGAGTGACAATGTGAACAATCAGGTTTACCAATGGCTAACCTCAAATAGCCCCTGTAATACAATTTTATAGTTGTATGTTATTTTTCTAATTCGTCATTCACAAAAATACATCATTGATAATAAACATATTTTTCTCTAAAATTGCTTTGATTATAAGACAGACATTGATTTATTGTTCTTTGTGATCTTTTTAAGTCCTAACAAACAGGCTTCATGGCTGTTTACTAAAGCTAGCCTTTACTCAGTTAAGAGACATTCTGCCACTAGCAGATGGCAAATCGAGGGAATTACGTGAATTCTAAAACAGTGAAAATTACGTGTACATAGCTTGAGTATTTCGGAGTAGTGACAATAATTCCTAAAAAAATGAGCGGTGAAAATTTTCTTATGAACAATGACAAAGGAAGTATATAGAGTTTAAAATGACCATTTAAATCCACCAATTACATCTAGTGATTCAGCTGTAGCATCCAGGCCGTCTAAGCTAGGCTTGTGACACAAAGTAGGCCTAACTTATGCCTAATACAAAAACTGTGAATAGGGAAAAGTTTTTATTTGGAAACATTTCAAAGTAAGTGAAACATGAAAGTGAAAAGTTAAGTAAGTAACTGTAACAGGGGATTTTCTTTTCTTATTTAATGGTGGTTATAGGCTAACTTTTCTATCTTTTTATTCCGAACATTCCATTAATCCCTTTTGTTACTAAACCAAGTTTTTAGCTTAAATTGTTTTTGAAAAATCAGCAATTTAAAAACCAATATTGTTTCCTTCACTTAGTTTTTAAGCAAATTAAACTTAAGCGTAAAGTGATCTTTTGTAGGGCTAGTAGGATAGGCTAGTTATTTTAAGGCAATTTTTCATATTTTTATGTTCATGTATAACTCGACTCGACTTGAAACTCGAGTATTCTACTTTCTACTCGACTTGACTTGACTCGTTCCAAAAATATGATACTCGCCCACCCCAAGTATTCAACATCTACATCTGCCATTCTCTTCCTTTTTGTTAAAGTTTGTTTTTAGAGTCAAAACCTTTTTGAATGTTCCTGTTCACATTTTTCTTACCTTATCCTAAATAAAGTTATGATTAAAGTGAGGTATCCAAAGTAATACTAACCCATTTGTACAGGTGCGAACAGTGATGGTAGTTTGTCCCCTTTCTACTGTACTCAACTGGGTCAATGAGTTTGCCAAATGGCTTGAAGACATAGAAGGTGGCGACGATATTGAAGTCTTCCACTTAACTAAGTAAGTTATTTTTGGACAGTCATTCGTTTTATTGTAATCAGTGGTCTGTTTGAAAAATTTCAAATTGGCTCCCTGTATATTATTATAAATAGATCAAAAGGCGTTTAAGATCTCCTTGGTGAAAAACTAATGCTCAATTAATAAGATCAGTATAAGAATATACTGTAAAAAATATTCTTTTATTTTTGTTCTGAAATTTTTATAGCTCACTCTCAAAGGTATACTAAATTAAAACTTAATGTATGCTTTAATCTGCTTAGAACTTAGTCAAATAAGAGTGTGTGAGAGCCACAAATTGTTAAGTTGTTTTTATCTTACATCAAAGAATCTAAGAAGCTGGAGCACTCCCAGTTTTGCCTTCTACGATCAGGGGAAGTCAGGGAAGGTCAGATAATTGAAATCTGGTCAGGGAAAGTCAGGGAAAAAGACCATTAATCAGTGGAAGTAAGGGAATCCTGGCCTAAAGTTCATTTTACCATGACTCAGATCCACAAATTAAAGATAGAAAAATAAATGTGTTGACTACAAGTTTATTGGTAATGATGAATTTTTTCAAAATTATTCTATTAAATATTAACTAGTTGTTGCCCGTCGATACTCGACGGATATAGCTATAGCTCCATTAGTGGTAAATGAAACGCTATAATAGTACAAACACGTAAGGTAGTCTATAAAATGTACTTCTTTTTGAACTGCCATACCAAGAACAATAATATATTTTACAGAAAATACCACGATTTTAGTTGGAGCGTCGGAAAAGTAGGCCTATTCCGTAAAACCAATAATGTTGCATCCTTGTACTTATAGGCCCTACTCTTTAGTATTATATAAACATGTCAATTTGATTGTTTAAGGTAGGCGAAAACCTAATCAGCCTAACTAAACCGTTCTATTAGGTTCAACAACATCAGAAATAAGTAGACCAATATCCACTTGTAGGCCTATTGGATAAATTGTTCTTAACAGTTTTTTTTCAAGAATTAGGAAAGGCCTAGAGTGTTGTAACTTATGATGGTTGGCATTAACAAATATTGGTGTATTAGGGTAGGATAGAACGTAGAGAAACCATTTATAACCACTTTCATATCGCAATATTTATGCTGTAGTGTGCAAGTTTCAATAACTATCCAAATTTAAAGAATACAAATTTATTTCGCAGAAAATTACATAATTTTAGTTGGAGTGTCTGTCAAAGTAGGCCTATAGGCATATTCCTTAAAAACAATAATGCTGCACCCTTACTATGTAACACAGACACTCTTTAGTATTTTATAAACATAAAAAATCGATTGTTTACTTAGGTCTAAACCTTAGTAGCCTTATCAAAGCGTTATATTAGTTAAAAACATCAAAAAATAAGCAAGCCTAAACTATCAATTTGTAAACTTGTTGGTTTAATAAATAAGTTTTTTGTGAGTTTGAACAGGCCTATAAATATTTTAATGTATCTATTTTGCCTAAAATAAATATCGGTACCATCAGTAAAACATTTATTAGTGACGCCGTTATTGGACACATCACAAAAAGTATATTGGTGAAGATTGGTCTGGAACCCGGGCCGTTGGATTTGGAGTAAATCACGCTACCGACTGCGCCACAAATACTGTCGTTAAGCGACGTAAATGTAAAGCATTACAACGTTGCAAACGACAAATTGATTGCACAAAGAATTTCCGATACATCCGTTCCTTTTAATACAAATGTGAGCAATTTATTTAAACTAAACCTTTACAATTTAGTCTTAATTTTAAAGCAATCAGCTATTTTACATAATTAAGCAACTTTCTTTCCATTTAAAGGATAATGCATCATAATAATTGTAAACGTTTTTAGGTAATGTAATGACCATAATAAACCAAATCCTTCATGAACTTTTGTTCATATCCACTCTGTATATAGACAAAATACCTCGTGTGTTTACAATCAGCTGATTGAAATTGTGTAAAATAAATAAATTCTTAAGGTTTGAAAATGTCGACATTTTTAATTTAAGGGAGTAAAATAACGTTAATTATATGATTAAGTAACTTTCTTTTCATAAATGACAATACATCATAATAATTGTAAACTTTTTTAGGTACTGGCCATAATAAACCAAATTCTTCATGAGCTTTTGCTCACCCACTGTATTTAGACTAAATACCTCGTGTGTTTACAATCAGCTGATTGAAAGCGTGTAAAACAAATAAATTGTAAAGGTTTAAAAATGTCGATTTTTTTAATTTAAGGCAGTAAGATAACGTTAAAGTAAATAAAATCTGCTAATATACAAAGGTTTACGTTTTATTTGGTACAAACTGCGTGTAAATTGGTCCAGTGGAAGTCTCAGACAAACTGTCCAAAGAATTGGAAATGTTGGCTTTTTTCCCCATGTTAAATCTCCATAAGAAAAGTTTATTTTTAATTTTTGACCAATTTGACGTAAATATTTTTGAAATACGAATAAAACCTGCTAATATAGAACCAAAAACGTTTATTTTGGTACAACCCGCATGTAAATCGGTCCAGTAGAAGTCTCAGATGAACTGTCCAAAGGATTGAAAATGTTGGCTTTTCTCCCCATGTTAAATCTCCATAAGAAAAGTTTATTTTTAATTTTTGACAGATTTAACGTAAATATTTTTAAAATACAAATAAAACCTGCTAATATAGAGCCGAAAACGTTTATTTTGGTACAACCCGCATGTAAATCGGTCCAGTAGAAGTCACAGACGAAGTGTCCAAAGGTTTTTTAACTTTGTGTTTTAAATATATAGATAAAAAAATGATTATTTTATTTTAAACATGAGTGAAGACTAATATGCCATATTATGCTTGTACAGTCTTTGAAATTTAAAAGATTTGAACCTCTAGATCCTTTAATCCCTTATTCGTTAAAACTTAAAAAAAAAAATGATTACTTGGGTTGGATTTAGTGGGAAAATATTTGTTAAGAGATTGCTGGGTGAATATGTTATCTGTAATGAATTAGAGACACCTTACATATAGCTCTATATTAATTAGTAATTTTTGTGATTTAAAAAAAAATATCAGTACTTGAATAAAAATGTGTACCGTACTTACTAAACTAAACAACTCAATAATTTCAGTAAGTATTCTCCTAACGTTAACTGTGTCTAACATCTATTATAAAACTTTATTCTTGATACACAGTAGCAATAACTTTCTTACTGATTTTATGATAGAAAATTGTTGAACCACTGAAATTAAAATATTTATCCAGTTTTACGTTTTAATGCAATTTGATATATAGCTGGTATTCCTAGTCCAAATAAAAACAGATTAGGCCTATTTTCTTAAAATTTTACTACCATCAATTTATTTTACTTAATTTTTATGAAATAGAAAGAAATTTTAATGCTGGAAATAATGTTAATCCATATTTTTAGTTATTGAAACAAAATGTCGAGTCGCTGTTGGGAATTTGGTCAGGGGTCTTTTTCAGGAGGGTCAGGAAAAAGTTTGGGAAATAAAAAATTTAAATTCTGTAGAAACCCTGAGTTGATAAGTGTTTATTAGTTACACCTTAACACCTTTAAATATCACATTCTATGCTGAGTTAGATCACAGTTTGTTATTGTAAAAAATTTTGCTGTAAAATTTCTCTTTGTTAAAATAACAGAACTTTGTTTTTTTTTTATCGTGGTCCATATGGTTGAATATTTTATATATCCAAACCATTGACCATGTAGTGTGGTAAAAAGTGCCCAAACGGCTAAATAACTTACAATTGATCTTCTTAAGTCACAAAACTTTGTAAATGGAAGACAGAGTCAAAAGTGGCAGGTGATCAAACTTTTCATTCAAATCATTTTTCAGAAATAAAAATATGAAAAAAGTTCCCAATTTACTTAACAGGGTTGCCACAGACATTAAAAGTCAGGAATAGTCAGGATTTTTGGGTTTTGGTCAGGAAAAGTCAGGAAAATGTTTGAAAAAATGCTGAAAGTCAGGAAAAAATGGTAAAAAATGCCAAATGTCAGGAAAATTTGCAGTGGCACAATCCGACCGTCTTGATTTTTTATTGCTCCCTTAAATTGTAAGTACTAATTACTGTGTAAAATGTATCAATTTATACCTACATTAATTGTAGTTAATGTATATTTCTATTGTGTTTTTCATTGTGATTATAGTGTTAGTTTTTATATTATTATTGGAACACTGTTTTATTTTTAGTGAATTTCTCTACAGGAAATATTAGCGAATTTCCCTATAGAGAATACACTATTACAGTAGTATTCATGGTAAGACCTAATGCCGGGACCATTTTACTTCTTTGTTTTGAGGTCCATAGAAGCCAAATTCATATATATGTATCATTATGTATCTTTATATGTGTCCGATTACACAGTAACTTTTGAAAGAGAACTTTGGTTTCAATGAAATTTGGTATGAAGGTGTAGGTCAGCGTTCTTCAGGTTAATTTCGAAAACCCGGTTGAACGGACTATGGGGACAGGGTTTAATAGGGTTTCAAAAGCGTCAGAAAAATGAGAGTTTTAGTATTTTTCCCCCTTAATTTTTTATTCGTTAATTTTTTAAGAGACTATTAAAAAGAACTTCAAAAACAAATAATTTACAGGGTGTCTACAACCTTGAAAACCTTGAAAAGACCTTGAATTTCAATTGGCCTTGAAAATTCCTTGAAATAGCCTTGAAATGCCAGTGTATCCTTGAATTTCGATATTGAAAAAACCTGTGTCGCAGACCTGAGTACGCCGTGAATTTCCAATGGTTATTTTCTGTAATAAAAAATTGATAATAATCAAAGATCCGTACAAAAAAAATGAAAAATAAATATTTAATAGCATTATATTTTTAAGTTGATTATTTTAAACGTAAATATAATGGTTTACTCATTTATATCTACCCTATTTGTAGTATATTTAGTTAATAAACTAGCCACTGGACATTCGCTGAATATGCAGGTCTGCTGTGATGGAGGTATTTCAATAAAAATTTGAGCAATGGGCAACTATTTGGATGGAGGAGGTTACATTATAAAAAAACAAAAAAAAAAAAACGAGTCTTCATTTGTAAAACCGGGCGGTTCCAAAAGTCAGGGAAAATCTTCCAAATTGGGCAGTAAAAGTCAGGAAAGTCAGGAAAAAAGGTCTCAAAAATTCTGTGGCAACCCTGCTTAATCTTTTGAGATTGATTTTGTGGAAATTGCTAAGAAGTTGGAGCCCTTTATAATGATGTATGATATGATGCAAGAAACTAAACATAGGTTTACTCTTGTGTAGGTTTATGGATGTCAGTATTGAGGGTTTTCAGTTATTATAATTCTGTCTTTACAAATAACCAAAAAATAAAACAACAGCATGTTTATTTACCTTTTTTTCTTTGTTTTTCAAAGTTTTGTGAGATATTTAACAAAATGAGATGAGTTTTAGTGTATTTTTCAATATTTAATATTTTATATTCTAGGCCTAATTGTTAACGAGTTAATGTAAATTGTGGTTATATGTACCAATTATTACACATGTTTAATACCATGTTGATTGTGGACTAAACTAGAATTAATGTTAATGAATAGAATAGTGGTGCTTAAATGGGAAACTAATCATAAGCTATTAAAATACATGTGTTTTTACTCTTCTTTTTACAATCAATGAGAATATCGGATTTGAGAAACTGTATTAAGATTTGTTTGCATGAGGACTTGCGTTAATTCCCTAAATTAAAATATGAGGGAACTGTAGATCAAAAGAAGTGAAATCGTTAGGACAGTGAGAACATCTCCATTCGACAAAGTAGCAAAAATCACCATAGATCTTCAATTTCTTTTTTATGTTTATTGTTTAAGAGTTTTCTAAGGTTCTCTTAATATCTTACAATATTTTTTACAATATATTGTACTGTCCATTAAAACATGTGTAAATTGTATCATATGATAATTCTATATGTTGACATTGTTCTGTAAACAAATATTATTATTATTCTAATGATCAATTAAATATTTACTCAAAATAGTTATGCTTATTATTAATATCAATTAACAATTAATTAAGAAGGACACGATAGATTGGCGACGAAGGTTAATTAAGAAAACATTACAATGGATAATAAACAGTTCAAGGAGTTCATGTTATTTCAAAAAGAAATGATGAAAACTCTGGTAGATCAAATAAAGACTACACAAACTCAGACCAATGAAAAAGAAGGTATGCATATAATTCAGTCTAACTTTGAACATTTTGATCCAAACAAAGAATCCTTCACTAAATATAAGTTGCGTTTTGAGAACTATTTTGAGATTAAAAAGCTCTCAAAGGACAAAACTTATAGTGCCAGATTTTTGCTTAACTCTATAGGTGCAAAATACTCTGATATTATATGTACGCTTGCTTCGCCTAGTAAACCTACGGAATTAGATTATGACTCGTTAATAAAGCTGATAGAGGAACATCTTTGTCCAAAGAAAAACCCCATTATAGCTCAACACCAGTTTTTGTCAATTTTTCAACAAGACAATCAATCTATTACTTCGTTTGTCACAACACTCAAACGGGAAGTATCTGACTGTAAATTCATTTGCCCTTGCTCATGTAAAAAATCAGTCGCTGAAATTTTCCTCCGTGCTCAGTTTATTAGGGGTTTGAGGGACAATTATATTTGAGAAAAACTTTAACAATCTGATGCAACAGAATTCAAAGAAATTGTTTCTGAGGCAATTAGTCTGGAAGCATTAAAACTGAATTCTAAACTACTTTCACAATCGGCCACATCTTCTACATCTTCTAATTCTTCTACTGTAGACATCAATAAGGTTAACCAGAGTAAGAGATTCAATCAAAAGAGTGGTAATCGATCAAACAATATTTTAAAAATAAGATACAACTCATAAAATCTATGTAATTTTTTACAATATTCATCGTCTTATTGATATTATAGAGATACAAATAATATGCTATTTTATACAGTAATTATATTCTGTATGATGAACAGATAAATAACAGGTGTTAAAAAGTTATCAGCCTGTATTGTGTTATACCTGGTCCCCTGTTGTTATGCACAGCTATAAATTGCACTAACACTTCTATAAAAAAAATGTTATTTTGTGAACTTTTTCATTAGTTTAGTATTGTATAAAATGTCTTAGATACATCAAGAATCCAGACAGAGCCAGAGAACTTCGTAGGTGGCAACATAATGGCGGAGTTTTAATCATGGGCTATGAAATGTTTCGGAACTTGACCAACGAAACAACGAAGAAATTTAAGGCAAAAATGAAAAAGGATTTCCTGGAAACTTTAATCGACCCAGGTAGTTATGATACAATTCTTAATTTAGGAAATTTCTTGGTGTGATCGAGGTTATTTGAAAATATTGATCAAATCATGATCATGATCAGCGTGTTGTTGTTGTGGACTTCAAATTGATTTACACTCTTATTACTAAATAGTCAATCAACCTATAAAATAGTTTGATGGAAAATAAAAATAAATTATTTTCAATTGAGAATAATAAGCTCTCTAATTTCTAATTAATTTAAATGTTATATTGTTGTTAATAAATGTATCTAAAATTGTGTATGGTTTCAATTAAGGTGCTTGAATTACAAGAACGAAATTAGACAAGTGCTTTGATGAGAGCAAGATTATTTTCATTAATATTTTTTAAATTAAATGTTGTTAAAATGATTTTATGGATAAGAAAAATTTTAAGGATGTCAGTGACTTATTTTGAGACTTGAACCAATATGAGTCTAAATCCTGTGTAATAATTTGAATAAATTTAAACTTAAATATAAATCACTTGAAATTTAATTCAATGTAATTCATTTTATTTTATAAGCAATTATTAAATTTACCACGGTTAAGGCTTTTATAAGCCAAGCTTTTTCAAAAGACATCCCAATAATTATAGACTAAATTATTGGCCTATATATGAACAAGATACCATACCCATAGGTGTTTATCCATTTTTTGTGTGTTGCAAATAAATAAGTACGTTTCATAAAATACAAATTAGAGTAGACAAAGAAAAATCTAATACATATGATTCAACTAAAAATTCTCTTAACGTTTATTTGGAATGAGGTTCTTTATATTACACGAGTTTTATTGCTACTTTGATCTCCGTAACAGTTATATCGATGGCACAGAATAAGAATAGAATAGTGGGATTTCCTGTCACTTATATAATATTTGTTGTTGGATTTAGATTTAATTTATTTGTATTATGTTATTTAATTTATATAGTATATTTAAACGTTATCTCACTTTATCCATGAAAAAATGTATTTATTGTGGAATTAAAAAATAAATGTTGCTATATTTAAATTATTATTGTGAAAATGATGTTGTTTTTTTTTCTCTCAATTAGCATTTAAGCTAGAGAGATAAGCAAGCACTGCTATGTAAACAAACTGCGCTTGTGAAATCAATTAAATCTGAACCAGTAACAGTAATCTGTGGTTTGAAAAAGTGGGTCTTGGAATCATGTATAAACAATTTTTGTGTTTGCTGTTAAAGGTTATCTTAGGATTTTTTATTAACATACTCAACTTTAACTACCAGGCTGTAAGATTGCAAGTTAAATAACTTGGGTGAGTAAACTCGGGTGAGTCAGTGGTGTAGCGGTTAGCGCGCCAGACTTCGGGACCATGGCAGCGATGTCGTGGGTTCGAATCCACGTTCTGCCAGTGACTTTTATCAGTACCTTTCACTTTGTACTGTAGCAGCTCACCCCCTTACTTTGTCTAATACGATCCACGCACAGATCAATAGTCTATGTGGACAAGGCAAAGTAAGGCAAAAAAGGCCCGCCAACCTCTTGAAAAAAAAATTTTAAAAAATAAATAAAAATAAGCAAACTAGAATGAGAGAGAATTTTAAATCCATGCGGTTTTCAGATATTATTATTAGTGAGTTGGGTTTGTGTGCTTCAGGTGCAGACTTGATTGTGTGTGACGAAGGACACATGTTGAAGAACGAGGCGACCGCTCTCTCCAAAGCCATGACCAGAGTGCGGACCCTCAGGCGGATCGTGCTCACCGGAACTCCGATGCAGAACAACTTAAAGGAGTGTAAGTGTCACTGCCAGCTGAATTCAGCGAACTCATGTTTGTATAAAATCTTCTAACTCATAGTTTGTTGTTTGATTACTTTTATGATCTATGTTAACATAATTTTCAGATGGGGATGATTTTTTTATCTATAGCGCGAGCAGCCTTTACCTTAGAAAGTGAAGGCATCCCTCTCAAGCACAAAAAATATATGTAGGCCTACACAAGAGAATATTAACTTTAATTTCAAGGCCTCTCGCCTTGTCAACTTGGGGAGTAGCTTTGAATTATAAGATTTTTTAGACAGATTGTAAACAAAATTGATTGTCTGTCACAGCATTACATACAGTAAATATTTTTTTAAAGTCAATAACTTATGCCTTCAAATTGAACTGTAAGTGAGTTCTGTGGGTGAATTTGTGCATGGGCCCCCCAGTTATTCAAGTTTATGTTTAGTTGTGAAGGCTTGTATTTTTTCCCCACACAATGATATTTTCACATTCTAAGGTAAGCCTGCTTATTTTGTCCTTCATTAATAATGATGCTTCTCTTGGTAATCAGCACTATCAAAGAATTTTCAGATGTTTAGACCCATTGCAATGTTAGACACTAATGTGCGTCTTTTTACACATTTCCCCGCCATCATACAAAATTTACATATAATTATTGAAAATTTAAAACAGCTCCCTAATTGTCTTTTTATATAAGTTTGCATTACTTGTCGGTTTTCCAGATCACTGCATGGTCCAGTTTGTAAAGCCGAACTTGTTGGGAACTTCAAAGGAGTTCCTTAATCGGTTTGTTAACCCAATCAACAATGGACAGTTTGTGGATTCCACGGATCACGATGTGAAGCTGATGAAACGCCGAGCACACGTGCTGCACAAGATGCTGGAAGGCTTAGTGCAGGTACCCCCTCCCTACCCATATTAATTTTAAAGCAACATATATTTACCTTGTTTAGACTAAAGTAATAAAGCATAAGTCATAAAGCAGGGTCTGCAATTCTTTTTTTATGTACAGTAGACTCCCTCTTAACCGGCCACCTCGACCAGGCCGCGGCCGGATAATGAATTGGCCGGTTAAACCGATGTTCATTTAAGAACGCCATCCCACAACTTTATATGACCTAAGTATAATTATTACTTGAAAAACAACCTTAAATACATTACTGTATATGATTTATAGCTAATATCCACCACCCATGAAATCCACAACAAACCTTCACTAATAATAATTCGTTTCTTTATTGTGTTCTACTGGATAGTAGGTCCAAACGCATTGACTTCCGGTGGCAGTCACTTCCGTCCAGGACGTAATAGTTTAATTGGTTTGAGAACGTCAATATGAAATAAAGTTGAATTGAATGATACATTAGATAAGAAAACTTAGTTTCCGGCGAAACGCGGCCGGTTAAAGCAATGTTGAGATAAAAAATGGCCAGTTAAAAAGATGTTATTTTGTGTCAGGGTAGGCCGGTTAAAGCGGAGACCGGTTAAAAGGTGGCCGGTTAAGAGGGAGTCTACCGTATAGTTTTAATTTTTATAATACCTAAAGAACTATTTTGTTATTAAACAGTGTGGCAGTCAAACTACAAAACCAAAACTGCTTGTAAATTTTGGATACATTATAAAAACTATTATTTAGTCGGATCATTAGTTAGAAAGGATATTTTAAATAACTTTGACACGTTAAGTTTATAGTTAGTTATGAACTTCCACAATAGTTCTAGGTCTTGATATGATGGGTCATGCTTATATAACACATATTTATAATATTTGGTTTCTGCCAGAAAAATAAGTTACTAAATATTAAATGACATCGTTTCAGAGGTTTGACTACAATGTCCTGACCCCATTTCTTCCTCCAAAGCAGGAGTATGTGATCTCCGTTTGTTTGTCTGAGCTACAAGAAAAACTTTACTCTCACTACCTGGAGAATGAAAGGTAAGAAATCCAATTTACCTAGGTTTTTTTTTTTATCACGGAAAACTGACCATTTAAAATCCAAAATTTTGTCACTAAAGAAAGAGTTGTTTATTAATATTTTTCCAACCCCTGTCCGAGAAATGTTTTCACCCTCTTTACGCGTCGCAAAACAGGTTATTTTCGTAATCATTATTTGTGCACTATAGTGTTTAAACTTCAGAAAACAAAACAGTATGCATTAGCCTGCAAGGTAACATTTTTGAAGCAGGAATTAAGTTGGCAACACTGGATATTGACATCTGACCTATTGTCCCTGTTGTCGTTTTCGATTGACCATTGACACAAACTTAACCAGTTTAAGGTTTTGTGTAAGTGTACAATATCCTCGTCGCAGCAGACCATGGTACAGTAAAATTTTTGTATATTTTCGATTTTCCCATAAAACCCATGGGGATTAGAGTATGTAGGTTTGCCGCCATATGGGTTTTGTTGGTAAATATTAGTTAAACCCTACCTAGTGAATGTACATTCCAAATTTTATCAAGTTATGGTGTTCTTTTTATTTTCCCTATAAACCCCATAGGGGTGCATAAGTAGGTTTGCTGCCATATGGGTATTGTAAGGAAATATAAGTTAAACGCTTCCTATTGAATGTATATACCAAATTTGATCAAGATATGTCAATAAATAAGCAAGATAGAAGGTTTTGTTGATTTCCCATAAGAAAAACATAGTTTTTGGATTTTCTCCATAACCATTTAAACTAAGTAAACAATTCAAAATACTAGATTGTTTTTTTATAAGCTCTTTGTAAATGGTTTAAGTGAAATTGTTGATTTGTATAAATTAAAGTGAAAAAAGCCAAAACCAATTTTTTCCCCTTTTGAAACCTCACAACACCATACGACAGCAACAAAATAACCTACTTCAAACTAGAAATGTATACTACACTTGAGTCCGGCTAATCCGAACTAATTAGGACCGAACGCTGTTCGGATCAGCTAATTGTTCGGATTATCCGAAATGATTCAATAAGGGAGAATGAAGCAATTTAAACGGGTTTACGTGTTGTAATATTAGCGAATAATACACAAAAACCAATTTAAACAGTGCTTTTACCCTTATTTATTCAAAACCAACAATTTCACAGCCCATAGCAGACGGCACAATGGCCCAATGCACGTAATTTTAGGATGTGATCACAGAGCGGCCAAGCAGCGTGTGCTGCCTGTATGCATGGCGTGAAGATACTGTTCGTCGTGTTCGCTCGCGCCCAGGGTTGCCAATCACCTTTCATCAACTTACCCTAGATCCTTGACAAAATTACCCTCAAATACCCTCAAAAACACCAAAATATCGGAAAATCAATAATTTTAACAACAATCTAAGTTGTTAGTGTACAAGATTGATTAATAAAAGTGTATCAGCTGTTCAATTGGTATTTGTTGTTCAAGTAAAATCAATCACTCTTGTATTAAATCTACTTTTTATTTTGACCCATTCCCAAAAATTCACACATTTTAGTCAAACTTGACAGTTTTAGTAAAATTATCCTTCAATCCTAAAAAATCATTACCCTCGAAAGTCCAAAATACCTTCTAAAAGGGTAATTACCCTCGAATTGGCAACGCTGCTCGCGCCTAGCGCCACGGACTGTATCCACTGAAAGTAGAGACTGTACTGTCACGCCCGCAGATGTGATGTTTATAAGAAAATGGCGGAACTACGCGGTAAAAAACTGACTGACTAAACTTCAACAAAAGACGATGTTGGACTTTATGGTCAATAACAAATAAATTAATGTTACTTTTTATGTGTTACTGCATTAATCTACTACGTGTGCAATACTTTTTACAGGGTATACTGTATTTTGTTGTTGTTTACATTCTTTTGTTTACGTTGTGTAAATTTAGTCAAAACACAATAAACTAAATATTTGTACAGTATATTCCTCAATGGAATATTTCGTTTTCATTTCTTTACCACAATTCTTATCTTTTCCATCAAAAATTCTATTTTTATTACGTAAATTATATTTTTACATTAATGAAAATGTTTTGCAAAATGCGTCCGGAGCTTGTTCGGATTAGGCGGACGTTCGGATTACCCGTGTTCGGACTAGCGGGACTCAAGTGTACAAACAAAAGCTATCGGTTGCAAAATAAATTTACTTAAAGCAAGATAAGCATAGAGTTTTCCAGAGTGTTTAGATACTTGAGAATGTCAGCATTTGGTGCGTAATTTATTGTGATTTGAAGTAAAAATGAATTGACTGTTTTTATTACATAACTGAATATTAATATATTTTAATTAAACATGATTCTTGAGATTGATCCCGTAATCTTCATAAAAAATTACCAAAATCATGGGATTGACACCCCAATTAGTTTGTGGTGCAGAAACCTTACCCTAATCTGTGCAGTTATTATTAAAACTTAATTATATGGCTTTACATGCCTCTATCTTTTTGGAAGTTTGTTGTAAAAAGAAGATATTTTGTAAAGAAAATCCTCTTTTCAAAATTGTTAAAATTTGTTTAATTGCAACCGGGATACATAAACAAACAGTAAAGATAAAAGCTTAAAACGTCAACCTGACATCAAATTTGTAGAATTCTCACAAACATTTACTGTTTTAAGGCAGGTTCACACCAAACGTCCATCCATCCGTTGGATGGATGGACGGGTCGTTCTAAAAAGATCTCGTGCCAGCTTAAGCAATGGGGCAACACATACCGATGTCCATCCATCCGTTGGATGCGACATCCTTCCACTGGATGGATGTTTCGGAATCGCTTGCCGAGCAATTTTTGCCCTGCATCCGCCTAGATGTTTTCATCTGCGCTTGCATTGATGACGCACTCCTATTTGGCAGGGTTTTGCAGGGTTAAAGATGTATTACATGAATGTAATAATTAATCATGGTGTACAGTTTAGTTTAACTTTAACTTTACTTTATTTAGATTATATATATATATATGTGTTACTGAATTAAAATGATATAAAATAATTTACCATTACCTGCTTAAACACAACAATCTTACAATGAAATTTATAGTACATTTTAGTATCGGAAAAAGGTTCCACTAAGTTATGGTCATGTTGAAACTGTTTACCTTAAGCAAACCGCAAGTCATTCTCTACTGATAATAGATATTGTGTAATTGGTATCAATTTTCTTGCTGTCCATATTTCATCAAGATGTTCTTTGTTAAAACAAAGAATTGTCTAAAATAGCCACTGAACTTTTTTTCATCGGCTTCTAAATCTGACCTCAAATTATGAAACTCTCCAAATGATCTCATTTTCTTGTTTATTGGGTGCACTCACTGAGATCTATTATTTACAGAATACAGTAGAACTAAATCTTCATCATCACTATTTGAGCTATCAAAAAGCCATGGAACACTTTTTAAATAACTTTCACACCAGGGTACATACTAACGGGACATTGCCTTCTTGAGAACTAGAGCAAACTGAGGACGGAGAAGACGAAAATAACCATCCATCCGTATATCGGATGGACGTTTTAGTGTGAAGTCGTACGTGGTTGGAGGTCCGCCTAGTGGATGAACGGATGCCCGGTGTGAACCTGGTTTTAAGGTGCACTTGAGAATCAATTAACTCATTGTTACTTTGAGTCATATAAAAGTTCTCGGAACAATTAATTAAGCAATTAAATAAGCACGTAACATTTATTTGGCTGATTATGATAATTGTTAGTGCTTCTTGTGAGTAAACTAACTTGTATTTTTACAAAACAATTTTACCCACTAAAATTAATGCCTAAAACGTGGAGATGGCTTGAACTCCAAACTAAATTATTTACGAAGTGTATAAAGATTTTTTTTGGGGCCAGAACTGAGTGATTGTGGTTGAGTGGTGGTGGTAAGCATGGTGTTGTGGTGTTGTGCAGCCAGAAGGCGGAGGGCATGAAGGGCGGCACGCGGCTGTTCATGGATTGGCAGACCCTGGGCCGCGTCTGGACCCACCCTCGCGTCCTCAAGATGAGCACCGACAAAGCCAACTGGCTCAAAGAGAAGAAGGTAAATGTCGGTTGTGATATGGACTTGATTGGGGCCTGGTGGAGCACTTTAACTTACTTTTCTAAGATTGTAGAGCGATAACTTTTGTGACGCTTGCTTTTAGACGTGCTAGTCAATGCCTGTAGTAAAACATTGTTTTTATTTTTACATTTTATTTCATTATTCTGCCATTGGTCAATAGTTGTTAAGTTATAGAGATGTTATAGAGTGTGCCGTTAAAGATTGGTGGTTAGGAATTAACAGTCATTGTAGGACATACAATCAAGAATAAACTACTTATAGTTGGAATTTTCATAAGTTTTAATTTTAAATAAATATGATGAACATTTTATTTTCAAATAGTGTCATTAAAGGTTCAAAGACTGCATCCTTATTTATTTCATTTTACTCTTTCTTACCTCTTCTTTTGGATTTGGTTTTTACCAGTAAAGATCTTAATGTGGGTAGGATCTGATGGTTTGAATTAAATATATGTCATCTGTATTCTCTGCTTGGTGTCACACTGAAAGAAAAACTAGCGGTGCAAATCCCATCTTTTTAAATCAGCAACCACTGCCAAAAATGAATTTAAATTATTTATTTTACTTTCGGATGGCTGTAAAGTATTCATGAAGGTTTCAGTACATAAATCCATAGTTTAAAAAAAGAATCAAACACTTCTTATTATAGTCAATGTTTAACAAATGTTAACTGTTGTAACATTACAATTAATTTTTATTGTTGTAATAAGTACAATATAATTTTGAAAAATCTTAATATAAAACATAAAAATAAGTTTTTTTTCAAGTTTACACATAACTAGTATAACCGTTGCTCGATTAGGAGTACAGTTAACTCGCCATAATACGACAGTTACCGGACCGAGAGGGTGTCGGATTGCGTAAAATGGCGGATTAACAGAGTAGGTTAGACTTATTAGACTGAATTTGAACTTATAAAAGTTAGGAAAAATAATTATTGATGTATTTATAACAAACCATTACCGGTAAGGATAGACAAATCTCAAAATTTCCCTGATAAAAAAAATTTTATCCTGTTAAACGAGACGGTAATTATTTTCTTCAGATTTTTTAAGACGGGAAATATTTCAGGACTAAAGTTAAAAAATGGGAGGCCATAAATAATCTACGAATTGCTAGGCCTATTTTACAAGTAGTGAAGGGTTAGTTGCAAAAGTTATCTGTTTTTTTTTTCGGTTCGGTTTTTAACTGGCAACAGTTCTTGGTTTTTTGGTTTATTTTAGATGTAAACATGAAACAACTCAAGGTTACCATTTAAAATAAGGCTAATGCTACTTTCTGCCATTTACAAATTTATGGTTTTTAAATAAGATCAGTTAGTCATTGCAAGAAAATATATTAATATTACATGTTTGTCTTGCTATATAACTGGGATTATAATTTATTTGAAAGTAGTCAAAAAGCAATACAACCATTTTAGTGGGCAAATTCGCAATTTTAAACAATAAACAAAAAACTAAAACTAAAAGATAAAAACTTTTACTCCTGTATTTTTGTAGGAATTGATTAAGAGTCATCTTCACCCCTGAGCCAGTAGTCCATTGTTGCGCAGTCGGCAATGTTAATCATACGGCTTTTAATGCAAAACATGGTATAGCATTCCCCTGTTTCGGACGCCGTTTTTCAACCGATTTTCTTTAAACTTGGTAAGTGTTTAGTTAAATAGTTATATTACGTCCCTCATACCTCGAAATTTTGGAAATTTTGCTTAATTTTGAAATATTACCAAGGAAAATCGAGTTACTTTGCGACGTCACAGAGAGTAATATTTGTTAATTTTTCAAAATTTCGAGGTATGAGAGACCTAATATAACTATTCAACTAAACACTTACCAAGTTTAAAGAAAATCGGTTGAAAAACGGCGTCCGAAACAGGGGAATCTAATACCATGTTTTGTATTAAAAGCCGTATGATTAACATTGCCGACCGCGCAACAATGGACTACTGGCTCAGGGGTGAAGATGACTCTTAAACATGTGGGAGTATTGAATAAAATCCAACCATTTAAAAAAAGTGTAGAAACACCCACAAACTATGGCTTTAGAAATGTTGTTGTTATTCCATGTCTCATTTTTTAAGAATTACTAGCTATTACATGTTATAGAAATACATTTTGCTAAGATAATTATTTTTAGTTTAATTCTTTTAATTCAGTAAAATAATAATTTGATTTCTATAACTGAAAATGTATAATTATAAAAAAAGACTGTTGTAGCCTAGTATTTTTTTCCAATATTGAAAACAACATAATAATAACATTAATTCACCTGTACACGTTGAACTATAGGTCGTACAACTTGGATTAAAGTTTTATTCAATTCGTGAAAATCGGACGAAAAAAATTAGCTATAAATTGTTTTTGTATGACAATTAGATCAGAAACCAAATATAATGTACTACGGAACTGATAAGATCGTAAATCAGCTCTTATCGGCATGTGTTCAGCATTCCATCTATTATCTCATATTACAATTGTGTTGTTATCTTTCTAGAACTGGACGTTCTCTTCTTCTTAATTAACTCCTGTTTAACTTTTTATCTTTTGTTAAAAAAACGATAAACCGAAATGTGTTAATTCTCGGTCATAGTTGTTTTTGTTTTTTGTTTTTTTTTTCTTTTTGTGTCAAAAACCGATAAAACGGACAATTGACTTTAACAACCGACCCATCCTTATTTACAAGCAATTTAATACTGAAATACATGATTTTGAATAAAAAAGAAGTGTTTTATTTTTTATTCGTACACTTCGTACACATACATTTTTACACGGTTAAAAGTTTTTTTTTTTTGTTTTTACCAATCATTTTTGTCATTTTTACCTATATATTAGACCGTGATTTGACATAACAGCCGTTGTGTATTTTGGTGTTGTACATTGGCGTGTGGGATGTTGATGTTATTGTTGTCATAAAGTGTAATCCTGTTATTCAAAACTCTGTTGTTATTTTGGGATTGTTCATTACACTTGTCTTTCTTTTTGAGGAATGGATTTTCTGGCGAAATATGTTTCCAAGATCTTTTATAGTTGAAGAATTCGGTGCAAGATGTGGCATTGGACTACCGAGCGTGTCAAACTAGCGCGAGTCAACTGTACTTATTTACTGATGTACATTTATTTATTTATTTATTTGTTCACGGCAAACACGATTTTACAAAACAAAATACATCATTCAACATTAACTTACATAAATACAGATGTTTAAAATACTTAACCCAATACCAATTCTAATGAAAATACCAAATACCAATTCCATATTGCTATATTGGGAATCACAATTCTATAATTCTTATAGGAAAATTAAAAATTTTAATGATTAACGTCACCTTTAATTGGTAAAATTTTTATAATAAATTTTGCAAACCCAATCTAAAGAAGCAGGAACCACTAGTCGAAGAGGAATGTTTTGCCAACTTTCAGTTTTGTAAGCATTTTAAATTTGTAAGTTATGTTATCGGTGTCTCAGTATTTTAATTTTATGCCTTTAAAAACTTATTTTTGGTTGATTATTAAATTTAAGTTTGGGTTTATATGTTCAGGCTATGGAGGCATCTGATTCAGAGGGTTCACTACGAGATTTCATCGATGATGATTCAGATAAATCAACAACATCTCCTGAGAGCTCTAGCGAAGACGACAGCTCTAGTGACGGAGGAAAGAAAAAGAAGAAACCTGTCCACAAAAGTAGGTCTACAAGGGCAACCAGGCAAAGTAGCAGTGGTAAGTACAAAACATTGATCATTAGCCCTTCACCAAGGTGGATGTCACAGATGGCAAATTTTAGAATGGCACTTAGAAAAAATATCTATAAGTGTGTTAAAAAAAACTCATATATTTAAGATTATTCGTAATAACTATTATTGAATATTACTAAATTATTTCTAAACCTTTTTTTTTACGAATTGGCAGCTACATTGATGTGATTGCACTCAGTTGGAACTAGGGGTGTGCGAATACTCGAAACTATCAAGTATTAAACTCGAGTATTAACTACTCGAGCTCGACTCGATGTTTTCAAAACTACTCGAAGTTCGAGCGAGTAGTTTGCCTCGTTGTCATATTAATTTTCATAAACATTGCACATGAAAATGTAAAATATCATTTGTGTTGTATTTTATTTCAACCTCAATCCATTTTAATTATTAAGTCAAATAATTTATCCAGCCTACTTTTAACTTTTGTCATGGTGACGACATGATGAGATGTCTGAAGTCTGAAATGACGATCAAAGGAATGAAGCAGGTTTAGTCGGATCATAAAAACTAAATGGAAAATAAGTCACGACACCCAGCCACCAAGGTTATATATTTACCACTCAACTGAGCAGTTGTCAAAGCGTCAATTCTGAAACCTCTCGCTTGGAGCGCTGGCGGTAAAGATACAAGTGTTTCAATCATTGGCCAATAACGGTAACTCTAGGCGCTAGTTTTTATTCCACCCGCTTGGAGCGCAAGTAGCTGCAGGGCAATTCATCATTCGTAGTTTTGTCACTTAGGATTTAATTTGATGAAGATTACGATATTGTTTGTCAACGAACTTCAGAAGGCATTGGATGCATCACAATTGGTCCGGCCACACACTGCAGCAGACAAGGCGAGGCGAGGCGGGGCATTTTGACTAAAGGCATCTTGAGCGACAGAGAAAGCATTGCAAGAGGCGAGGCGAGTCAAGGCGCGAAGACGCGGACAGGCGTCGTCAAGTCGTCTTCATTTATTTGTTTTGAGTTCTAATCTGATGCTGATCTTAGGTTAGGTCTTTTTATCGCTGATCGTATTTTAAACTGATTTGAACATTTGTATTGTCTCTTAATTATATTGATGTCTAAATAAACAGACAAGAAAAAGTATTTTATTTTGAAGTCTTTAAAAAACTGAAAATGACTTTGCTAAATGCTTAGTATAGAAGCTGAAGCTAGGTTATATTTTATGGTTGCAAATTGCAAATGAAATGATTAAGTCCTATTTTTTCGTGTGGTGCACTGGGATGTTTGCCTGGTGAGTTGTTTTGGGCAATTGCAACTCCCTTTAGTCATAGCCTAATAATAATTTAGTTCAAAATATTCATGACAGGTGCAATTAGGCTAGGCTAATATGAATGTTAAAATGGCAAATTATAAATATGCTTTGTTTTAAAGTTTAAAAATAACCTAGTTGAATTGTTGGTAGATTAATTAATTTGATATTCCTAATTTAATCAAGGTAAAGGCCTAACTAATAAAATGGCCTTAATTTTTATAGGCCTACTACTTGCTTGTCTTTCTGTTGACTGCACAAAAATTTGATTCCAAAAATTATCCAGTCAAATCCTGTTACTCTCCATTCCAAACCAAATCGGATTTAAAAATTCACTATCTGCACACCTCTAAAATTTATTAGGACTAGCTTCTTTATAAATTTAGTAGAATGAAGTAAAACAAATCAAAGTTAGTATGTAGCATACAGTATAAGTATCATTACCTGTAATTAGTAGTTTTATATTGATTGATTCCACTTCTTTGTAGCTTGTTAGGCCTCATTAGGTTTCTGAATTACTTACAAAAAATACTCGCTCGAAAATACTCGATACTCGAAAAAATAGCTAACTACTCGACTCGACTCGAATGAAAAAATCACTACTCGCACACCCCTAGTTGGAACCCTTATGCCACCCCAATGGATGTGTTTGTTTCCAATCTGTAATTTGTGTTAAGAATTATTGATCCTCATTTTTAAACTTTGGACATCATTACTTAGCTATATTTAATTTTTCCATTGAAGTTAAAAAATACACCATTGTTATCACCATTAATTTTGTTTACAATTTATGGATGAATTTATTTATATACAGGGTGTCCCGGAACTCTCTGGAACCCTTTTGCATATTTGTTCCTTGCATCGAGACAAGAAAAAAACATCATGCAAATAGGGGTCTAAAATCCATTGTTTAGCCGCTACCCGCCATTTTGTTTTTTTCATGTAATAATTTTTATTTCCGTAACGGATAGTTTTATTCAGTTCATATTTGGTATGAATCTTTATCATACTATTGTACATTTTTAGGAAAAAGATTAATTTTTTCCACTGTGTATTTTCGAAATGGCGGCCATTTTAAATTTTCAAACTCAAATATCTCAAATTCGGTAAATTTAAAAAAAATTTTACTTCATACAAAAAAGTTGCGAAATTTAATTATCTAACCAACGGTACCAAGTTTGTAAGGATCTGATAACAAATAACGGAGTTATTGCGATTTTTCTCCAAAAAAACATTGATTTTGCATTATAATCAATGCAAATTATGGCCATTTGCACAGAAAAATCACGATAACTCCGTTATTTGCAATCAGATCCTTATAAACTTGGTACCGTTGGTTAGATAATTAAATTTGGCAACTTTTTTGCACAAAGTAAAATTTTTTTGAAATTTACTGAATTTGAGATATTTGAGTTTGAAAATTTAAAATGGCCGCCATTTTGAAAATACATTGTGGAAAAAATTAATTTTTTTTTTCTGAAAATGTACATTAGTATGATAAAGATTCATACCAAATATGAACTGAATACAACTATCCGTTACGGAAATAAAAATTATTACGTGAAAAAAACAAAATGGCGGCTAGCGGCTAAACAATGGATTTTAGACCCCTATTTGTATGATGTTTTTTTCTTGTCTTGATGCAAGGAACCAATATACAAAAGGGTTCCAGAGAGTTCCGGGACACCCTGTAGATATGGCTGCTAAAAAGAACAAGCCCATCCCCGATTTTGAGGAACATTAAAGATTGTCACTCCAAGCAATAAATGTCAAATCATTAACCATACCTACCTGGCATAAGCTATACTAAACAATATATCTTATGGTTGCAGTTGCTCTTCTTGAATCATCAGATGAAGAGAAGCGTGCGAATGAGGCGGAAGATGCGTTGGAAGACACACCCAACAAAGGCGAATGGTGGTGTTCATTTGTGGAACCTCAACATTTCGAGGACATGAGGCAAAGCGGGAAACTGCTTCTTCTCTTTGCGATACTTAAGGAATGTGAATTGATCGAGGATAAAGTGTAAGTTATTTGGAGTTTAGTTTCGGGTACAATTTACATATTAGTCTCCGGGTTCAAATTTTTGTTTTAACCGATAAGCGACAGTAAATTAATATTAACTTAGGCTATTCATTGGTTGGGGTTGTATCTCTAGATTCATAACAAACCGAGTGTGGTGGTTTAACTGTTAAAAAATAAATATAATAATAATAAACCAGAGATAAAAATCAACACGAAAAAAATTTACTAAAAATAGTTTTAATTTAATTTAATTAACCAATACATACACATTGATTGTTTTTCATTTATTAAAATGTAAAATGTACTTGATGATTGGATATCTCAAGAATATCTTCCTAGGTTCTACTTACCAAAATTTTGGTTATTATTTATTATTTGATTATTATTTCTTTATGCCGTACATGTTTCTTTCCTGATAAGATTATGTTTTCAGCAGCAAAAACTTTGTTTTGCACTCATCTAAAAAAAAAAAAGAATCTTGGCTTAACTTCATAGATATTTGGAAGCATACTGTATAATATATAATTATTTTTAAATTAGCAGTGAAAAATTATCCTTAAATGTACAACTTTCTTTATGACAATAACTTTGTACTATAGTAAGATGCACGAAAATAGTCCGATGGGAGTTTTAACAGCTGTGTCCCCCCTCACCACCTCCCGCCCTGCAATGTTGTCATTTTTAGTTATGTTTACCATGTGTAATATAGTATAAAAATGTGTGTCAGAATAAATTTGGCAACAATGTATCGACTCTCATCGGACTATTTTCGTGAATCTTACTATAAATTCAAGGTATTATATTTGAATTAAGTCTAAAACTATAAATTTGATTAATGAGTTGTGTTTTTTAGGTTGGTTTTCAGCCAGTCTCTCTTCTCATTAGATTTGATAGAGTATTTCCTAGACAAGATTGATGCAGCCACTCAAGAAGGTCGTTTGGACGAGAATCTGGACAATCACCAAGGCACCTGGAGCAAAGGGCTTGACTACTTCAGGCTCGACGGGTCCACATCTTCAGAAAACCGCAATATTTGGTGTAAAGCTTTCAACCGCGAGGACAACCCGAGGTGAGCCGCTAGAATATTCCCTAGTCACTGAAAATGATTTGCTTGATGGCTTGTTATAGCCCATTTCGCTCCTATCCCAACCTGTGACTTAGTCTAAATGTTTCTAATATAAGGACTCAAGCTGATTCTAGATTTTTTTTGTGGTAATTACTGGTAAATAGTTTTTTTTTCTGTTCGCATACCTGTAATAATTTCAGCCTGTCTAGTTAAAACAATAAAGTAATCAACTAAGTTTTAGCGTAAAAATAAGAATGATAACTAGCCTAAGTAATGATTAAATAATCTGCTTTTTTAAGGAATTAGATAAGAACACAGTTAACTTTCCTTTCCTTATGGAAAGTTGCATGCGATGGCAGTACACAAAACACATAAACACCAGGGTTGCTGAAAATGTATTGACTCCTAAAATTTCCCTCAATCCTACTGTAATGGATCAAAGATTTTCCCAAAGATATGCGATATATATGACCTTGCCTGACAACTCAACAGCTTACAATGGGGCAGTGAAATGAAAACAATTTTTTATTATATTAAAATAAAGTAATTAAAATCAAATCAAAACTACTTTACCAGTACTCCTTAATACTTATATATAAAAAAATTAAAATTCTGCCTAAATTTTCCCAGACTCTTTGAAATTTTCCCTGATCCTAGATTGCCGGATCGAAGATATTCTGCACCCCAGGCCTTATTCAGATGTAAAAGTTAGTTTCTTTGATTTTTATTTTTTATGGGGCAATTAACACTTTCATTTCAAATTTATCCTGTAAGCTGGCAGTGTTTTTGTTCTTGGGTTTTGTGTGCTGTAAACTCATCAACTTTTCACACAGTGAGTTAACTGTGTTCCTATCTCTTTCCAAAAAATGCCTGAGCCTAGAGAAGTTTCCTCAAAATCCTAAATCATCTGCTTGTACTGTACTCCCATGTAGTTAGTAATTATAGATTAGTATAATTGGACTTAACAGCTGAATTCTTACCATAAAAGTATTGTCATAGAATGTCGCACCTTCAGCAAATTTTTACAATGCAAAACCAAAAAAGATTACTTGAGTTGTAGGAAGTTTAAAAAGGCATATATAAAATTATTCGCCATACGTGCTGAATCTGAAGTATATAATTTTGTTGTCAGAGCACGATTGTTCCTGATATCTACCAGAGCTGGGGGTCTGGGCATAAACCTCACAGCAGCCAACCGGGTTATCATATTTGATGCCTCTTGGAACCCCTCCCACGACATCCAGAGTATCTTCAGGATCTACAGGTTCGGCCAGAAGAAGCCCTGCTACGTTTACCGATTTGTAGCTTATGTAAGTATTTTTGTCAGTATACCTAACAATCTGGCCATCTAACAGTCAACGTTATTGCACTTGTCTTAAAATGACTGAGGGTTTGTGTTGGTCAAGGACTCTTGATTATTCGAATGCGCCAAATCCTTACTCCATATAATTCAAACCCTTAATCTGGATTTATATGTTGTATGTCAAGAATAGGAAATGTGATCAAATTTGATGGTAAGTTTTGATTTGAAAATTGACATGTCCCGAAAGATATTCTTTCAAATAATTGTTAATAATAAGAACAAGCCTAGGCTTTTGCTCAATTTGAACTTTTTGTTTAGATAAATAAATGAACACTATAGTAAGATGCACGAAAATAGTCCGATGGAAATTTTAACAGCTGTTTCCCCCCTCACCCCCTCTCGCCCTGCAATGTTGTCATTTGTGGGTACGTTAACCATGTGTAATACAGTAAAACAATGTGTTTCAGAATAAATTTGGCAACAATGTATCGACTCTCATCGGACTATTTTCGTGAATCCTACTATAGTGAACCAATTTTTATGTTGCCAGACATTAAATTAAAAATTGTTAGGATATTTTCAAGCCAATTTGTATCATGTATCTGACTTTGTAGGGCACGATGGAGGAGAAAGTATATGAACGACAAGTTGCCAAGCAATCCATCTCCAACAGAGTGGTGGACGAGCAGCAAGTGCATCGCCACTTCTCCATGAACGACCTGACGGAGCTGTACACGTTCACTCCCGCCTCCAAGCTGGACGAGCGACCCACGCCCACACTCCCCCGCGACCCCCTCATGGCCGAGATACTCTCACAGGTAGGCTGACAACCAACAACCTAAAAATGAGGTTAGTCAAAAAAACGTTCCCCCTTTTTTGTGTTATAAAATTCACTCTTTTGTAAACGCACACATAAGTCACACCTTTTTTTTGTGGTTTCTAATTATTAGAGCCGTTTTATGTATAAAATAATATTTGTTCGTTTATTCTTTACATAATTGTTGAGGACACTAATGCATTAGAAGTTCTATTATCTAAGTTAAATGGGACCTGAACCACCTCAATTAATGGAAAACATGGATGATACAAAGTAGTAAGAAAGAGTTGAAAATATATCATAAATAGTGATGTGTCGAGTACCTAAAAATAGCTAGTAAAGTGATTTATTAAATGTTTATTCCAATTATCATAACATTCCACATCTTAATAAAAAATTTCTTTTTAAAATTTTGAACTTTGACTTTGTAAACCCAGTGGCTTGGATAACTGAACTTCGGAGAAATGAACTTTTAGTGTACTACTATATTGCCTTGATAAACTGTTACAAACAGATGAAGCAGTGGATAGAGAAGTACCATGAGCACGACTCTCTGTTGGAGAATGTGGTGGAGGAGGAGCTGAACGAGGAAGAGCGCAAGGCAGCGTGGGAGGACTACGAGAATGACAAGAAGAGAGGCTTCATGCCCCCGGCCGGGCCTCAGGGTCCTGCAAGTGAGTCACCGATAAATGACTATCCTCGCCTTCCTCGATCTTGCTCACTCTCGTGTTACGCTCTATCTAGCTACATCACTCTTCACTGTTATAGAAATGTTTCAAATTTGTAAATTTGATTTATTTTTTATGGAATCACTTTTCTAACATTGAAATTTTATAGATTTTTTTCAGGTTTTACAAAATAGTATATTTTTATTTGTTTGATACAGTAGACTCTGTAATTCAGCCCTCTAGCGGTCTGGCACTTTTGAGTCATAGCTATTCGCTATTTGCATCATTTTTTCCAAGGCTCGGTTTTTATCATTATTTGAAATTTAATCATTGGTCAAGATTCTGTCACTAGCAGCCGCGTGGTCATGGTACGAGTGTCGTTGGGAGCCTACATCTCACAGAGAGTAAATGGCGGGAGTTTAACCGGCTATAAAAACTTGTTTTCTTCCACTAATCCAGTATTTTCAATGATTCATCCTCATCTGATTTGAGCCAGAATGTCTAGAGTCTACTGTACATCAAGACACTACTATAATAATATTAGGAAGAGGCTCTTTTTGGCCTAAAATGATTAACATATAATTACACAGATATTTTTTTCTTTTTTAGTGAATCCCAATGCTGCTTGGAACCAACAGATAGAGATCATGCGGCAGCAGCTGAAACTTAGGGTAAGTAGAGAAATACAAACCAACAAATATTGAAATAATAAACTAATGTATATGACACAATTTCAAATTAAGTTTACTTCTTTCAAATTATGATAATTTAATGATTGAAATTTTGTTACTTTGCCATTGTGACTATCAAAGTAATTAGTGTAGTAAAATTAAGCCAAAATGTAACTGGAAAATGAAAATTTTTTGAACTGCCTATTTTTGCTGAAATGTGTTCTATGTTATCCCCTGACCTCCCTCAAAAAAGTCTTCTGAAATCCCCAGTGGGCAACATGCCTAAAAATGATGGGATGGCCCACGTGTAATCAGAAATTAATCTTTCGTCAACTAATAGGATTATGTATGACAAATTAAAGCTCTTATGTAGTAGAATTTAATGCCGCAAATTCCATCTCAAAAAGTTACCTGAGTTGAAAATGGCAGCCTGTCAAACTTTGAATAAAAATTTAATTTTAACCTAAACGTTTAAAAATGTAATAATATTCTAAATACTTGACCTTTTGAAGTGTGGTTTGGGACAAACATTTACTTTTACAATAACCTTTGAAAATGCGGATAGCTTGACATATGCCTATCATACCCTTATCATACTTCTACATGGACGTTCCAAAGAGGACGTTCTGAAAAAACGTTCTTAGTTCATAGCCATGCTATATATAATTTTAAGGTCTTAGTAAGCAGAGTACGTAGCCGAAAAGATTTCTCAAAAGGTCAAATATGTTGGAAGTTATTGCATTTCTAAATTTTGATGATATTAATTTATTCTAAATTTTGAACGTTTGCCATTTTTCTCCCGAGCGTTATATTGAGGTCGGGTTTACGGCATTGTATTCTACATTTTAAGAACTTTAGTTTGATATATAAATATAAACCTTCCGGAATGTATTTAAATTTAGTATGCTTAATATAAAATTTTATTGTAACTCCTTATGGACCAACCCCTCACTTTTGGGCATGATCCCCATATAAGATTTCAGGGGACTTCTCGGAGGAAGGTCTGGGGATGTCATGGAACACATTTCAAAAGAAATTGGCTGTCCAAAAATTATTTCATTTTTCCATACTAATTTCACTATACTAAATAGGCTTTGTCATAAAAAAATGAAAGGTTGTCCTCTTTGAAGTGGATTATTCATGAATTCTTCATTTGTATAAAAATATATATATAAGTAGCCTATACTAAATATTATTGTTTTCAGTCCCAACCCATAATTTACTTCTAACTATTCTATGAAGAAAACGATAAAAAAATAGTATTGGTGTACATTGAACACTCAGATTTGAGTGGCCTAGCTAAAAACGTTAGCCTTCATTAATAATAAATTGTACTGTATCACATGATTAAAGTCATATAAAACTGTTCAATATTTTAAAACTTCCTTTTTGGATAATAAGTGGCTGAGAGACAGAGATCATTGTTGAACTGTTTTTTTTTTTTCTAATCTGTAACTTTTTAGGCAAGAAGGATGATTTCCTTCTTGCTTAAAATGTTACTAGTGTAATTCTGTAACTAATGTTCAAAAAATTAATCTTGAATTCACAGATAAGTACCAAAATTTATATTAGATTGAAAAGATAGATACTAGCAAAGCCAATTTCACCACTTCTTCAACTATTAGTTTCATTTTATTTTGTTTTGCTATTATACTGTGAAAATTGAATAATTAGAACCTCAATTAATATAATAACTGTTTAATTACCGGTATCCAAAATATAAAATTAACAAATATTCTTTATAGTGTGCTATGAATCAAATAAAAAATCTAATTAAAGGTGCTTTTAAATCAGAAAATTAAAATCTCATGTTTCAGGTTCAATTATATGTCTCAATTCATTTTTAGAAATAAGTTATTACCAAACTTCCTTACTTAATTTTAGGGTTACTTACTTACCACACATAATACTTGACATGAGAGTTCCTCTGAATAGCTGTACAGTGAGCTCCACAGCGCTAGTTCCGTAGAAGTACTATGAAGTATACTAAAAAGTTTCCACTGGTTGCATTTCTGCTGTGTATGAATGAATGTCTCTTTTCCATGAGAGAGTGTTTAACTGTTATTGTTCCTACGGTTGCAGTACGGCGACAAGAGTGATGACGAGATCAACCAAATCCTCGTCTACCAAGTGTCCATCATGATGAGGCAGCAACAGCAGCAACAGATGCAGATGGCGGCGGCCGCTCAGGTCAGATCAAACATTCATCCTTCAATGATGGACAGAATTGGATTTTTTTAGAATGAGAAGGGATGATAATTTGTTTACTCCCATTAGTTGGAACAGGATTGATCTTCCCTGTAGGCCAGTAACTGGGAAATTCAGTTACCCATCTTGGGGCCATTCAGTCTCCCATCTTGTTTCTTACAAACGCAAATTAATTATGATAATCCTGCAAAATCTAGAAATAAAGAAAAACAAAACTAGAAATAAACAGACTTTAAAAATTACTAACTTCATTTGGTGTCACATAGACAACTTTACCATGTTATTAGGAATAACTTTTTAAAAATAGGGCAAAAACTAACCAGGTAAAAAGTACAGTAGTACTCTTTAAATATTTTTAACATGATTATAATTTTTATATGAGCTAAGAGACTTTTTAAACAAATCAGTAGTAAAGATTACTATTTCGATAATGCTAATTTTTATTTTTATTTAAATTAAATTTAAAAAGTTTTTGACTATGAAAAATGTTTGTAAATAAAGGCTGTTCCAGTCAGCTCATTAGATAGTATTGTCATGTTGGGTAATTTGTAAAAGTTATGAGATTTTTAAAGTATGTGAAGTACCTTGAGTAGATAAGAGCTTAAAAAGAACCATACGTCCTGTGTGTTTTTTTCACCAGGGTACTTCTTATAATTTAGAGTGGAAAAAGTGGAAGGGTAGTTATGATACAGGATAAATTCTGATTAAAAAAAAAACAGGTTACGTAGGAGACAAATTTAAAAATTCATCAATTCATAAAATCTTAATTGCCAACAATCTTACCTAACAACTCCTCAGTCATATCCTGTAAATCAAATTAAAATAAGGGTAGTATAAATGAGTAAATAAAAGTAATGACATGGTGGCAGATGCAAGCGGCCGGCAACATGGGCTACCGGCCGCAGATGTACGGCAACAACGCCATGTTCAACCAGCGGCCGCAGATGCAGACGACGGCGTATCTGCGCAACATCGCGCCCAAGCCCGCCTCCCAGCAGAACTACACTCCGGACCAGGTCTACCGGTATGTCAACTAAAAGTTGTAAAAATAAAATCATCACATACTTCTTATTAGTTCTAAATTTTTATTTTCCAATAAAAAGAACCCTGGGAGTTCACCATAAGAATTACTATGGGCCAGGTGTAATGAAAGAGGTAGGAAATTAAAATTGTTGATTCCATTTGGAAAACATGGAAATAGTAGTAGTTTATGTAACAGTTGTATTATGAATCAAATCAAATCAAATCAAAATCTCTTTATTTACAAAGCATAAAGATTTTTAATAGTGTCAAATGTTTACAATTTAATGATCTTCATCGGTGCGTAAGTGGAAGCGTTTCCCTCCATTGCAGGAATTCGTCCAGGGAGTAGAATGGGTTCTTTGACAGCCAGTTGGTGAGGGCTGTCTTCAGTTTCTTCCCCGTTTGTCTTCTCATGTCCTCCGGGAGCAGATTGTGGAGTTTTCTGCCGGTGTATGACGGCTTCCTCTCAAACAAGGCGCTGTGGTCGAGTGGTAGCTGGTACCTGGTTTCATGCCTGGTGTTATGGCAGTGGATGTCTGTTCCTTTAGAAGGGATTTCCCATCCACATAGAGGATCGCCTCTCTGATGTACAATGCGACAACAGTCAGGATGTTTAGTTCAGCAAAAGTCTGCCTGCAGCTTTCCCTCCAGTCAAGACCCTTGATAAGGCGGATGTCCCTTTTCTGAAGGAGGAAAATACGTTGCAGATTTCCAGCTATAGTTCCTCCCCAGGCTGCGAGGCCATATGTCAAGTGGGACTCAAATAGAGCATGGTACGCGGTCTTCGTTGTTTCTTCATCGCTGGAGTGTTTAATTCTTTAAAGGACATAAAGACTGGTGTTGAGTTTTCTGGATAAAGTGTCAATGTGGTGGTTCCATGATATTTGAGTGTCAATAGTTACACCAAGGAATTTTGTGTAGTCTTCGACCTCCACATCAGGTGGTGTTTCTGTGACGTCCTGTTTATTACCAAATGTCAGCTGCTTTGTTTTGCTTGTGTTCACCGCTAGGTCGTTGCTATGACAGAATTGATATGCCACATTAAGTGCAATAAATGAGTCCACAGCCAGGTCTTCAAGGGTCTTGGCTGAAAGTAGCAGAGTTGTGTCGTCGGTATACATCAGAGGTGAGCAGTAGGCTTCCCAGGTGTTGAGGCAGGTCATTGGAAAGGAGGATGAAAAGCACTGGGCCTAGAACTGATCCTTGTGGCACTCCTCTGCATACTGGCAATGGTTTTGAAGTTGCACTCTGGGTGGTTCCTTTAAGGCTGTGTTTTATTTCTACTATTTGTTGTCGTCCCTCTAAATAGCTTTTAAACCAAGCGTTTCCTGTCCTTTTATACCTACTTTTTCGAGTTTATGGAGAATCAAGTCATGACCTAGGCAATTAAATGCTTTACTGAAGTCAAGCATTATGGCTGTAACGAAGTTCTTTTTTTCTAAGTTGTCTATTGCAAATTCAACAAGCTCAATGATTGCTGTGGTTGTTGATTTTCCTTTAGTGAAGCCATGTTGTTTCTCAGTGAGGTTATTTTGTTGCTTGCAGTGGTTTATCAGCCTTTTAAGTACCACTTTTTCTATTACTTTTGAAAATGTTGGGACTAGTGATATGGGCCTGTAGTTTTTGATCTCAGATTTGGAGTTGTTTTTATGTTTAGGATAGACTTTTGATGTTTTTAGATTTGTCGGGAAATGCCCTTGCATTAACGATAGGTTCATGATTGAGACAAGAGGTTTTATTAGGGCACCAATGCAGTGTTTTAAGATTTTTGCTGATATTTCATCCACACGTGCTAATGTTTTAGGCTTCAAGCTGTTTATTATGTTCCTGATTTCATTTTCATCAGTAGGAGGTAGGCAATCGAGGTCACTGGTTGTGGGGGGCAAAGCTTGTGGTTTTTCAGTCCTTGGGGGGGGGGGGGGGGGGGGGGGGGTTATTTAGAGTTTGTTGCGCTATGTTTGTAAAAAACTCATTGAAAAAATGGGCGATTTTATCTGGATCACTGTGTTTCCATCTATTGTGAATATTGGAAGTGAATTTACTGATGTTTTGTTGCCTTTCTCATTGTTTATGACTTGCCAGATTGCTTTAGATTTATTATCAGCTCTTTAGATGTAATCTGCTGACTCTTTGCGCCTCAGCATTTTAAGCCGCAGATCATACTCTTTTTTTACTTTTACCATGGCGCTTTTATCTTTTGCATTGAATGCCTTCAGTGCATAAGTGAGATACAAGAGCATAGCGAGTGTTGTAAATATCCCACAAGTGCTGTAAAGACAGAAGCAATCGTTGCAATCAGTTGAACTCAATATGCAACTGCTTTTTATTGGTTTAATAATGCAGCTCATACTTAGCGTACTATCATTATTGGTAGTTATTGCAATTTTCGTTTTCCTCCTGCAGGATGCAGCAGCAGGCCAATCTGGCGAGGTTGCAGCTGCAGCAGATGGCGGCGCAGCAGAAGTCTCAGTCGCAGCCGCGGCCCACCACGTTGCAGACCCTGCTGCAGGGCGCAGCCGCCTCCAAGTACCCCACGGCCAACATCCCCGCGCTGCAGCGGATGAAGCAGAGTAGGTGCCGCTATAATTGGAACTGGACCCTTTTCGGCTTAGCGAATTTTCAGATTAGGCAGATATTATGTATACATTATGTACTTACAGGTTTATGTAAATTACATATATTTTACTTAACCCTTTGACGAGTAAAGTATTTTACAAAAAACGGCTTATGGACATTCTGGAATGCCCACAGTCAAACTGTCAAAAATAGTTAAGATGTTCCAGAACGTTCGTTGGGTTTTAGATTTTGTTAGCAAGTATTTTTTACAATAATAAGTACGACTCAGTAACCAGTTTAAATTAATAACATTACTTCAATATTTTAAGAGCGGCTACTGACTCGCCCACAAATAGAAGTGGAGGTGTGGCCTATTAGTGTTGTGAAATACCACTCCCACTACCTACTGTGTTGTAACTTGACACTTATTGGCCGTGATTATACCTAGAAGTTTTGTAACGTTGCTTTTGCAGTCTGATAGAGTAATATTTGTACATTTCTAATTCTAATGTGAAAAATAAATTGGAAGATTGTCATTGAAAATAAGAAATAATAAAATCAGGAATAAAGATAATAAGTCACTAAATTTATTTATGATATTGCCTTTTTTTATAAGTTAGTACCAGGGGGACCGAGCTTAAGCTCGGTAAAATTATTACTTTCGTTTCTCACACAAAGCTTGTTGGCTCCGCTCACTCGCCAGGCGGAAAGTTTGCTGCACATTGGTATGATTTTCCTATAACCACAGGTTAAAGATGTAACACATTGGTTTATTTTATCTACAGTTATCAGCTGATTTTTGTTTAATTTAAAAATCTCCTTAAGGATAACATGGGATCTTTGAAGGGCTCTAGCGCGAAAACCAGATTTTTCCCAGCTATGGGACCAGCTCCAATCGATTTCTGGTGGCCAAAACCCCCATATTCAACCAAAAAATCAAAAATCCTTGGAGCGAAATAAAACTTTATATACTAAAACCATAAGCTTCAATAAGCTTCATAAGTTCAAGCTTTATATACTAAAACCATTTTGGGTGAGTCGGTGGCGTAGTGGTTAGCGCGCCGGACTTCGGAACCATGGCAGCGATGTCGTGGGTTCGAATCCGCGTTCTGCCAGTGACTTTTATCAGTACCTTTCACCTTGTACTGTAGCGGCTCACCCCCTTACTTTGTCTAATACGATCCACGCACAGATCAATAGTCTATGTGGACGGGGCAAAGTAAGGCAAAAAAGAGGTCCGCCAACCTCTTTAAAAAAAAAAAAAAAAAAAAAAAAAAAAAAACTTTGCCCGGACAAACGGAGCTTGTTTTAGAGTATAAGATAAGATAAACTTAGGTAACAACAAAGATTTGGTGCAAAAACAAAAGAAAAAAACTTTCTTACTCCTTTGGGACTCTTAAAAATAAAATTTTTTAGGCTAATCTGTAAACCTTTACAATTTATTTTGGAGAGTTTTACAAAAATACTGGTTATGACGCTGATTTTTTGTTTGAAATTTTAAGAATTGTAGCCTGGAAAAGTCAAGAATTTAATTTTTGAAGTTTTGTAAACACCCTGTGAGTGTAGACAGAGTTATAAAAATGTGTTGCACCCTCACCCTGTCAGTCATCTCCCTTCCTTTGCATGGGGCAAATATACTTTACTGGGCCATCACATTTTGCATTATGAGTAACCAATTTCATTCCAAATTTGTTTAATTCCATTGCTACTTTTTAATCATTTTTAGAAGTTCAGGCTATTCTTTTAGTTTTTGTTGGAGTTGACCAATTTATTTAACTAAATTATAAGAGACTTAAGTTCTTTCCCATCCTTGAAAAAACTCACTTTAAACACTCACTTTTTACTTTCTCCCCCTATACCATATTATATGAGAAAGTAGTCTATTACTTTCGTCAAATTTTTTTGAATTTGAATTATTGGGTTTATTCATTTTGGTGACCCCTGAGTCCAAAAAAGTGGTTTTTGGAGTGATGTCCGTCTGTGTGTTCGTTTGTGTATCTAGATGTTAACGTTAACAGAGCTAGAGAATGCTCTAATAGGCCGATTTTGATGAAATTTTGTATGTAGATCCAAATCCACGATAATTCCAGGCTTTTTTCATTTTTTTTTTTTAATTTTTCATTTGTAAGGGTAGTTTACCCCCAAAAATATGAAAAATCTAAATTCCTCATAAACGGCTCTAACGATTTTGATTAAAATTTTGTGGTTAGTTAAAATTAAAATGCTAAATAAAATGACGCTCCGGCATCTCCTAGATAACTCCCGTTTAAAAGTTACTAGCAAAAAGTGTTTTAAAAAAATATATATATTTTTTTTATAAAAAAACTAACTGTTATTTTAAAATCAATTTTGCTCATCACCATTAAATCTAGCTCAAAAAACTAAATAATCCAGTATTTTGCAGTATTGCTCTTCGGCAAGTGGTTGCGGGAAAAATTAAATTTTTCGTTTAGCGGTAAACACTGTACATTGTTTAAAGTCTTAGACGCGCATAGAGTCAAATTCGTGCTGCTCAACTGGTAGCTATCCTACCGAGCCATCAAGACATTAATGTTAAGAGGCTTTTAATGCCTTTCAATATTGATGGGAGAAAGTAAGTGTCAGTTATCTGATACCGTTTATTAAAAATAGATACATATCCATTCAGGTCATACTTGGTTATGCCTCAATCTAAAACTTCCACTATTTTGAAACATCAATCATAATGATCCAAATAAAATGTTTTATTGCTAGAGGTATAAATTGTTCAATGATTATTTCATAAATGAGGTCTTATTATTTATACTTTGTTGGTAGAGATAATGACATTTGTTTAGAACAAGTGTTTTGTTACAGACTATCAAGCCCCAAGTCAGGACAAACCAGGCGTCACAATAACTGAAATCTTAGATGATAAACCCTCTGGATCCAGTGAATCTTAAGGTAAACGGAACTGACTTGAATGTAATTTAAATTTGTTCCAAAGACTATTATTATTTATTATTATTATTATAAGCGAATTTTCCTATAGGGAGTACGCTATTATGGTAGTACTTACGATAAGACCTAAGCCCTGGACCATGTTATTTTTTTTGTTTTGAGGTCCCTATAAGCCAAAAATACCGTTCAATCAAATTCATATATATATAAACATTGCATTTATAACGTGTGTTGCTATCACGGTGCATTTTCCTAAATTTGGTTGTATTGCCTATCTTACACAATTATTAATATATGAATTTTAATACAAACTAGCTGGCTTTCCTGTGCTTCGCAACGGTACTCAATTTGCAATGCAACGGTAAAAGGTAGGGCAAAACCTCAAATACAAGAGTTGTAGATAATCTAATTCCGCACCAACGATTTTCCATCAGATTTCAGATCAGATACATCCTTTAGGCCCTAGACTGCAAAAACTAAAGAAGGAACTCGACTTTTCAGTCACCACAGCAATTTTGAAAGGTATCTATTTCTTAAATGGTTGAAGAGGGTGATTTAACACGAAAACATCAACGAACTGGCCAGTCATCAGAACATGTGAATGATCGCCAGCGGATGATGAGTCATGACTTAATTATAATTAATGTATTGTTTTCATGTTAAATGTTACTTTTTACTTTATGATGATTAATCTACATTTATGTAATCATGACATTTAAGCTTGGTGTTTCAAGACTTGAAAATGAGAATTAAGTGCTTTAAACCATTGGTAGTCAACCAAACTACAGGTTCACTTGGCAGAAATCCCAGTATTTCAAACTATTTGATTTATATTGTGATCCGGAGGCTATTCCACAAAGAAAAAAAATAGTTTACTATATTACATACTCCTAAAAATTTTTAAAAATCGTTAAACGGAGATATTAAGAAATTTACGAGACATAAACATTGATTCACTAAAACCAAAATATTTTGAAAAGGATTATCTTGAATCAAGCTAAATTATTTTTTGTAGTAAACCTAATGATATGTGCTATCTAATGATGCAATAAAACTCATGGCTTTTCGCCTTCTTTATATAAAAAAATTCTTAAAAAGTTATTTGTTATTTTTGTATTTATTTATTTATTTATTTTATTTTTTTTTTTTTTTGCTAGGAACTCTTTTCTATAAATAATATTTGTCTCTTCAAATTAAACACAATTTGTCTCTTGAATACTTCAACTGTTAACAATATTGAAATCTTATTTAAAATATATGATATCAATCCTAATTGTTGTTTGAAATTTTTTTTTTTATATATTGCGGAGATAATATAAGTAACTCACCTGATAAGACAATGAGATAAAGTTTCTAACATTTACAGTTTTTAATATTTTCTTCTGCAAACGTAATAGTACTTAGTATTCTGAAAATTGTAGGCCTATTGATTGATGAAGGAAATTAAACAAACAAGATTATTAGTATAACGCCGGGTAAAAATGTCAGTCAGCATAGCCAAAAATGTTTATATGCAATAAGGCTCCTCCTTTGTAACCTAATGAATCATATGCAGCTTTCTAATTTGAATATCCTTTGATAAAAATTTGTTTTTCTAAGTTCTGTATGTAACGACCTAAGTGGTGTGTGTTAGCTGGTTCTTCGGGAACACATGCTGTCTGTGTGTGTGCTCAGGAACTGCTCAGTGTCGTGACTGACTCACACTCTTAGGCCAGAAAGATAACTGGCGATAACCACTATTAAATACACCAAAATATGAAATTGCTACTTGAAGCATGCTCAATTGAAGAGACATATCATGATTTAAGAGAATATTTTAGTATTTTCAAAAGACAACAGAGATTGCATGTTGCGCCATTGCACCAATTGCCTCTCCATCAAAAAATTTAAAATGTTTTTTAAAAACAAATTTGAAGAATAGGACCCTGAGGACGAGGTTACCTACAAACCGACCCAACTAACCCAACAAATTTAAAAAAATGTAACAGTTGAGGAATATGTAAATATTGTTTCAAGTAGCCTTGAAAATCTCCTCCCTCATTCTTTTATAGCTAGATCTCAGTCTTAACTAGAGGTCTGCGGGTACCCGAAAATTCGGGTAACTCCGGGTATTAGCGTGAACCCGAGAGGTCGGGCGGGTTTGACACGTCACGGGCTTTATTCGGGCGGGCTTTTATTTTAAGCCGGGTCGGGCGGGTACCTAATGCCCGAATTAAATCGGGTTGTAGGTACCCGACAGGACATTAAAAGCAAACCCGGGTTTTTAAAACTATTTTACAGCCAAAATTTGTGAATTACAACGTTCACGGAATAAATGGGCATCGTTCCACACACTATTTTAGACTAGTGGTCATAACTGCCAGTCATTACTGAGGTGGATGTGGATGAACTGGAAATACCTTAGCTTACTATTCGCGACACTCGTACATGAAAATGTGGCTTTTGGGTCATTCCATGCCAAATCAACCAATAAAAAAATAATTTTAGACCTTAGGTGTTTCAAAATGGGTAATATTTGGCTATTTTGTTCTATACCTCAGAGTAATGAAAAATACCAAGTTTTAGATTTTTTTGACTTTTCGTTTATGAGTTATAAATTTTTGAAAACTGAAAAATCGGCAGATTTTTGGCGTGTTTGGAAACCTTTAAATAGCTCTAACTCCAAGACCATTCAACCTAGAGAGTTCAAACTTTCACCATTCTCTTTAGAATTCTAAGAGCTTTAATTTGATGTGCCACTTGACTATATTAGCTAAATAATTAATTTTTTCAAAAATCCAAAAAAAGTTTTTTTGAAAAATTTCAAAATCGAAAATTTTATTTTTTTGGGAAAAAATATATGTTTTTTGTACTTTTTATTAGAGTGCATGTGCCAAATTTCATTATGGTACTCCTATGGGATCATATTTAAAAAAAAAATATTTGCTAAAGTTAGTTCAACCACTTAACACGTATAATGCATGTAAGTTAATGTAACCACAGACTATAGATAAGCGACATAACATAATAAACATAATGAGTTTCAGTAAAGTAAAATTTATAAAAAAAATTACATTTAGGCCTATAGAAAAATCTTTATTATATACTACAGTAAAATGAGTACACAATAATAATATTCACAGTAATAAAGTAACAGTGTTACAGAATTGATTTTACTGAGCAGCATACAAACTTACGATCGTATTATATGTCAAATGATTCATAAAGTCATTTAGTTTCTTACTTCTTGATATTAGATTTTTAAAATTCATTGTCTTGGCCTTTTAGAGTTTTTTTTTTTTTGTTTAATCACTTGAAAATAATTATTATTTATTTATCAAATATTTACAAGTATATTAGGCTATATATCCAAGATTGTTCGATTACAAAGTTCAGTTTTATTTGTGTAGCCATTTTCTGTCATATGCACATGCAAGAAATCCATTTATCTCTTCAAATGGCACATCATCATCAGATGTTTTAACAGTGCCACACAACTTTATTATATGCAGTATTAATCCTACCACGCCAACTGGTAGGACTTACAGATTATCTGCAGATGAGATGACTAAAGCTTCTCAAATTTTATCGAAAAAGAAGCAAGCACTGTACTCGTAAAATAATCACATTCTGGTTTCAAGACAGTGGCTTGTGATTATTTTAATTAACTCGATGATAATGTTTTTTATTGTAAATAAATTGAACTTTGTAATCGAACAATCTTGGATATATAGCCTAATATACTTGTAAATATTTTATAAATAAATAATTATTATTTTCAAGTGATTAAACAAATGATTAAACAAAAAAACTCTACAAAGAACAAGAAAATAAATTTAAAAAATCTAAGAGTTAGTTAATCTGTAAGTCCTACCAGTTGGCGTGATAGGATTAATACTGCATATAATAAAGTTGTGTGGCACTGTTAAAACATCTGATGATGATATGCCATTTGAAGAGATAAATGGATTTCTTGCATGTGCATATGACAGAAAATGGCTACACAAATAAAACTGAACTTTGTAATCGAACAATCTTGGATATATAGCCTAATATACTTGTAAATATTTGATAAATAAATAATAATTATTTTCAAGTGATTAAACAAAAAAAAAAAAAAAAAAAAAAAAAAAAAAAAAAAAAAAACTCTAAAAGGCCAAGACAATGAATTTTAAAAATCTAATATCAAGAAGTAAGAAACTAAATGACTTTATGAATCATTTGACATATAATACGATCGTAAGTTTGTATGCTGCTCAGTAAAATCAATTCTGTAACACTGTTACTTTATTACTGTGAATATTATTATTGTGTACTCATTTTACTGTAGTATATAATAAAGATTTTTCTATAGGCCTAAATGTAATTTTTTTTATAAATTTTACTTTACTGAAACTCATTATGTTTATTATGTTATGTCGCTTATCTATAGTCTGTGGTTACATTAACTTACATGCATTATACGTGTTAAGTGGTTGAACTAACTTTAGCAAATATTTTTTTTTTAAATATGATCCCATAGGAGTACCATAATGAAATTTGGCACATGCACTCTAATAAAAAGTACAAAAAACATATATTTTTTCCCAAAAAAATAAAATTTTCGATTTTGAAATTTTTCAAAAAAACTTTTTTTGGATTTTTGAAAAAATTAATTATTTAGCTAATATAGTCAAGTGGCACATCAAATTAAAGCTCTTAGAATTCTAAAGAGAATGGTGAAAGTTTGAACTCTCTAGGTTGAATGGTCTTGGAGTTAGAGCTATTTAAAGGTTTCCAAACACGCCAAAAATCTGCCGATTTTTCAGTTTTCAAAAATTTATAACTCATAAACGAAAAGTCAAAAAAATCTAAAACTTGGTATTTTTCATATTTTCAAATAGCATTACTTGTAAGAAAAGAATCATTGAATTCTGAGATATCAAGTTCCAGACCATTGGTTGATTTGATATGGAATGACCCTTTTGAAAGAAGCTAGCGGTCTCTGGTGCCTAGAAACGTAAGCAATTTTGTTTTGTTGATAATTTGGTACGCCATATTTCATGTTCAATTTAAAACAAATAACATTTGATCATGAAAGATCGTATTTGACGTAGGAACATTTGTATTCCTTTAGTACAGTACTATTTCATGCCCAAAAAATAGTTTAAACAGCATGAAATCATTTATTGCAAGATTCAAACACCAGTATGCAAGCCTAGACACCAGTAGCGCTAGCATACTTTTCTCAATCTAACCTAAAGGAACTGCTCAGTGTCGTGACTGACTCACACTCTTAGGCCAGAAAGATAACTGGCGATAACAGACTGTGGCGTAGCCAATACCGTCACCAACTGTACAAACCGAAATCAAGATAGCAGTGGCATTGGTACTATCATTGACTTTACATACAAAGTCTTTGTTTGTAAAGTCAATGTTACTATTTACACGATAACCGGTAAATAGCAAGAGCAAAATCAAAAGTAAATAATCTCTACAGATTAGTGTTTACATTATTTTTACAATACAAAATTCATCAGTGTATATATTTTTACGAAATATAATCAATATATGACTATTCGGTATAATTGGTTTTATTGCCGAATTATTTCTCATTCCATCTTGCAAATTGTCAAAACATTTAATATTTCTTGATAACCAATGAAAACAATTTCTTGGATAATATAACAGTTGGATATCCATAGTCAATGGTTGGATACTTCATAGACAGATTTCTTCATTCTCTATGTAGTTTTATAGTAACGGTACTCCATGTTTGTTGTATGGTATGGCGCGATCCGTCGTCTGCATTGATGATTTGATAGATAAGATGGTTTTCCTCTCGTTCTTGTTTATTCAATTCGCATTTGTGTTACTTAAGTGATGTTGAATTTTTTTCTGATATGAAAAATAAATATTAAAAAGCCACGGAATTGAGAGAATTCTAATGTCAGTGTATCCACTAACAGTCCTACTAGTGAAACCAAATATTTGGGAAGTGTAAAATGTCGTGGATGGGCATTCATCTGCTATTTGGAATCACTCAAGCAAAGAAACAAATTTGCCGAAAGTAATCCAACAGAAATGAAATGCAATTATTTTAAGTCTGTTTTGAAAATAGGATATGGCAATATTGATTGAAAGGCCAAGTTTGAGTATAATCACATAATCTTTTCATAATAAAATAACTTTGTGTATTATTAGGCCTGACATTTATAAAAGTGGTTTTTGTTTAGTTTCAACAGTGTACAATATAATTTGTATATTTGTCATGTTTGTTGAATAAGTTAACATTGGGTAAAGTAACTTAGGACTAAACTTTAGCTTGATAGGTCATTGGCTCGGGAGAATTTTTCAACTTTATACTAGAATAAAATACATTATAGTTTTTTAACTTTTGTTAGGCCTAGGCCTAACTTAGTAGGTGGAAGGTTTTTGCCTTGTATTTATTAATACTATACTTAAGCTTAGTAGGCACATCAACAATTATTTTAAAATGAAATAACTTAGGCCTAGACATTTTTTTTACAAATAATAGCGAAGCCGACCCGAAGTTTTATTCAACTTACAATACCCGAGCCCGACCCGAGTTTTTTTTTAACATACATAGGCTACCCGAACCCGACCCGAGATTTTTTTAACTCACACACCCGAACCCGAACCCGACCCGAATTTTTCTTTAACTTATAATGTTCAAACCCGACTCGACCCGAAAATTGATGTTAATCTACTACCCGACCCGAAACCGACCCGACTTGAAAAATCACTACCCGCAGACCTCTAGTCTTAACTATTTGAAGAATTTAAAATCCAATCTTAAATCAAGTAAATCTTAAATCTTAAACCATTGTATTACTTGATTTTAGTGAAAACTGCACATGTAATTCAAGATAAGATTCAAAGTTACCACTGGACTCAAGACAGTTGCTTATTGCTTCTCATTGTCATTTATACTCGTGATGAAGACATTACTCAAAAACATCTAACTGTCACTAATTTATGTATTTTATCAGATGATGTTGAACATGATGTAGGTTTTGTTTACAAGAGTCAAGACATCTTAACTAACATTATTAAGGAAAAGATACCAACAGTTAAACAGGTCTGTTATTTTAGAGACGGATGTGCAGGGCAATACAAGAGTTGTAAGAATTTTCTTAATTTATATCATCACCACAGTGATTTCAAAATAGAAGCATCCTGGTCATTTTTTGTCACCAGCCACAGGAAATCTCCTTGTGATGGTATTGGTGGTAGGCCTACCGTACAACGTTTTGTCCCAAAAGATAGTCCCCAGTGAGAATCTGGCAACAAAATCAATTCTGTTGAGAGAGTATTTGAATTTTGCAAAACACATATTGAAAATATATGTTCCAAGTGCTCAAAAGTTCTTGGATAGACTAGCTATACTTTTAGAATATATAAACAAAAAAAATTGAACATGTGGTTGTAGGTGATATAAATATTGATGTACTAAAACAGTCAAAAGAACATACCATGCTAAATAATTTACTATAAAGTCTTAATATGGATTACTTGGTTAAATTTCCAACAAGAATAACAACATCCTCCAAAACAGCAATCGATAATTTTTTGGTTTCACAGAACCATTGTAATTTAATGCATGTAAATGGAATAATAACATTACTTTCAGACCATGACGGTCAGTATTTAGAAATAGTAACTCCCAATTGTGCTTACAAAAAGAAAAATTATGTTGTTAGTGTAATAAGAAATTTTTGTCAAAAAAATATTGATCTTTTTAAAAAAAACTGCTAGTCAAAGAATCATGGATTGAAGTATATTTTGCTAGTGCGGATAAAAAATGTTATGTATTTTTTTTTTTTTAAAGTTAAATGTATTACTTCAATGTAGCTTTACCTAAAAAGACAGTCACTAAAAACACTAGACAGAAAAATAATTGGTTATCAGCCCATCTAAAAGACGGAAGGGGTGAGATAATAAAAATTACAAAAGATATTAGAAACAAAAATAACTCCAAGCAAATTGATTTTTTTTTTTTAAGAAAAAAATTGTTAATCATAAAAGGAGTTTAGCTAAAAATGAGTACTTTGGTAAAAAAAAAAAAAAAATCAGTTCATTTAAAAACTCAAGTGGGTATGATGAAGTCCCTATCATTATATTGAAAGCAGTAAAATATGAACTCAGCAAAATTATGTGCCATTTAATAAATTCTTCATTTATTTCTGGGATTTTCCAGATAAATAAAAATTTCTAAAATTATCCCCATTCATAAGAAAAAATGAAGAAAATAACACAGAAAATTATCGTCCTTTGTCCCTATTACCAACCATATCAAAAATTTATGAAAAGGCAGTCCACAACCAATTATTGTCATTCCTTGAGGAAAATTATTTAATAGACAGTGTCCAACATGGCTTTTGCAGTGGAAAATCAGTTTTATCAGCTAGTGTCTCTTTCATAGAATCAATAATAGACTCAATCGATGCCGGAGAACCATGTGTAGGAATCTTTATGGATCTTTCAAAAGCATTTGACAGGGTAAATCATTCAATACTGCTCGGCAAATTAAAATCACTTGTTTTTAACCATTCTTCTTTACAATGGTTTAATTCATACTTAAATAACAGATACCAGTTCGTTGAAATTACCCACATGTCAAAAAACAATAGACTCATAAATCAACGATCAAAATTAAAGCCTGTTACATTTGGTGTACCACAAGGATCAATTTTAGGACCTATCTTATTTGTATGCTATCTAAAAAAATATATCTGAGTTATTACCAAACACAGAAAAAACCAACATTTGCCTTTATGTAGATGATTCCAACTTTAAAATTTCAGACCTGCTAGAGTTAGGTCCTTATGATGAGCATCTGCATATTGGAAAACCTTGCCAGCCTCCTGTAAATTTGTGTTCTTCTTAAGGAGTTTTACAAACTTCAACTTCACTTGGCGTTAGGATGCAGAAGTTATATCGCACCCACTGATTGCATGTAGGAACAGAAGGTACTCTTTGACAGAAGAAGAGAATCTTCTAAATTTAAAAATCAATACACCAATATAATTATTAAATTTTTATTTGGACTAGGCCTTTCAACAGCAAAGCTGTCATCGTCAAGTTGAAATACATGGGAGAGTAGAACATGTATGAGAGGTCCACTTTCCAGTTTTCATGAGGTTAAGGTTTCAGATATTGGGTGCTTTGGTTGTTAACAGGATCAATATCCAATAGATTAGTGTCCTTTCCAATTATTATGACTTTCACAAAGTTCTCTGCCATTTGAATAGCAGTGTTGACAATGATGGTATCAGCATCCTCAAGAGCTTGTCTGACTTCAAACTCCTACTGCACTAATTTCTCACTCAGTATGGAGATAAGCCGTCCTTTGTTGTTGTTGTTAGTGAGAAATCGTTTTTTCGACATGGTTGCAGTCATCGTTTCAGTGAAAATTACGTTTGCCGTAGATTGCATACTTATGTGGCAAAGTCAATCAGCTGATTTGGTACTATTTGCTGATGCCTCATCAGGGTAACCATAAAAAACGATAGTTGTACTAGCAGAATTGTAGTATTTTATTTATTTATTATTTTTTTATTATTATTATTTTTCCACGCCAGAGCATTTTGTTAAGAGTGTTTAACTGGTTGTACTAATGTACCTTAAAACGCTTTAACGGGAAAGTGGTCCAAACCCAAGTGTGGTGGACATCCCGGGAATCGAACCCATGACCTCTTGAACCAAAGTCCAAGACGCTAACCATTAGGCTAGCGAGATGCTTATTATTGCTTAATGTAGTTGACGTATTTTGAGAGAATGGTTGAAAATATTTTTTTAGACTCCCAAACCATTCGATGTAGAAGAAACCCACCATCAATTACAATGGCACTACCTGTAAGGTGTGGTGGGTCAGGTACTGGTGAAAACATATTGTAGAACACAGATTTCTTTGCTTTTCGCAATCCTGTTTCATCAAAGATGAAATTGGGATAAGGTGCCAAATCAGACTCAAACAAATTCTTAAACTGTTCCTCTGATTTATGCGTTGGAAAAATTGTGTCTAGACTTACTGGTATATCTTCGCCATGGATTCTCACTTGCTTGTAAGCTAAGCTATAGCGGAACCATTCTGTTTTTTTCGTTGAAACTTGACGAATAATTTTTGCAATGCTCTGAATTTCTTTTTCAAACGCTTCATGGCAGTCAATTTTCTCATTGCCAGTTACTTCTGTGCTGATGGACATCACAAACGGTCCGATCGGGAGGGGATAGTGACATGAGATCCAGTCACTATAGTAAGATAAACGAAAATAGTCCGATGGAAATTTAAGAGCTGTGTCCCTCCTTACCCCCTTTCGCCCTTCAATGTTGTCGTTTTTTTATGTTTACCATGTGTAATACAGTATAAAAATGTGTTTCAGAATAAATTTGGCAACAATGTTTCGACTCTCATCGGACTATTTTCGTGAATCCTACTATAGCAATGATATTGTTGTACTATACAACTCCAAACAGCTGGGAATACTTGATCAGCTGTTTTTCCCCACTCTTACTTCTTATAAAAAAGGAAATAGTCACGGGTGTGTTCTTTACAAAGATATGTGGTTTTGGAAAGTCGCAAATGTAAATGGAATGAGAAGAAAACAATTATCTATTTCTAACTTAAGATTTCAGCTATACTATTTAACCAAATTTAGATATTAATATATTCATTTCAAACAGAACTTATTATCTATGAAATTTAAAGGATGTTGTCTGCGTCCGACGCACTGTTTTGAGCTACGATAAAAAACTGAAAATTTCATTTATTTTAAGCTGCTATAACAGGGTGTCTACTGAAATCTGATTTTGGAATTCCAGTATATTCCAGTATTTCCAGTATACTCTTTCAAAAATTCCAGTATCACTCGCTAACTATTAATCCAAACATGGAGTAACCATAATGACTATTTTTTCATATAATCAATATTGAAATAGATTTTTGTATAAAGATAAAACACTTATGATTATGATTAATAAGTACTTTCCAACAATAACATTTGTTTCATTTTTTGTTTTTTTTTTTTTTTACTATTTTTTTGTGAAGGCCCCCGACTCACCCTATCATAGGAAGCCCTCTGTTCCTCTCACTTCATTTTGCGTTTATTTGACATGAAAAATAACCATAAAGAACTTTTAACTACAAAAAAATAATGAAATAGGTTAATACTTAAAAGTAAAAAAATTAAGAATATGATTAATTTGAGAAAGAAATATAAATTTTGAGTATAAAATCAAACATTGTCTAGGCTCAATGTTCACAAATAAATGTTTACATTTCTTGATGAACTATTTCAAGAGAACGACAAGTTTCCTGATTTTGGTTTGCAAACATACCTAAACAGCAAAAATGACTTGCTGTAAATTTTTTGTCATTTGATCCGTACTTAATAATGTAAAAATATTTTTTACATTATTAAGTACGGATCAAATGACAAAAACTATATATTATGCAATTAAAAAATTATACGTTTTAATAAAATTTTAAAAAAATTGTATAATTCCTGTATTTTTAGTATGGAAATAAAATTCCAGTATAATTCCAGTATTTCAAGTATTTCCAGTATCAGTAGACACCCTGTATAATATAAGCTCACCTCATGGGACGGTGCAAACTCAGATTATACTTATTTGGGAACAAATTAAGGGAAAAAATCATTTCCAGCTTGCTGGAAATTAATTCCTCTTATTAATTAATTAATGGGGTAAAAAATTCTTATTTTACGGCCAATACTTCCACTACTAAGAGTACTGGAAGAATGTACTATTTCTCAGATGAAGACATCAAAAGTGTACATAAAAAATTCCAGTCACAAAGGAATTTTTGTAACACTATTGAACTTAAAAAAAAAATATATATATATATGTTTACCATAAAATATTTTTCCTTTTTTTATAATTTAGGCCTACCTTAAAATGATAAATGAAAGTAAAAAAAAAAAATTTTTAATGTATTGATGACGTGAGGCATATGTCAAAGAAATAAATACGTACAAGATCTAAAGAAGAATAGTTTGCGAGAAATTTAACATCGTCACATAATTGTTTGTCTGTTACGTACTATTTGAAAATAAACATTTAAATATTTCAATAATTTATATAGGCTCTAGATTAATAAAGTGGTCTAAGCCTAAGTCAAAAGTTTAATGATGGTACTATCTTAATTGAAACCTAAATTGCAATAAGGATTGAAAAGTGGGAATACAAAAAAAAAAATACCCCCCGTCGCAGCAGACCTGCGTATCAGCGAATTTCCAAATTAGTAATATTAATTTTGACCAGATAAACTTGTAAACCAAATATGATCACATGCTCATAAATAAGGAAATAAATGTCTATTCTCCTTATGATAAATATAGGGAATAAGTATGCAGGTATGCTGCCATGGGGAACACCAAAAGTAGGTTTTTAACATCAAAAAATTTTATTTCGACCATATGAAGCCATATACTAAGTTTCATCAATATCTGTCCATAAATAAAGAAGTTGGCCTATTCTCCATATGATTAACATGGGAAAAGAGTATGCAGGTTTGCTGCCATGATAAGAACAAAAACCAAGATTTTTTACTATAAATGGACGAATCTCAACCAAATGAAGCTGATCACCAAGTTTCATCCAAAAATATTAGTTAATAAGTGAAATATTAACACATTCTTATTCTCCATAAGATTAACATTGGAGCCCCAAAATACAATGTACTGTCTTTAGACTTTTTAATATCTCGGTAACCAATGGAGATAGAGCAAAGCTTCAACATACTAAATTGTGTGTTTTTTTTTAGCTAAATCCAATGGTTAAAATTAAAATTTAAAAATTTAAATAACTACATATGAAAAATGCAAAAAACCCATTTTTGGGATACAAAACCCCCCAAAACTACCCTTTCCGGTAGGTCGATATGTCTGGTTTACGAACTCATCCGAATAAACGTAGGATTACACATCTCTACCAAATTTGGTGTCGATCGGACCATTTTTACTTTAAATATATATATTTTAATATACTTTATTTTAATATACTTTATTTTAATATATATATATATATATATATATATATATATATATATATATATATATATATATATAAATTTTAATGACTATTATTTTTGGTCTCTGGGCACCTCAAAACGAAAAAGTAACATGGTCCCGGGCTTAGGTCTTACCATGAGACCCACGGTAATAGCTTATTCCCTATGTTAAATTCGCTAAAAAAAAAAAAAAAAAAAAAAAAAAAATACTGTAAGGTTCATAAAAAATTAAATTCTTTTGCAGCTAATCAAATTTTAATCACTACTATACTTAAGGTTTTCACTATTTAGGGATATAAATGTACCAAATTAAAATAATATGTGAGAGTTTAGTGAAAATTTTATTAATATGAAAAGATCCTAGCAATAAATACCCCCGTCGCAGCAGACCTGCGTACTCAGCGAATTTCCAAAGAATTATTGTTTCAACATCAAAGAACTTTTTGGCTATCTTAAATATAATTAATAATCTTTACAAGGAAATATAATATATTTAATGGCATTATATTTCTGAGTAAATTATTTTTATTTAATAATTTATATATTAATATTTATATAGCAATAAATGACTTTTTTAATAGTAATAAATGTGCACATCCAAAGCTTCCATGCAAAAGGAATGATTTGTTGACAAATAACAAAACATAAACATTTCAAATTTGACAAATATGCAGAAGACAGCTGATCAGCTGATTAGGAACAGATACCTTATTATCTCCATCTCTCTTGCTACCACTAGGAGTACGCTCGTACCTCCCGTAAGTGTCTATTCGAAGAAGAAATTTAAAATTTTGCATTAGGGATTGTCACATTCAAAAAATTTGATCCCACTTTGTAATGATTTCAAAAACAACAACTAAACAACTAAAATCACTCGTAATAAAAAAAAATACCTAAATATAAAACTCACTTTTCTTATAGTTAGGCAATACTTAGTTCGTAGTTACTTTTAATTTAATGGATTTGTGTCATACACATTGTTTTATATGCATTTACTACGATTAGTCTTAAACATTTTTACAGTATTTTAATTATTTAGGATAGTACAAATAAGTTTGCTTGCCCCATGTACACAAAACAAATTTATTTATTTTAATAATTAGGCCTACAGTACAACTGGCTGCCTTACTCACATCGCTATATAAGTGTTAAACTTCTCAAACTTTATATCTTTTAATACATTTTTAAACACAAAAATATGGTAAGCCTATTCTTAGAAAATAAAAATCATATTGATTATAATTAGGCCTATCACCCCAGAGAACATTCAAGAATATTCACACACTTATGCCTACCAATATTGTTTTGTTTATCCTACAGATGTAAATTTTCACTACTTGTTACTAGTTCCAGGTCATTCATAACCCATCTTTAGTCACAAAACCCTGTCTTTTATACAGTATTATAATTTATGAATATTTACGGCCACTTGCACGGTTGTTGTACGTACGGTTGATGCGGTGACGATATCACACCTGTCGGACCAGCGAACTCAGTAATTTTTGATCAGAGTTCAGTTTTTTCCCAATAGACTCCATAGGTAAAAGGATGTAGGTTTGCTGCCATGGGTGTGTTGTACATAAATATACTATATATTTGTCAAATATCACCCACTCATGAGTCAGAGAATCTCAATAACCATAGGGTATAGAGGGATGAAATTTGGCATGAACATCTTTACTCATAGGTGCTCACTAAGAAATGGTTTTGCAACATTCCATCAGGGCTCCCCAGCACGGGATTTTGATTTTGATCTAATGTTATTAAGGCAAATTTTTAATATATATATATATATATATATATATATATATATATATATATATATATCCTTATTACAGTAAATACCAATCGGCTATTATATTATATTCAACATAATCAAACAAGAGAAAACATTTACCAGCTATAAAAGTTTATATTTCGATTAAATACATCGTTTTCAAAACTTAGCTGGAGTTAAATGGTTAAGAACAAACAAAACAAACTAATGTTGGTAAACGTAAGAAAACAGATGATTTTGAAATTATTGTAAAAATTAAGGTAAAGAGAACAAATTTGTTAAAAGAAGTCACCGAATGTTCAAGCCGTCTGGTTGCCTAGATTTTAAAATAAGTTGATGTGCTATCTCCACATTTCGTAAGTGATGAATGTTGGTGTTCTTGTCAGGATCAGGCTTGGCGTGGTAGATGCCTTTTAAAGTGTAACATTCATCAATGTTTACTTTTTTGTGTTCAACAGCATGTGCTGAGACTGGTCTGATTTTATTTTCATGAGCAACATCAAACCTATGGTTTGTCATGCGGACTCTGAGTGGCGTGATGGTTTGCCCGATATATTCTTTAGTGCAGTGCTTGCATGTTAGCTGGTATACAACATTACTGGTATTACAGTCTATATTGCCCTTGATGGGATAGGTCTTTCCAGTTTTACTGCTTTTGAATGAATCAGAGTCAAGCATCATTTTACATGTACCGCATCTAGGTTTTTTGCAAGGTTGACATGTATTCATTTTTGTTCTGTCGGGACCATCTTCTCTTTTTTCCTCATTACATTCATTAAATTTGGGTTTAGACAAGATATTTTCTAGATTGGGGGGTTTTTTGAAAATAACTTTAGGGATTTTTGAAAATAAATTTTGAGTATCTGGGGAGTTCTGGAGAATGGGGAAGGATAATTTTAAAATTCTATTTAATTTGTGAAGGCCCGGGTAATACTGGGTTATGAATTTTGGGTCACTAAATACTTTAATACTGAATACTTTAGTTATCCTTGTGGCCAATTTTTAAATGCGAATCAAGGAAACAATGGATCTCAAAGATTGTAGGGCCTACAGCCCTGCAGGGTTACCATTTGTAAAGGACTTTAATTTTTCTCATTGGTACTCATTATGAAACGGTTTTGCAAATTTTTTTAACCGCTCCGCCCCACGGCACCTCAAAATTGCCATAGATCCTAGCGGGTTGAAATTTAAAGTGGACATTGCTCTTTAATAATAGGTGCGGGCGTGCATCATTTGCGCATCATGCGGAGAGCCAGGTAGAAGGGATGCTTGTTTTGCGCATCGAGCTCCAGGGGGCTCTCAGTTATATGCATCGTTTGCGCACTGCAAAGTGGTGGAAGCGGCATTATTTTTATTTACAAAGTTATTGAAAACTCATGTCCGTGTTCAAATGGTTTGGATTTCATGTTTACCATTTGTAGTTTGTTTCTATTGCAACAGTGAATTTTATGAGTAGTTTTATTCTGAGGAGTTAGTATAGGAGAGGCTGCTATCTACAGTTAGAATAGAGGCAAACTTGCCATAGAAACAATTCGTACAAAACATTTCAGCCTGAGCATTTGCAGTAATACAATCCTCACCAACCATTGAAAGTAAAATAAGTAAACACTCGATGTATTACAAAAAAGGTTTATACATTATAAACTTAAATTATTCATGAATTTGCGATACACATGTGTTGCCGTACAATGGTATGTGTGGGGGACGACTGTTTGCGAATTGTTGTCGACAGGCTGAGGTTACCTGGACGGGAGAGTGCGCAAATGATGCAAGCAGGGGATTAGGCGACCCTTCGAAATATTTTACAGAAGGATTAAAAAGTGCGCAAATGATGAAAGACCATAGGTGCTAGCTAAGGTTTTGCAAAATCCTTTCAGGACTTCGCTAATACAACGTCAATGTTTCAATAGAATTCTTAAGAAGAAGACTTTGTTACCCTTAAACATATTTTGTTATCTATAAAATAAAATTCGCGAAGCCGTGGTGGGCCACAGATAGTATAGGATAACCCCCTCCCATTACAGGTACATACTGAATTTGATCAAGTTTTGGTATTTATTTTATTTTCCCCATAACAGCGTGCAGCTAGGTAGGTAAATTTGCCAACATATGGGTGTTGTAAGCAAATATAGGTTAAACCCCAGATAACCTACAGATATCTATGGGTTATCTGTGGTTAAACCCTTCCTAGTAAATGTACATCCGGTACTAAATTTTAAGAGGTTGTGTTACCAATAAGAAAGTGAGTTACAGTTTTGAGTTGACTTTCCAAAAGAATAACATGGTAAATGTATTTAGGGGTTTCTCTGTTACCAATTATGCCAAGTTTTAAAAATTCAAAATAATTATTTTTTAAATTTTCAAGCTACTTCAAATAGTTTAATGGTCACTTGTTAAAATTGATGGTTTTGTGAAGCCTTTAGTACACTATCGCCAAATTGTTTGGGCAAATGCTGGAGCAAAAGTTGGGTTTAACTCGCTCAGCAAACTCATGAAATACACTATCGCTGTCACTGTATGAGCTGATCTCAAAACACTTAGACAAGCAGTGAAGCAGTAAAGTTAGGCATTACCAAATTGTTTTTCAATTTAATTATTTCAGTAACAGCATGATTACATTTACTTCTTATACAACCCCTCACATCTGCCAGATTGGGTATATCTTAGATGTGCTCATGTGTCGGGCCCCAAAACAGAGACTCCGTATGATAATACTCAAGAAACTCAAGATTTCATTTCACCACTCCCTTTATAACAAGCAGTTATAAAATAGCACAGAAGAAATCAATACACACCAACATACACCAACTTTGAACCAGAACAGAAGAACCTCATGGCAGTATGTACTGGATCACTGGGTGGATTCGTGCTGAATGCTTGGGTCTGCTCGCGTCCTTTGATTTGTGCAAAAACCGACCGCAGATGGAGCAAGCATGCGAGCACGAACACTGGAGAGGCGAACCATGGTGAACTAAGTCAACCAGAGTCAAGCTCACTTAGAACACTATCTGCTTGACCTTGCTCGCCTCGATTAAGGAATAGTGTACTGAAGGAAATTAATTAAAATTAAAGGACGATTAAGTGTTTTACTTTTATAACATCACGTACCTACCCCTTTGAATTTATCTTTAAGGTGCTAATGTGTCGACTCAACTATGTATGATAGTGCTCAAGGAACTCTACAAGATTTCATTTGACCACTTCATTAATAACAAGCAGTTATAAATTACAGTAACGCCAAAGAAATTGATATACACAGAATAAACACAGAGAATAACCCAAAATCGATACCAGAACAAAAGCAAACCTAAGAAAGTGTGTACTGGGTCGATTCTCGCACGATGCTTGGATTCGTGCAAAGAACCGACTCCAGATGTGGCACAGGCAAATACAAACCAACAATGGCGATGCGAACCATAGCGGACTGAGTCAAGCAGAGTTAAGCACACCCAGCACACTGTCGTGCTCGACCTTGCTTGTCTTGATTCTACAATAGAGTACTGCAGGTTACAAACACTGTTACTGCAGACTAATTACTATATTTCTCACCTCTAACTCTCGATATATATTTTTGTGATATTTTAAAGCATTTTTAACTATGCATTTTCCTGATTTTGAGCGTTAGTGTCAAAACAATAGATCTTATAAAAATCTAAATAATATTTTTGAAAAATATTTATACAAACTACAGTTTTGGTCATATGACTCTGCCTTATGTTCGCTTGTTAAACCTCAAAACCAAATTTAATGGTATCAAAAAATATTTAGTTTTTATTATTTTTTAAGTCAAGGTCCAGTGACTACAATATGTGGTTGGTCCAATTGAACAATCAGTGAGATGTTTTGGGAAGATCTTCAAAAGAGCTACAGTTCATATAAGGAAATTTGCTAAAAGTAAATACCATCATCGCAGCAGACCTGTTAAACTCAGTGAATTTGAAAAAGAATTTGATATTTTGTATTTTCTCCATAAACACCATACGAATGAGTATATGTAAGTTTACTGCCATGGGATGATGATGAAAATAAAAAATTTTGACCATATGAAGCCATATATTAAGTTTCATCAATTTCGGTTTATAAATAAAGGAGTTTGCCTATTCTCCATATGATTAACATGGAAAAAGTGTATGCAGGTTTGCTGCCATGATAATTACAAATACTTCCGTCGCAGCAGACCTGCATACTGAGAGAATTTCCTACCGAATTTTTATATTTTTATTTTTCCCACAAATACCATGGGTGTGAGTATATTGGTTTGCTGCCATATGGGTTTTGGAAGCATGTATAAGTTGTCCCTTTCCAAGTGAATTTATATACCAAATTTTATCAAGCTATGTCAATAAATAAGAAAGGTAGAGAGTTTTTCCCTAGGAATAACTTGGGAAACTTATTTTTGGATTTTCTCCATAAGCATTTGAGCTTTTAACCAGATCAAAAATTCAAAATACTAAATTGTTTGTTTTTTAGCTGTTTTAAATGGTTAAGGTTAAATTTGTAGAATTTGATAAATTAAGGCCAAAAAAGCCAAAAAGCCTTTTACAGTATTTTCTTCTATTATTCTCAAAACGAAAAGTACCATGGTTCCGGGCTTATATCTCACCGTAAGCCTAGAATTCCTTGTAAAAGAAAAACTTGCTAAAATTTGAACAAACGCTGTTTTTTTTTTTTTTTTTTTTTTTTTTTTTTTTATTGCATCTAGGGGCTTGAAAATGAAAAGTAGGCTATCTTGGTCCCTGACTTAGGTTTTACCCTGACTACTATAATGATAGCATTTTCCCTAGGTCAATAAGTTATTGAAATTCGCAAAAAATGATTTAAGTTAGGCCTAAAAATTACTTGAGGAGTAGAATGGACTTTCGACAAGGAAATACCGGTAAAAGTTCATTATCGTACTCCATCGTATTTATCATTGGATGAAATTTTTATTTTACGATTAAAATTGTGCGATGAAAACAATCGAATCAACAAGTTTCGTAAAGCGCCTACTCTAATATTGAATGGAAATATCTCTAGACCTGATGGATATATCTATCATATCAGCAAACTTAGCAAATCAATCACCTAGCCTAAATAATAACTTTATACGATCACAATTAGTAATTACCGTACTGCTATTTTGTTTAGATTTTTATTCCCACATTTAGGATTCATTAAAAAACAAACCATTTAACCTAACATAATCAACATCAACAAAACCGAAACACAACTAATCATAATGACAAAATAACAAACGTAGAATATAAGAACAACTAAGCCTACCCATGTATCTGACTTAAATGTGGACTTTCCTGGGCTTAGGATGGTTCCGCATGTTAATGGATTTTAGTTGAGGTTACTGTTAGTTTGTTAGAGTAAATTTTGTCGAGCTAAGTTAAATTTTGTATTTTTCACAGTAATTTTCAATCATATTCAATTGAAATATTGATATATATTTTCATTCTATAGTAGTTTAGGCGCTGTATGAAACTGTACCCATAACAACAATATTGAGGTAAGATATAGGCCTACGAACAATCAAACCTAACAATCTAACCGTAAGCCTCCTTCACTTTTATGGAAAGCAATATTTATAACAACAAAATCAATTGTTTTTGGAAACATTTAAAAGGCATATTCCCTCAATACAATTTGGTAAAAAATACCTTGCTGATTTGTATTTAGCAGTATATTTTTGTTACGACTATATCATGAAGTCTGCATCTCTTGACAATTAAGACCTACATATAAAAAATTATGTTGTTTGTTTTGTGTTATCCTTCAATGTAATTAGGCTACATTACTTAAAATTGTCCTTGTTTTGGTTAAATTTTGGTTAAAATTTACTTAAAATTTGGGCGAAACTTCGTTATCCGACACCACTTAGGCCTAATATCGATGTGAAAATTTCGATTTTGCGATAATATTGCTATTTTATTAATGATACAATTATTCAATACGTTTACGATTTTATCACCTGATATAAGTTAGGGCCTAGTTTTGTTATAATATAATTAAACATACCATTTGACTATAAAACAAATTTAGGCCTAAGTTATTGCAAACAAGTATCTGAAAATAACAAAAACAAGTAAAAATTGTAGCTAATGTAGGCCTAACTTGCAACATTATCAAAGAACAACACAAAATAAACTAACCGTAGGTGTATCTTAATTGTGAAAAGAAGCCGACTACTTGAGCTTACTTCACATCAGCAACAATAATTATTGCAGTTCCTACGGGTATTAAAATTTTTAGTTGAATAGTATGTGCTGTGTAAGATAATATCAATAGAAGAATTTGATAGTACGATGGTTAGACCTAAAATGGCGTCACACAAATGCTGCCAAATAGGAATCAGAAAGGTACACAAATGCTGCCAAATACGAATCAGAAAGGTATTTTTTTGCTCATGTAATTGAGGTAAGCCTATGCGTTTGAAATGTGTCCAATCACCATTGATTTTGTTGTTATAAACATCGCTGTCAATAAAAGCGAAGGAGGTTTATGGTTAGACTGTTAGGTTAGATCATTATTATGATTAATTTCTTATTTCAATACCGTATTAATTGTTGATTCGATTGTTTTCATCGCACAATTTTAATCGCAATAGGGCTATAAAAATTTCCACAACGATAAAAACGGTGGAGTCGGATAACGAATTTTCGCCATAATTTGTACTTGTTTTGGTTATTTTTTACTTGTGTGCAGTATATTTGTTTTATCGTCGCAGGACATTTTCAGAACAACACAGAATCAGGGTACCTAATAAAATCGTAACTGTATCATGTGATTGCATAAAATAGCAATATTATAGCAATTTTGAAATTTCAACCATTGATAAAAACTATAGAGTAGGATATCAAACTTTTACTGATCTATCTAGGCCTGCCTCTCTAATTATCCATTAAAAACATATGTTAACAATCTCAATTAACTTAGGCCTACTCTTAGAAATAACCTATGGTAACTGGCGGAGATCCTCATTAAGTTATATTCGACTACTGTACATGTCATGTAAGCTCTGCTTTTTACACCAAACATTATCCCAGTAACTTAGGCCTCAAGTCCTTCATATAACACCCACAACAAGTTGTCTTCCGAATTAAGTTACTTGACCCAACCGGGACTTCTTTTGGGTAATTTAAAATGTAAAATATGTTCCGTTAAATTAATTTTGATAAGGCCTATATGAATATAATTGTTACAGTTAATTGGCTTGGTAAACTATAGGCAAATTCACAATTTGCCAATTAGGCCTAGTGCTTCTGAGTTACTTTAAAAAGTGAATTAATTAGCATACAGTATGAATGTTACAAAAATGATACAAACATATACTTTATGGTATTCATGATTTATACTTCTTTTTAAGGTGTACCCACTAAAATCCAAATTTTCATGAATACACATTGATACACAAAATGCACAATGAATTAAAAACTGAAAGTGACCCCCTGACCCTAAAGGCTTTGCCTACCAAAAGTTGTCAACGGCAAGAAATAAAAAATAAAACAATCTAATACTTACTGTTCAATTTACTTCATAATACGTTTTTTTTAAGAAAAGACATTAATTAGTTGTGTATATAATGTAGTTGATTTTCGTTACTCAAATCAAATTTAATAAGAGCCGAAAAATTTGACATTTAACATAACTTCAACTTTGTTTATGTTTATGCGACTACTTCACTCCGCTCAGGCGCTCCGTTCTGAATCCAATTGGACTGGCCTGGAATATAGTCGGTCAATAGACCAATCAGAACGTCTCAGTCTTGATTGTTAAGACTCGCAAAGACGTTGCTAAAAAGTAAACACAGCACCGACCACTAAAAATGTCTCCAATGCATTTCTTATGGGAAAAACTAAAAAGTCACATTTTAGGATTATTTTATTAATATCCAACCAAATAATTTCAACAACGAACTCGTTCTTAAAAATTGCATAAAGAATATTCGACTGAAATTTGAGGCCAATCTGTTACTTCTATCGAGCGTAATCGTCGGCGAAAGCATTAGCACTATGAGTCACTCTAGGTCTATTCTTCGAATAGACAATTATACACTTATTTTCCATGGGAATACCATGGGATTTAGCATGTAGGTTTGCTGCCATGTGGGTTTTTGATCAAATCTTAATTACTCACCACCTAGTGAAGGTTCATAACAATTTTTTATTAAGATATGTTGATAAATAAGCGATATATAACTTTTTAAAGATTTACCCATAAGAATAACATGGGAAACTTGATTTGAATTTTCTCTATAACCAGTTAAGTTATTTTAAAGATCCAAAATACTAAATTGTTTGTTTTTTTAAGCTCTTTTAAATGGTTTTCGTTAAAATTGATGAATTTTGAAAATTTTGGTCCAAAAATGCCAAAAACCCATTAAAAACCCCATAAAACCCCGTTCCCATAACCCGACAATGCTGGTTCGCGAACTCATGAAAATAGACCTGGTCTTACACCTTCATACCAAATTTCATCAAAATCGGAGGTCCCCTTCAAAAGTTATCAGTACCACGGACACACACACATATATATATATATATACATACATATAAGTAGATAGTACTATGGGGTTCCTAGGACACTTTTGGAGACAATCAAAAATCAAACAAATTTCACAGTTTTTTAATACAATTATGCAATATTTTTGCCATTTTTTGGCCAATTTTCAGCTTTTGTCAAATTGTCATAAAAAATATGCAAATTTAATGCATTTTTTAATAAATATGCATAAATTTATATGAAATTGTTTACAGAATAAAAAGTTTTTTAAAACCAGTAAAATTATAATTTTTTACAAGATGATTTAAAATTTATTATCAATACAATTATATTAAAATAATTATTCAAATTTAACTAAAGCAGTTTCTTTATCATCAAAAGTCTTAAAAGCCGTGACAATTAAATTTAAATCTTTTTTATTTAATTCTTTAATAGTTTTATCATCAATTATATTAGTAAATCTTTTTGGTAAATGTATTTTACATTTTTCTAATTCAACAATAATTGTATATCCATATTTATCTTTAATTCTTTCAAATTTTTCAATTTTATATTTTTCATTTAAATTTAAACTTTTTAATGGTTTATATTCTTTAAATCTTAATTCTCCAATATTATTAATTTCTTCTAACAGATCCATTTATATAGGGAAAAAATATTACAAATTCATTTGTGATAGATATGTTAAAAAGTTATCATCATAATTAGGTTTTATACAAAAATCCATATTTAAATATTTAAAAATCATTGGTAATAATTTTTTATATGATATATTACTTTTCTTAAAACATAAATATTTATTAAAAACTAGTGTAATTTTTTCTTTATCTTCATGATTCAATTCAAAATTAATATTGTATATTTTGTTTAAAAATTGATAGTAAAATATCCAATTTGTATAATTCCTTTGTTTTAAAAATAATTTTATATTCTTAGGTGTTATTTCAAAATGATTGGAAATACATAAAATATATAATTCATTAATTAATTGGTGTGTTTTATATGGTTGAAAATGGTTAAATTCTCTTAAAATATGTTTAAGATGTTTATTCTTATTACTTTTTCTCTTAATCTTTTTTTCATAAATAATTCTTTTACATATATTACATCCTACACAATTTCCAATAATAGTAAAATTAGTTTGATTATGACATCTATAACACATATCCATTTATTAAAAAAATATTTTATACATAAATGAATTGAATCAATTCATTTATGTATAAAATATTTTTTATATATAAATGAATGAACCAATTCATTGTCACAAGTGTAAGAAAAAAACTAAAAATATTAATCCACAAATTGTTGAAATGAAAAATGGATTATATAGAATAGCTACTAAATGTTTAATTTGTAAAACAAATAAAAGTAAAATTTTAAAAAAAGAAGTTAAACCTATAATTAAAAAAGAATTAACTAAAAATGAACAAATAATTGAAGCAAATGAAATTCATGCTCCAATCAGAAAGAAATTTCTAAAAAGAAAAATAATTACATTAGGTATTGATGATTTATGGGCAGCAGATTTAATTATAATGAAAAATTATGAAAAAGAAAATGATGGTTATAAATATATGTTAAATGTGATAGATACTTTCTCAAAATATGTTTGGTCAAAACCATTAAAGAAAAAAGATGGAAAAACAGTTTCTAAAGCATTTGGAGAAATAATTAATGATGCAATTAAAATTAATCATAAATCACCTAATCTTTTACATACAGATAAAGGATTAGAATTTATCAATAAAGAATTCAAAGAAATATTAAATAAATATGATATTAAATTGTATCATACAGAAAATGAAGAAAAATCAAGTATAATAGAAAGGTATAATAGAACACAAAATGAAAAAATGAAAATACAATTTGAAATTAATAAAAATTATAGATGGATAAATATTTTACCAAAAATTGTTAAAGAATATAATAACTCATATCATTCAACAATTAAAATGAAACCAATTGAAGTAAATAAAAATAATGAAAAGGATTTATTAGATACTGTTTTTAAATATAAACCACCAAAAATAATAACCAAATCAAAATTTAAAATAAATGATAGAGTTAGAATTGGAAATAAAAAATCAACATTTTCTAATAAATATAAAAATAATTGGTCTAGAGAAATATTTATAATTTCTAAAATTAATAATACAAATCCAGTTACATATAGTATAAAAGATCAAAATAATGAAGATATTATTGGAAATTTTTATGAATATGAATTGAGAAAAACCAATTTGTAAATTTTATTTTATATAAATGGAAAAGAAATGTTTAAGGTGTAAATTATATAAAGATATATCAAAATTTTATAAAGATAAAAATACTAAAGATGGGTTATATTATTATTGTAAAGAATGTAAGGATTTGTATTATAAAAAATTATATGATAATATTAAAGTTATTGAATTAAATGAAAAACAATGTCATAAATGTAAAGAAATTAAAGATATTTCAAATTTTAATAATTATCATTATAGTAAAGATAGAAAAAATGCAATTTGTATACAATGTATTAGAGAAATGTTTTTAAAACCACAATTTTGTGAATGTGGAAGAAATATTAAATGGACTAATAATTATTTAAGACATTTAGAAACTAAAATTCATGACAAAAATATAACAAAACTAGAAAATTTAAAAATATGATAAAAATAATAATTTTACTTGTTTTAAAAAAGTTTAAATTTTATAAAAAAAATACTATAGAAAACTTAAATTGACTTATGAAAATACAACTATTAATTTTATTGAAAAAATACTCTAGAAAATTTAAATTAACTTGTGAAAAGTTGACTATTGATTTTATTGAAAAAATACTCTAGAAAACTTAAATTAACTTGTGAAAAGTTGACTATTGATTGAAAAAATACAATTTAAACTATAAATTACCTAGAAAAAAGTGGAAAAACTTCTCATATTTTTAAGAGTTTTATTTCTAAGTAAAAATTATTTCTAATAAATGGAACGAACAAATAAAAATATTAATTGTCCTTACTGTAATAAAAATATATTATATAAAAATTATGATAGACATTATAATTCAACTAAACATTTATTAAATAAACAAAAATATGATAATAAAATATTTGAATTAAAACATTGGTGTAAAAATAATAATATATATAATTATAAAAATAAAACTTTAGATGAATTAACAAATATTAAAGAAACATTTGATCTTACAAATTATTCATTATTTAATATAGAAAAATTAAATGAAATTGCAAAAAAATTATCTGTCAGAAATTATGAAAATTTATCTAGAGATGAACTAATTAAAAGATTAAACAAAATTAAAGAAAATCCAAATAATTTAGAATATAGATCATTAAAATATATTCAAAATTTAGCAATTAAAAATAGTATTAAAATTGTTAATAAAACTAGAAGAGAATTAATTGGATTATTAAATGATTATTTTAAAAATAGACCAATTCCAAAAGAAAATATAATAAATATTCAAGAAGCTTCATCATTAAAAGGATATTTTCAAGATTATATTTTAACAAATTCAAATGATGATTTAGATATTAATGATTATTTAGAAACTCAAAGAAATGAAATAAAAAAATTGATAGAAAAACAAAAATTTAAAAATATTAAAGGACAAATGGCTTTAGAATGTGAATATGAAAGAAAATTAATAAATGGTGAAATTCAAAATAGTAATATGTATTTTTGCATAAAAAGTTCAGATATTTTAAATATAGATGATTTTATTGATGATCAATTTAAGAAATTAATAGTTAGAGAACAACTAAATCAACCATCAAAAGGCTCTGGTTGGTCATTAAAAAGATGTGTTGAATTAAATCTAAAATTATCTAAAAATAATTCATTAAATGCTGGATCATATATAGAATTACCAAATGAAATTAAGAATAAAAAATGTTGTGTAAATTTTAAAAATAAAGATGAATATTGTTTTATTTATGCAATTAGATGTGCTATTGATAAACCAAATGAACATGCTGAAAGAGTTAAACAATATCAAAAATATATAAATGATGATATTTTTAAAGGTTTTGATTATCCAATAACATTAAAAGATATTAAATTATTTGAAAAAAGATCGTTTGACTCTAAATATAACTATCCATCAATGTCAATAAATATTTATAGAATTGATGAAGATAAAAAAATAGTGCCATTACAAATATCTGAATATTATAATGTAAAATTAGAAATTGATTTATTATATTATAAAATTGGTAATAATTGTCATTATATATTAATAACAGATTTAAATAAATTGGTATATTCTCAATTATCAAAACATAAAACAAAAAAATATATTTGTAGAAGATGTTTGACTAATTTCTACAAAAATAAAGACTTGAATAATCATTTAGAAATATGTAAATCATTAGAACCTTGTAGACCTATAATGCCATTTCCTGGTCAAAAAGTAAGTTTTAAAAACTATTACAAAAAGTTTGAACATCCATATGTAATTTATATGGATTTTGAAAGTATATTAGAAAAGATTGATAATTGTAAAAATAATCCAAATTGCTCATATACAAATAAAATTCAAAAACATATACCATATGGATTTACAATCTATTTAGTATCTAGAGTAACTAATAAAATGTATAAACCTATTTGTTATAGAGCAAAAAATGAAGAAGAATTAATAAATGTACCAAATAAATTATTTGAATATTTAGATGAAATTTCAAAATATATAGCCAAACAATATAATTCAAAAAATAAAAAGCCTATGAATTTAACTAATGAAGAAGAAATTAATTATAAAAAAACTAATATTTGTCATATTTGTGAAAATAGTGGTTTTGATGATGATAAAAGAATAAAAGTAAGAGATCATTGCCATTTAACAGGAAAATTTAGGGGTGCTGCACATTTAAATTGTAATTTAAATCTAAAATTCCCTCAAAGTATTCCTATATTCTGTCATAATAGTTCAAATTATGATACACATTTGTTTATAAAAGAATTAGCTAAAAAATATGGTAAAATTGATTTGTTAGCTAATACAGATGAAAAATATATAAACTATTCAGTAAATTCTGGTTATGGTTATGAATTTGAAGGTGATAAACCTAGAAAATTTATAAAATTCTCATTTGTAGATACATTTAGATTTATGGCTACATCAATTGAAAAATTAGCTAAAAATCTTAAAGAATTTAAGCATATAAATAAATTTATAAAAGAAAATGATAAAATTGAATATGATAATGAAACTTTAAAAATATTAACTTCTAAAGGTGTATTTCCATATGAATTTATTGATAATGTCGAAAAATTAAACTATGATAAAATATTAGAAAAAGATCAATTTTATAGTTGTTTAACTAATTTTTTTTTTTTTTTTTTTTTTTTTTTTTTTTTTTTTGAGGGAGAGGCGGAAAAATGCATTACGCACACAGGTGGCCAGCCTGTAGTGTGGGGCTCCCCAAAAAACGGGTTTACCCACTAAAAAACCTCCTCTACTCTTTAGGAATCTAACCTGGAATTGTTTGTCACATTACGTCAGGCTAGGCCTAAATTTGGCTTACGCCCGTGGGGCTCGCTCCTTATCCAGCCGCTCGATCAAGGGATCTGGGCCACTTCGCGGTCCAGATCGGTTTTCTTTTCCAGGAGGATGCCCCGGACGAACTGTGACAAACAATCCCAGTTGCCCTCATCCTCCAAAATCTTTTGGCAGACCGAGTCCACCGAAAATACACCAAAGATTTGTGTGGCCTCCAGGCGGGGCCCTTCCCAACGGGGACAGCGGAAGAATGTGTGTTCCGCATCGTCGGGAACACCCGGGCAATAAATGCAGTCCGGTGAACCGGTCTTTCCCATCCGGTTCAGGTACGACCGAAAATAGCCGTGACCTGTGAAAAATTGGGTCAGGTAGTAGTCCACCTCCCCATGCCGCCGTTCCACCCATGGTTGGACCTGCTTGATAAGTCGCGCAGTCCATCGTCCTCGGGTGTCGTGCTCCCAGCTGTGTTGCCACTGCTGGAAGGTTCGGGAGCGCTCTTCTGTTCTTGCCGTGTCCTTGCCGATCTCGCCTTGTCTCTGATAAATCGCTTTCCTCTCCCCTGCCAAGAGCTTGACAGGGATGACTCCGGCGACCACCAGGACGGCAGGCTCGGACACTGTCCGGTAGGCGGAACACACTCGGAGCGCAGCTTGACGCTGAACCCGGGCGAGTCGCAACCTGTAGCACTCCTTATCTAGAGCGCCTGCCCACACCTCTGCCCCGTAAAGAAGCACGGACTGGACCGCGGACATCAACAGACGTCTTCTGCTGGATCGGGGACCCCCGACATTGGCCATCAGCCTACTAAGGTAAGTCACTACCTTAGCGGCCTTGTCCGCCGTACGGAAGATCTGATCCCTCCAGCTTAACTTGGTGTCCACCATAACCCCGAGGTATTTGGCGGCACGAGTTGATGTGACCACCTCCCTTCCCACTCGAAACGGGACGACGGTGTCGATCCTCTTCTTCGTGAGAATCACGATCTCCGTCTTACTGAGAGCAAGTGAGAGACCGTGATCGGACATCCAGTTGTTGACCACCCGCATAACTCGGTTCAACTTCAGTTGGGCCAGCTCAACGTTGCGTGCAGCAATGAGAGCTGCGACGTCATCGGCGTACCCAACCAAAGTGGTTTCCTCAGGCATCTCGGACCTCAGGAGGCTGTCATAGGCAACGTTCCAGAGATCCGGGCCGAGTATTGAACCTTGTGCGGCACCAGAAGTGACTTCCATCGTCCGCGTTCCGTCCCTCGTGTCATAAATCAGGCTTCGAGAGCGTAGATAATCCTCGATGAGCCGCAACAGATATGCAGGAATACGAAAGGTGTTGCGAAGCGCATCCAGCATATCGACCCACCTCGCAGAGTTGAAGGCATTCTTGACATCAAGCGTAACAAGAAGCACTACTCGGCGGGAGAAATGGTTGTGGCTCTCGGCTCTCTCCACAGCTCTCTGAACTTCGGTGACAGCGTCGATCGTTGACCGTCCCTTTCTGAAGCCGTACTGACGGGGGCATAATTCCCCGGCAGCTTCCACGGCAGAAGTCAGGCGGGAACGGATCAGCTTCTCGAACAGCTTTCCAGCCGTGTCCAACATGCAGAGAGGCCTGTGGGACGACGGCAGCTCGGGATCACCTTTGCCCTTGCTGATCAGTACAAGCCTGGCTGTTTTCCAGGGAGCCGGAAACACCCCTTCTACCAAACAGGCATTGTACATTCTCATCAACAAGTCAGCGTTGATTAAAAATGCTTTCTTTAAAGCCTCACTGGGAATCCCGTCCGGGCCAGGAGCCTTGTTGCTCTTCAGGGAGAGAACGGAGGTTTCTAGCTCCTCGAAAGTGAAGAGTGGAACGTCCTCTACCCGTCCGAAGTCAACCGGCGGTCGCTGTGGATGTTCAGGAAACAACGCAGCGACGATCCTCCCCATGGTGGCGCCCTCCATGATGGAAGGTGGAGAGCGGGCGCCGAGTTTCTGTGTTACAAGTTTGTAACCCAGGCCCCAGGGGTCGGAATCAACGTCGTCACGAAGTCTCCTCCAGCTATTCGCCTTGCTCCTGTTGATCGCCTGGCGGAGAGATTTTCTCGCAGCTTTATAGGCCTCCGACTTACGAACTCTGTCTGCGGGGATTCTCGCTCTTGTGGCGGCTCGTCTAGTTCTTAAACATGTTCTTCTGAGTTCCGCAATCTCTTCAGTCCACCAGTAAACGGGTTGTTTGTCGCGTCGGGGTTTCCTTCGCGGCATAGACTGGTCGCAGGCCGAGACGATCAGTTCCATCGTGGATGTTACTAGTGCCTCGGCCCCAGCCTCACCAGGATTCCCCTGCGCTCCCCGAGAGATGACTTCGGTGAACTTGACCACGTCCAGTTTGTTGGTGTTCCACCGGCGTGGCCCTTCCCGAGATGCGGAAACTCGACGATTTGCCTGATCATGCAGGTCAAACACGACGTATTGGTGGTCGCTACCCGTGTAGTCCTCCACAACCCTCCAGCCAGAGATCCTCGGAAGGAGCGACTCAGACGCAAAGGTGACATCGGGGATCGTGCCTCTCTGCCCGGGGCGCCGAAAAGTAGGTGTGTCGCCCTGGTTGAGGACGACAAGACCGGCCCTGGCGATGAAATCCAGGATGTATTTCCCCCGGGAGTTGGTAGAGGGCATTCCCCAATCGACGGCCCTGGCATTGAAATCGCCACCAACGACGACATGCCCGGTGGTGCCGAGAACGCACTCCTCTAGGTTATCTATCTTGTCGCGGAAGTCCTGGACGGCCTCGTTGGGTGTGAGGTAGCAACTGAAGATAGTCACGTCCCCACACCGAACCCAGACGAATCCTCGGCCGCGCCCGTGACTCCGCACCAAGACATCTCGTGTATTACGTGCCCAAAATGCAGCAGTACCGAGGCTGTCCGAGATCCAAATGTTTGGGTCTCTGTCCCGATACTGTTCGCTGATAAGGAGCGCGTCAGCACCAAGTTCTAGGGCGAGCTGATCTAGAAGGTTATCAGCTCCCCAGGATCTATGAAGGTTGGCCTGGAGGATGCGAATTACCGGCCGCTGCCTTTTGCCTGTTCAAGTGCGGCTCTGAAGGCACCGCACTGACCAGACCCGGGTAAGTGACCGAGGGCACTGGAGCCTGAATCCTTGCAGAGGAAGCAGGAGGGGCTCGAGGAACATTCCTTGCGTTTGTGGCCCTGGCTTCCACACTGGAAGCAGTTGGCACTCCTGTCGGGCCCTTTACAGTTTCGGGAGGAGTGGCCGAAACCGAGACAGCGAAAGCATCTCGAAACTACCACCCTCCGTTTGAGCCTGCAACTGACCCAACCGACTCTGAGGTGCTGAAGGCTAAGCAGCTTATTGGCGTGCTTTTCGCCCATTTCAGCAACAGCCATCCGGAGTTGACTTCGGTTGGGCTTTGTTAGCCATACCCTCACTCCATCAGCTGGTATCTCCGGGAGTGCCACCTGGATCGCACGGGTCACCTCCTCTTCGGTGGAGAGGGCATCAAGGTTGTTTAACTAATGAAAATATAAGTGATGATGATTATAAACATTATATAAAAGTTTGGAATAAATTAAAAATAAAAACATTAGGTAATTATTCAGATTTGTATAATATTCAGGATGTATTATTATTAGCTGATATATTTGAAAATTTTAGATCTGTTTGTTTGAAAAATTATCAATTAGATCCAGCACATTATCTAACATCACCATCATTAGCTTGGGATTCTATGTTAAAATTAACAAAAATTAAACTAGAATTAATAAGTGATTATAATATGTATTTAATGATTGAAAAAGGTATTAGAGGTGGTATTTCACAATGTATAACTAGATATTGTAAAGCAAACAATAAATATACAAAAAATTATGATAAAACAAAACCTGAAAATTATATGTTATATATAGATGCAAATAATCTATATGGATGGGCTTTAAGTCAAAAATTACCTTATAAAGATATAACATGGATGAATCCTAATACATATACATTAAATGAATGGGAAGAAACAATATTAGAATTAGATGAAAATGCTGAATATGGATATATATTAGATGTTGATTTAGAATATCCTATTGAATTACATGATGATCATAAAGATTTACCATTAGCACCTGAACATTATAATAATAAACTTTGCACAACATTATTTGATAAAAAAGATTATGTTATTCATTCAAGAAACTTAAAATATTATCTACAAAAAGGATTAAAATTAAAGAAAGTTAATAGAGTTATAGCATTTGATCAAGATGATTATATGAAAAAATATATTGAATTAAATACCAAATTTAGATCCAAATCAACATCAGATTTTGAAAAAGACTTTTTTAAATTGATGAATAATAGTGTTTTTGGAAAAACTATGGAAAATGTTAGAAATAGATGTGATATTAAATTAGGTGACGAAAAGTTTTCATTAAAACAAGCAAAAAAACCTAATTTTAAAACATTTAGTATATTTGATAAAGACTGTATTGCTTCACATATGATAAAAGAAAAGGTTAAGTTTGATAAACCAATCTATATAGGATTTTCAGTACTTGATTTATCAAAATTACATATGTATCAATTTTATTATGAAAAATTAAAGAAGTTTGATCCAAATATAAGGTTATTATATATGGACACAGACAGTTATTTTATAGAGTTTAAAAAGGATCCATATAAAATTATTAAAGAAAATATTAATGAATTTGATACAAGTGATTATAAGAAAGAACATGAATGCTATAGTGAAAAGAATAAAAAAATAATTGGTAAATTTAAAGATGAGTTAAATGGTGAAATATTAGAAGAATATTGTGGTTTAAGATCAAAATTATATAGTTATGAATTTAATAATAAAAATCCTGTAAAATGTAAAGGAATTAAGAAAAGTGTTGTTGATAAAACATTACATATGGATGATTTTAAGAAATGTTTATTTGATGATCAAGAACAATATAGAGAAATGACTTGTATTAGAAGTTTTAAACATGAACTATATACAATTACAATAAATAAATTAGCTTTAAGTAATAGAGATGACAAAAGATTTATTTGTGAAAATAAAATTGATACATTACCTTGGGGGTATAAAAAAAATTATAAATAAATGGAAATTTTAATTGTTCCAAAAGAATTAATAAATAATGATTTTGATATAAAATTATATTTATTTAAAACTAAAATATCAAATAAATTTTTAATATATCTTTTTAAATATAAAAATTATTTTGTATATCATTATAAGTTTAATTTTATAATAGAACCATTTATAAATATAATAAAAAATTATGTTAAAGAAAGTTTTAAAGAAAATGATCAAAATTATATTAATAATTTATAACCATATGATATTGAATTTATACTATAATTTATGTATATTTTTAAATATTTTCTTTAATAAATTTAAATATATTTAATAATTTATTATTAAATTTTTATGTTTAATTATTTGTTTTGATTCTTTCATTTAAAATATTTATTAATCTATTTTTAAATTTTTTGATTCTTTTTTAATTTTAAAATTAATAAATATAAACAAAATTTTTTTAATAAAAATAGTATGTTTTTCATTATATGATAGGGGGGACAGATCGCCTCCCCTAAAAATATCTATAAATTTTACTTTATTATCATTATAAGTAAGACCCGTCTTTAAGACGGGTCTCAAATTTGTATATAATTTATTATCTTTATAAATATCTTTTGAATGTTTAAGGAGGGTAACGTTTTGTTACCCTTAAGTTTTTATTGTATAATAAGGTTACCTCCTTTAAAATTTTTTAAAATAAATATTATAATTTATGTGGGACCCATTTTGGGTCCTACCTAATTTTAATAAGTTTTGTACGTTTTTCATTATATGATAGGGGGGACAAATTGTCCCCTCTAAAAAATCTATGAATTTTAATTTATCACCATCTATATTTATCCTTATTGTTTATCTACCTTTTTTGATTTTAAAATTAATGAATATAAACCAGATTCATTAATAAATATTGTTTTATTATCTATTTTATTGACGCCCTGTTTTAGGGCATCTGAAAACATGTTTGTACATCAATTTCTAGGGTGTCTTAATTTGTGACACCTATAATTTTTATGTTAATTAATTTATCATCATTATGTAAGTGTAACTGTTGGTTACACTTGATATTTTTTAAGTTTTATATATTTTTCTTTTACATTATCAATTAAAACTTTTCTAGAATTTTTATATTTTAAAATATTACAAATATCTTTTACTTTAAACCAAGGATTATTTTGTTTACTAAATACAATTAATTTATTATTAAATATAAAATTATTGTAATTAAATCAATTGTTTTATTATTTATGTAGACAAATTTTATATTACAAATTTTGTTTTAATCTTAAATATACAATACTTTTAATATTTTCATTATTTATTAGATTTCCATCACTATCTTGAATAGATATTACAATATTTTGAATTTTATTTATATTTTTTAAAGGAATATAATCAATTTCATTTGGTTTTTCACTAATTTTTGATCCATATTCAACATTTGGATAAAATGAATATATAATTTCTGATTCTTTATGTAAATGTGAATGATCTTTATGATTTTCAAAACTAGGATCAACTAAATTACAATGTATTTCAATAACATCAAAAGGTCTAATTTTTGGTAGTTTTATTCCTTTTGTTAATACATTTGGTTCAATTATTTTATTATTTAACCCTAATAAATCAATTATAATTGTTGTAACTATAATTTTAACAGGAGATTTTATTATAATATATGGTCCATCATTTTTCAGTATAAAATCATTTTCATCAAATTTATTAATTTTCTTTTTAAATTCTATTAAACTATTAATAAAAATATTTTTTATTTCTTCAATTGTATAATTTCCTTTATTTATATCAAAATATTGATCTATAATTTTATCATCTTCATCTTTAATAGAATATCCATAACAGTTTTTATAATCATTTGGTATATTTGATATAAAATTATCTGAATAAAATCCACTTAAACCAATACTATATTTTCCATCTAAATGTATTGGATGTTCTAATCTTAATTCTAGTTTGGATGAATGACCAATTATTTTAAATAATTTCATCTTATTTAAATGGAGAAACTTTTAGAAAAAAAAGATAATATAAAATTAGAATCATATGATAAAAATAATAAAAATGATCAACCTATTAGATTATTAATTATAGGAACAAGTGGATCTGGTAAAACTACATTATTATTAAATTTTATTTACAAAAGATTAATTCCATATTCAAATTTATATATTTTTAGTAAATCATTAGAACAACCATCTTATAAATTATTACAAAAAAGATTTAAAAATATACAATCAAATATTAATAAACAAATTTCTCATTTTTCATGTGATGATGTGATTCCACTAAATGAATGTAAACCAAATTCATTAGTAGTTTTTGATGATTGTATTTTAGAAAAACAAGATAAAATTAAAGAATATTTTATAATGGGTAGACATAAAAATATATCATGTATTTATTTATCACAATGTTATTCAAAAGTTGATATGCAATTAATTAGAAATAATTTAAATATGTTATGCATTTTTAAACAAAATGAATATTATATGAAAAAAATATATAATAATTTTGTTGGATCAGATATGAAATTTGATAAATTTAAAACTATTTGTAATGATTGTTGGAAAGAAGACTATGGATTTTTAACTATTAATTTATTGAAAAAATCAAATGATGGAAAATATATGAAAAATTTTTCTGATATTAAATAATGATAATGGCTTGTTGTATATTTGAGTCAATAATTGATAGAATATTTATTTTATTAGTATTATTTATTTCATTAGTATTTATATATTTAATGAAAATTACAGAAATAAAGTAAAATAAATTGTGTTTAACATGATTTGTATTTGTGTTAACATGATTTATGTTTATGTTAACATGATTTGTGTTTGTGTTAACATGATTTATGTTTTGTGTTAATATGATTTGTGTTTGTGTTAACATGATTTGTTTTTGTGTTAACATGATTTGTGTTTATGTTAACATGATTTGTGTTGAACCTAAATTTTTCTTTGTAATAAATGGATAAGATATCTGTTAATGAAGCTAAAAAATTAGATGATATTGAGAAAAAATTAATAAAAGAATTTAAAAATCAAATTAAAATTGAAGATAATTATGAAAAAATTAAACAAAAAGCATATGAACCTATAACATCAGCGATTGGTAAAGTTGAAAATAAAATTGGTGAAGTCTTAAATGAAAATAAAAACCTAATGGAATTGGTACCTGTTGTTAATAATTTTGCTAATATATCAATACCAGAAACTGAAGAATTAAATTTACCTTCAAGTACTCCATTTAGACCAATCAGACAGCCAATAATTCAAGAAGAATCGACATTTATTGACCCAAACTTAATTTCACCTCAAACATTAGATAAAATTATTGGTCCATTAGCACAAAAATATTTACCAAGAACAAAAGATGATAAATTTGGTTTATATTGGAATAAACATAAAAAATCATTTATGATTGGTGATAAAATAACTGTAATTGATAATGATGATTTAATAACTGATGATAAAAAATATAATGGAACACATGGATTATGGAGATTGTTAACTTATGAAAAGAAACCAGATAATAATTTATATACATAAGATGATTTAAATAATTATTCAAAGATTTTATGGGAAACTAATTCAATTTATAAAAATAATGATCCAAATAGTAAAAAACCAAAATCTAGTAAAGGTGATAAATATATTAATTTAATTAAACATATTTGGGAATTAAAAGGGGAAATTGAAGGTTCAGGAATCAGACAATATACAGAAAATAAAATTGAATATAGATTTATAGATGATTTAAATAAATTAGATAATATTATTAATTATATATATCCACAAGAAAAAGCTGGTAATAATAATTTTTTAAATGAAAAGAAAGCAATTAAAGACTTTATATCAAATAAATTAGATGAATTAATTGAAAAACCTGAAGGAATTAAGTATTTAAAAAGAATTTTGGCAAATATTTCATCACCATTATTAAAAGATGGATCAGGTATTTTAAATGATGTTATAAATAATTTACCTTTTGAATTACATGTACCTGGTTATCAATATCTAGGGCCTGGAACTAAATTAAATAAAAGAGTAAAAAGAGGTGATCCTGGAATAAATGATTTAGATAAAGCTGCTAAAGAACATGATTTATTTTATAGAGATCATAAAGATACAAAATCTAGAAATGAAATAGCTGATAAAATTTTACAAGATAAAGCATGGGATATAGTAACATCAAATGATTATGGAATTGGTGAAAGATTAGTTGCATTACCAACATCAGGTGCTATGTGGATGAAAAGAAAATTTGGTATGGGTTTAGAAGTAGGATTAAAATTTTAATAAAATTTTTCATTAATTAAGTTAATCTATATTATAAAAAAACTATAAATTTTTTTCTTAATAAATGGAAAAAACAAATATAAACTTGACAGATAATCAAAAATCAAAAATAAAATTAGCATTTAAAAATAAAAGATCAGTTATAATTCAATTTAATATTGATCAATTTAATGAAAATGGAAAAGATATTATATTATTATCTAAAAGACAAATTAATAAACTAAATAAACATAAAAAATTAAATAAAGGATTAAGATTTGAATTTTCATATAATCAATTAAAAGAAATAAAAAATGGTGGATTACTAAAAGAAATTTTAGATTTTGCTGATAATATACCTATAGTTAAAAATTATACACCAAATGTTAGAAAGGGAGCAAAAGTAGTAAAAGAATCTATAATTCCTAAATTTAGAAATTTTGTTGATTGGTTAGATCATGAATTAAAAAATGTAGAAGGATCTGGTTTAGATAAAAAAACATTAAAATATATGAAACAAAATTATAAAAAAATTTTGAACCACTAACATTAGGTGAATTAGAAAAATTGTGTAAAAATATAAAATATTTTAGAGGTGTATTTATGAGAGATATATTACCTAATAAAGTTAATAAATTTGAATGTGGAATTATAAATTTAGATTCATTTGATGGAAATGGAACTCATTGGGTTTGTTATTATAAAAAAGATAAAATTAAATATTATTTTGATTCATATGGAAATATAGTTAATAAACCACCAATAGAATTAGTTAAATATTTAGGAAAAGATAATATATTTTATAATGATAATCAAATTCAAAATTATAATGATCCACCAATTTGTGGTCATTTATGTATTTTTATATTAAATGAATTAAATAAAAATAAAAAATTTGATAACATAATAAATAAATTAATCCTTAATAAATATGGATTCACAAAATATATTTGATCTGTTTGGAAGACAGAAAAAACATCCAATTAATATTAAAGAAGATTATATAAATTCCAAATTAAATACATTTTTTAATAATTTTAGTAAAAGTTTTAAAAGTCATGTAAAAAAGACTGAAAATTTAGTAAATGCTATTGGTTTATCAAAAAATTATATAAATATTAATGGTAAAAGAATTGTTAATGTAAAACCAAGTATAAATAAATATGATGTTATAGTTAAGTCAGAATTAGATGAAGTTTTAGATTCAATTATTGAAATTGGTAGTGATTATTCAGAAACTAAAAAAGATTTAAATAAAATTTTAGAATTTTTAATTAATATTGGAAAACATGTTGAAAATTTAGAAGAAAAATTAGAAAAAGAACTAAAATTTCTATTTGATGGAGTCAATAAATCAATAAAAGAATTAAATGCAGAAATAATACTAATTAAAGGAGATATAGATAAATTACAATAATTTATTTTATATAAATGGAGTTGATTTATTGTCTTAAATGTAAACAAAAAACTAATTCTAAAGATATTCAGATAATAAAATTAAAAAATATAAATATAATTAAATCAAAATGTTGTATTTGTAATTCAAGGAAAAGTTGTTTTACAAAATTTTCTCCCTAATAAATGGCTCTATACAGTTCATTTGATTTATTCATTATCAGAAACCAAAATCAATTAAACAAAGATGATTGGGATGATATTTCTGAAAAATATGAATTGAGTATTAATATGATGAGATTGTTTCAAAATAAATTAAATTGGCAAAAAATTGCTCAACATCAAAATTTAACTATAGATTTTATTACTGAATTCATAAATTATCAACTAAAAGATTATATTGATTTGATTTGTAAATATCAAGATTTAACTGAATATTTCATTCATGATTATGCTTTTACATTAAATTGGGAATTAATTTTAGAACATCAAAAAATATCAGCAAAATTTATACTTGATCATGCTACAGAAATTGAGTATTTTAAAAGTAAAAATGAAATTGATACATAAATAAAATTTGACATTATAAAATCATAAAAATTAAATTATGAAAATTTTACTTGTTTTAAAAAAGCTTTTGATTTAAAAAATTATCCTTAATAAATGGCTGATTACAAAAAATATATAAATGATATTGAAAGAGCTGAATACAAAAATTTCTATCCATTATCTAAATTACATTTAAATGAACCTAATAAAAAAACTGAATTTAATATAGATTTTGGAGATGGATTTTGTACTTCTAAATTTCAATTTTATATATCTGGTAAATTGACTAAATCTGATGGAACTGCATATGATAATGGTGCTAATATAAAATTAATTGATAATTTTGTTCCATTTTTATTTTCAAAAATTGAAGTTAGAAAACATAATAAATTGATTGATGAAATTGAATATCCTGGTCTATTAAGTACAATTAAAGGTACTATAACTTATTCAAAATCAGAAATAAATCAAATTAATAATGGTTTTGAATCAAATTTTAGTAAAGCATTTGAAGCAATTGGTAATTTATCTCATTTTGGATTAGGATTTTTTGAAAATGTAAATATTCCAATATACAAAGGAGGTTTTAATATAACATTTATTAGATCACAAGATAATGATGCAATTTTTAGATGGAAAACTAAAAAGGCTGATGGAACTTATGATAATGCAACATTACCAGCTGAAGGTAAAATAACAGTTGATGAATTTTTTATTAGAGTTCCTATAATTGAATACAAAACAACAAGTAAAATTCAATTAATTAATGAACTAAGCAAATTTGAAAAAGTAAATTTTCATTTTAATCATTGGCAATGCATTGAACAAAAAAATATTACAGGAAAGAATTTAAGTTTGGATATAACAAATATCTATAGAAATATTTATAATCCAAAATTTATTATAATTGGATTTCAAAAATCAAGAACAAATGATCAGTTATATGATACTTCTAAATTTGATAGTATGTATATAAAAAATATAAGAGTAAAACTAAATGGTCATTATTACCCTGATGAATTGGAAAACTTTGACATATTCAATGAAAAATTTAGAATTATGTATGAAATGTATCAAGATTATAAAAAAGTTTATTATAATAGTAGTAAAATGTATTATAATCCAACAGAATTTCTAGAAAATAGACCAATTTATGTAATTGATACTACAAAAAATCCAACAAATATTTCAAGTTCAAAAAATGATATTATTATTAATGCAGATTTTGATTATGATATAGTAGCTACTAGTAAAACAAATTGTTATATTATTATTGTATCTGAAAAATTACTTGAATATAATATAATCAAAAATGATATAATTGAAATAAATTAATCTATATTCTTAAAAATCAGATATTAAAATTTACTTGTTTTAAAAAAGCTTTAAATTTACAAAAATAAAACAAAATGAATGGATATGATGGTGTATTTTGTGTAGTGTTGTAAGTGTGCGTGTTTTCAGAATAGGCGCCTTAGTTACTCGTCACTACCACCTAGCTTTTATGATATTTTGTATTTTTGAATTTGAACCCATCACTGCCACATTCCAGGTTTTTATGTCCCCAGGGGCATCATTTCAGGTTCTATTGAATTATTTGATTTTTAGATTTTTTTGTGCTAGGTGGAGGAGAGTGTATTATTTGAATTTTTTAGTGTGCGGTGTTGTAAGTGTAATGTTGTATTAATGGGATGGACGATAGGCGATTGATTGAAATGATTAATGGAAATAGATTGGTGGTTAATGGAAATGGATTGGTGATTATGAAGGATGAAATGGATGAGGCAAAGGGTGCACCCACCATAGTATCTTGTCACACGGCTTGTTTCACAGTCATTATCCTATGGCCACTCGGATAAAGACCTTCCACCAACCACTGGACTTCAACTATGTCCTCAATAAATTATTCCCGAAGTTTCGAGATTTGAACTCGGAACCTCAGGCATATGAGACTTGAACGTTAGCAATGAGCTAACCAGACTTCCGTTGAGTGATAAGACTGCATGGGTTTATCAGTTGAAGCGCTAGTAGTTCATGACTATTCCACTAGATAGTGCAACAATTGCCTATACTAAATAAATATCATTTTTAATCCTATTAATACATTATAGCCCATCATAAATCAACCAATTAAACATTTGTTTCAAATACTTTTACAAATAAATCAATTAACATATTAATGAATTTAAGAAACAACAAAAAAACTTATATCTCATTTAAAACCTAAGTTGTGAGGTATTATATCAAAGAGAAAAAAATATTAAATTCAATACAATTTTCAGATTAAAGATAACTTAATTATTAATAAAGTTATAATAGTTTAAAGTATTGGAGTTTGTGACAGGAAGTATTATTTTAACGGTCAGATAAGAGAGATAAGAGTGATAAGAGAATGTTCTCAACCAATATATTCTACAAGACTCATTATTTAACAACTGAAATCGTAGTTTATGAACTAAATAGGTTTATTTTATTAAATTTGCACAATAATTACTATAATTAGTATATATTTTGACCTGGGACCATGATAATTTCAGATTTCAAAAAAAATATATAAAATTTGAAATTTTTTTTTAATAGAACTTAAAATATTCATTCATTAAAACAGTTAAAGAATAGAATAAGAAAGATTTACATTTAATTATTACAAACATTAAAACATTTGATGATAAAGAAACTATTCTAGTTTAATTTGAATAATTATTCAGTATTCGACAAAATTTTACTTGTTTTAGAAAAATTTTTATTCTGAAGACAATTTTATGTAAATTTAGGCATATTTGTAAAAAATTTCATGAAATTTGCATATTTTTCATAAAAATTAGAATAATGTTAGACTACAAATTGGCCAAAAAATGGCAAAAATATTGCATAATTGTATTAAAAAACTGTGAAATTTGTTTGATTTTTGATTGTCTCCAAAAGTGTCCTAGGAACCCCATAGTACTATCTACTCATATATATATATATATATATATATATGTATATATATATATATATATATATATATATATGAGTAGATAGTACTATGGGGTTCCTAGGACACTTTTGGAGACAATCAAAAATCAAACAAATTTCACAGTTTTTATATAATCAGTTATATCAGTTAATCAGTTATATATATATATATATGAAAATGAACGAATGGTGTTTTTGGCTTCTGGGGACCTCAAAATGAAAAAGGAAAGTGGTCTTGGGCTTAGGTCTTACCATGGCTACTACCGTAATAGCGTATTCCCTATAGCTAAATTCGCTAAAAAGAAATGACAAATATATTCTTGAGAAATTTTTTTGTATAAAGGAGGCAAAGAGCCATGAGTTTTATTGTATCATTAGATAGCACATATCATTAGGTTTGCTAGAAAAATTTATTTAGTTTCATTAAAGTTACTAGTGTACTTGTTGCTCGATATTGAGCAATTTAGTTTATTTAATTTTTGCTGTTTATGTTTATTAATCAGTTTGTTAACCAGTGCATCCTCTAAGGTTTAAATCATAACCTCTTTGGTATGAATAGACATATGTTCTCACTGGTGTAAATACTATGTTTACTTGTTACAGCTATTAACTTGAAAATCTTTTTTCTCATCACTGTTAATCAAATGGGAAAATTTTAAGGGCTTCTAGGGCCTTTCCTTTTGGATTTATATTTGCCAATTTACTTTAGAAACAACTTCTCGTCGAGCCCTATTCAATGACAACAAAATCATTAAAATTGGTTGAGCTGTAGGAGGAGTTCCTTGTACAAAAAACCGTGTTGTGTATTAAATATGTATAGAGATGCCTTTGCCAAATATTTTCGGTTTAGTGTATCCAATGTTTTTGTCACGTAAATTTCTTATTATCTCTGTTTAACAATTTTTCTAAGAATTTGAGGAGAATGTAGTACAGTACACTCTCGTTCATCGGACTCAGCGACATCGGAACTCCGCTTCATCAGAACTGAAAATCTGGATATTATTAATTTTTTTTTCTTACGAAATAAATAATTTTTCCGTTATAGCGCCTTCAATTTCCATTCGTTCTATCCGCACAACAGTGAAGTATCACATTTTGCATCAAAAGTCATCAGGCGTTTTCCATAACCTGTACCCATCGATGTGATTTACGAGGCCGTGGAGTATTCGCACAAAAATAGAAAGAGGATGGGGGCAGGAAGTGAACATCCGCGTCGACCGCTTCCCAAACTGTCATTCAGTCTGTCTCGCATCGCGACTGCACCTGTGTTACGTGGAAGTCAGTTGACTGCTGGAATATGAATATGGAATATGAGAATAAAGATTTTGGATCGTTATTTCCTGCGTTGTTTTTATTCCTATAGGTTCATTGTTACCATGTTCAAAGTTTGAGTGCCTTATTTTCATAAAATATCTTGTGTTATCTTAAAAACTAGAGTGAATACAATCACGATAGGTCACCGTACGGGCGGAAATGATGACTCACGACGGACTCTGCTTTTTGGAATTTTTTGACATCCGAACCGGCTGTCCGCCACATTAGTTCCAATGAACGAGAGTGTACTGTGTTGCAAACAATTTTTTCTAAAATTTGCATAGTTTCATTAACAACACCTAAAATTTTCACTTAATTCGGTTGAAAAATAAATGAGTTACAAATTTTTTTTTGCTAGATATAAGTGTTACTGCGGCAACTTCGTAATTCAATTGTAAAAACGACTGTTTTATTCAAATTTCAAACAGTTGTAGAAAAAAACGAGTAGAGATAGAGATAGAGCTTCGTATTTTTTCTTATCTCTATAGTAGGAATAACTTTAACTTTACCCATTTTCATCAAAATCCAAATCGGTGGGTGACATGGCCTGGATGACCTGACATAGAATGACCCCTTAGTAAAATTTTTTATGAACCTTCACTAGGTGGGGAGTAACAAAGATTTGATCAAAAACCCGCATGGCAGCAAACCTACATGCTAAATCCCATGCTATTCTCATGGAAAATAAGTGTATAATGGGAGAAAAAAAGATGAAGATAATAAAGTGTCTGTTTTTAATCAGCTGATCAGCTGCCTTCTGAATTTGTTTAATTTGGAATGTTTATGTTTTGGGATTTGTAAACAAATCATCTTTTTCATGGAAGCTTTGGATATGCACTTTTAATACGGTTAAAAAACTAACTTATTACAAAATAAATTATTAAATAAAAATTGAAGGGGTCAGTGGATGAAGGGGTTATGTAACAAAAACCTAGTTTTGAGATATTTGGCCTCAAAGTTTTAATGTTAGAACTTTTTTATTATTGCTTAGAAAAGATTGAAATTTTAGTATTGTACAGCTTTATGTCACAGTTGTTCGCTGCAGTAAAAATATTTTTGAAATTTATTATTTTTTATATTTTATTATTAAACAAACATACATACCACCTTTTTCCAATAAAAATTATATGAATCGCTTATTGAATTTGGAAGAAGGGGGTAAGTATCAGTGTGGTTTAAGATAAAACACATACATACTGCAACACAATACGATTTAATCAGCGGGAAATAAAAACACTTTACATAACTATAATGTCATTGAATGTTTTTAAGACTCATATTCATTAATGATGTGCTGGTACTACCAGCGATGATGCATTCAGTGTAGTGGAAGAAAGGTGTATGTAGCATTAGTTTATAATTCAAGTGGATGAAGGAGGTAAGTGCACAGTAAAAGTGTAACATACCACTTTCTTCCACTACAATATTATTTATTAGTGTACACATACCTCCTTTATCCTATTGCTATCTCCATAGTAACAGGAGTTAGAGAGCTAGGGTAAGTGCCAAAAGTTAAGTTGTCACGTACAACCTTCATCCATGCGAAAATCCAGAAATTCACCAAAATGTCACATACCTCCTTCGTCCACTGACCCCTTCAATTATTAACTGAGAAATGTATTACCATTAAATATATTTCCTTGAATATATTGCCATTTATAAATATTTCCTTGTAAAAATTATTAATTATATAAGGTAATAATCACAAAATTTATGATGTTGAAACAAAAAATCCTTGGAAATTCGCTGAGTACGCAGGTCTGCTGTGACAGGGGTGTATATTTTTATATTGTTAAATTGTCTCTTCCATATCTATTTTGAGGTATTTGGAATTGGTATTTGCTATATTGTGATTTTTTTCAAACATTACTTGTATGTTTGGTAAAGACTAAAACATAACGTTGTTTTCTTTTTTTAGGCAGACATGATGATGGAGTGAAAATTCAAGTGAAAAAATTCAGCTTATATAAAAGGCTGTGGTATTTGGGTCGATGTGATTTTCAGCCTAATATGGTAGGAAGTATACAACTAATCTGTGTTACTAGGAACTTTGTTTTAATTTGAAGCTTTTAAAAGTTAAAAACATGTGTTGTGTACATATTATTCGAATCGTTATGATTTTAGATAACAATTACCTTAAGTGTTACAAGGAAGTATTGAGTTATTCTCTCGCCCAAACTCGCAAGATTAGGTTTTTATTGCATAATGATAACTAGATGTATAGAAATGTAATAGGGAACAAATATTGTATCCGTAGTTATATTTATTTGACAGTGGTGTTAGTTCCAGTAAATGTTCCGTGTCTTTGTTGTCAATGCACTCAATTTTATATCCGAGTTTAACTATTGTAATATCATTTCTACTGTGTACAATGTACATCTTAGTCTTTGTATATATATATACAGTATTTGTTTATTAAAATTAAATCTAAGAAATTATTTTATTATTTACCTGTTGTTAAAAAAACTCATTTCATAACTAGGGAGACACACCATCAGTACATCAGTAGTTGCGCTTCAACAGTTCTTGGAAAGTACCACGGATAAACTTTCTTGAGGCGTGCAGCCACAAAGACATATTAAACACTCATCGCAGGTCATTGAACTTTATATTTTTTTTATTTTCAGTTACAACTTTTTTAGTTTATGCGAAATTACCATAGGGATGAAGATATTACCATAGGTCTCATGATAAGACCTAAGCCCGGGACCATGTTACTTTTTTGTTTTGAGGTGCCCAGAGACCAAAAATAATAGTCATTCAAATTTATATATTATCGTGTGTGTATGTGTCTCTAGACACGTTAATTCTCAAAAAAATGGTCCGATCGAGACCAAATTTGGTAGGGATGTGTAATCCTACCTTTCTTCAGATGAGTTCATAAACCAGATATATCGACCTACCTGAAGGGGTAGTTTTGGGGCGTGTTGTACTCCAAAAATGTGTTTTTTGGCATTTTTCATATGTAATTTTTAAGAATTTTAAATTGTTATTTTTACCACTGGATTTAGCTCAAAAAACCACACAATTTTGTTCTGTGAAGCTTTGCTCTATCTCCATTGGTTACCGAGATATTGAAAAGTCTGACAGTACATTGTATTTTGGAGCTCCAATGTAAATCTTATGGAGAATAAGGATGTGTTAATATTTCACTTATTAACCAATATTTTTGGATGAAACTTGGTATTTAGCTTCATTTGGTTGAGATTCATTCATTTGTGGTAAAAATCTTGGTTTTTAGCGAATTTCCCATAGCGAATAAGCTATTACCGTAGGTCTCATGGTAAGACCTAAGCCCGGGACCATGTTACTTTTTTGTTTTTAGGTGCCCAGAGACCAAAAATAATAGTCATTAAGATTTATATATATATATATATGTATTTATATATATATATTTATATATATATGTATGTGTCCCTAGGCACGATAACTCTCGTAAAAATGGTCCGATTGACACCAAATTTGGTAGAGATGTGTAATCCTACGTTTATTCGGATGAGTTCGTAAACCAGACATATCGACCTATCGGAAGGGGTAGTTTTGGGGGGTTTTGTACCCCAAAAATGGGTTTTTTGCATTTTTCATATGTAATTTTTAAAAATTTCAAACTTTTATTTTGACCATTGGATTTAGCTAAAAAAACACACAATTTAGCATTTTGAAGCTTTGCTCTATCTCCATTAGTTACCGAGATATTACAAAGTCTAAAGACAGTACGTTGTATTTTGAGGCTCCAATGTTAATCTTATGGAGAATAAGGATGTGTTAATATTTCACTTATTAAGCAATGTTTTTGGATGAAACTTGGTATTCAGCTTCATTTGGTAGAGATTCATCCATTTATGGTAAAAAATCTTGGTTTTTGTGCTTATCATGGCAGCAAACCTGCATACTCTTTTCCCATATTAATCATATGGAGAATAGGCAAACTCCTTCAGCAATGGACAGATATTGATGAAATTTGGTATATGGTTTCATATGGTTAAAATAATTTTTTTTAATGCTAAAAACCTACTTTCAGTGTTCCCCATGGCAGCATACCTGCATACTCTTTCTCTACAGTTATCATAAGGAGATAAACATTATTTCCATATTTATGAGCTTGTGATGATTTTGGGTTTACAGGTTTATCTGGTCATAATTAATACTAATAATTTGGAAATTCGCTGAGTACGCAGGTCTGCTGCGACGGGGGTATTATCCTTATCATGGCAGCAAACCTGCATACTCTGTTCCCATGTTGATCATATGAAGAATAGGCAAACTCTTTTATTTATGGACAGATATTGATGAAACTTGGTATATGGTTTCATATGGTCCAAATAAAATATTTTTATGCTTAAAATCTACTTTTAGTGTTCCCCATGGCAGCATGCCTGCTTACTCTTTCCCTATATTTATCATAAGGAGAATAGACATTTATTTCCCTACAGGTGGCCCGTGGCAAATTGCGCTTTTTATGATTCTGTATGAGAGAAACTCACCTAAAAATTACATGTTATTGGTTATGAAGTAACAGAGATATATTTTTATTTACTATCTGGCTTAAAAAATTTATCTGAAAGTAAGTTTAATCAGCTGTTAAATTACAATTCACATTAAAGATCTTGTATTAAAAGTTGGTCAACATTGCAACGCGCCCTCTAGAAATAAATCAAAGGCGAGGGGGGGGGGGGGGCCAAAACGATATGAGCTTTTTAATTACGATTCGTCCACACGCTATATCCTAAGCTTTAAAATGACACCTCAATCTTAAAAATCGGTTCAGTAGGTCGAGAGAAAAAGGGACGTAGTAACAGACGAAACCCTTATAAAAATAAGAAGATAGATTTATGAGCACGTAATGAAATTTTGTTTACAGGTTCATCTGATCAAAATTAATATTACTAATTTGGTAATTCACTCAGTACGCAGGTCTGCTGCAACGGGGGGTATTTGTACTTATCATGGCAGCAAACCTGCATACTCTTTTCCCATGTTAATTATATAGAGAATAGGCAAACTCCTTTATTTATGGACAGATATTGATGAAACTTAGTATATATGGTCAAAATATTATTTATTTTTTTTTTTTTTCAATGCTAAAAACCTACTTTGTGTTCCCCAATTGCAGCATACCTGCTTACGCTTTCTCTATATTTATTATAAAGAAAATAGACATTTATTTCCCTATTTATTAGCACACGATGAAATTTTGTTTACAGGTTCATCTGGTCAAAATTAATATTACTAATTTGTAAATTCGGCGAGTACATAGATTTGCTGCTACGGGGGGTATTTTATTTTTTTTTTCTTTTACTGAGCAGCAGACCCATCAGAGCAGTAGTATATTTAGGATCCCTCTCTCTCCCAAATCCCTCTTTCATCAACTCTATCAGTTTCCTTCGGAAACAGTATTCTGCTATGGTATTATGTTAAAGAACTTTAAAATTATGACGAATCTTAAATGTTTGGTTGTATAGTTGTACCCTCCCTCTTATAGTAGACCACAAATGGGTGTACTGTAGCTTACTTACTGTTCCAATGATAACTGTCTTAACTCAATGTTAAAGTTTCACTTGTGCAATTAGTTGCCTTCTTCACTACAAAACATGAGGAATTGCAATCACTAACAACTAAGGACTTCACTAAACTCCAATGATAACTCTTTGCACATAATTTTGTAACTGAATATAACGTTTTATTTTCAAACTCCCAAAAATTTACCAGCAAAAACTTCTGTGATTTTTAAGTTGCCAACAGATGTACTGTATTAGTATACCAAATTTCATTGAAATCTGATATGGTGAGGTAAAATGACTGTTCATTTGATGTGGATTCACCCTTTTAAAATTTATGAAATTTTCATTTTGTGAAATTAGGTTGAAATGCATTTGACTTGCGATAGTCTGACACGCTCAGTAGTGTGACACCGCATCTCTCATGTTCAACACATGAGATCTTCAAAACATGTTTGGCCTGAAAATCCACTCCTCAAAGAGAAAGAAATGGTAATGAACGATCAAGATAACAACAAAGTTGTGAACGACGCAATTACATTTGGTTATAATATCAACGTTTCACCAGAATCTGCAGAATTTTAGAAGATGGCAACCTAATAGCTGACCAAAGCAGATAAAGAGGTACTTTAGGAAGTCACATCTAATGTATAAGACTACACAATTAAGGACTTGGAGCCAAATTACAATATCAGCTAGTGACAAATTTATGTCGCTCACAGTCTAACATTGGTGATTATTGGCATAGGCACAGTCATGGCACTTGGTCTCTCCAGGTCTCCGCTTGAAACCCCCAGACATACCAATAACACTAGCATACCGGTGGCTTGGAGCGCCAGTGATGGTTCATTAGCGCGAGTTGTGAATGACATCCGAGTTGTCCCTGCAGCCAATCACAACGCGAGCTATCAAACATTCACTTGCGCTCTAAGCCACCAACTCTAATCATCACTCGTTACTGGTATGGCTGATGGTCCCTTGTGGCAAACACCATAATACATGTAGTTTCAATTGAAGTGTCGTGACTGTAGAATATACTGTGGTTCAGCTGCAAACACTTTGATATGCTGTAGCGAAGAGCGTGAACTTGACTTTAACGTTTTAATGCTGACACATATTTAAGGAAAACCCATATCAGACTATTTCGTGTAAAAATAAATGAATGTAGTAGAATAAAACTGACCTTTGATAATCTGATGCCCTCTCGGTCCCATAACTGTTGGATTATTGCATCAACTTTAAGTGTATTAGTGCACGAACACACAGAGAGCGACACGGCGAGACACGATTGAATCAAATAAATCCATGTAATCATCGCATCACTGCTAATATATTCGGCTCAACCTGATCACATGGATTTAATTCAATCGCATCGCTCTCTGTGTGTTCGTGCACTTGTTATGAATAGAATAGAATAGAATAGAATAGAATATTTTCTTTATTGCCACAAACATCTTTTTACATGGTGTATACAAAACACAAAGACAGGTGACATTGTCAAAATGAAAAACAATATGCTACTATGCTACGTTATTTGCAATAAAAATATGCACTCTCTTTTTTAATAAGATTGTATAATACAAAATAGTGATAACAACAGAATATAGACACATCAAAATTCAAAATCATCCTGAAAATAGTCATTTACTGTGTAAAAAGCTCTACTAATTAAGAATTTCTTCAATATTTCTTTAAATTTGCCAATATTTTCCATCTCTTTCATTACTTGCGGAAGTTTGTTAAAGAATTTCATACCCATATAAAGTGGTGTTCGCTCAGTCAATTTCAATTTGTGTATGGGAAATAAAAAATCACCTATAGCCCTTGTACTATAATTATGTTTATGTTGCTTGGCAATTAAAGACTTATAATTGGATTTGATGTAAATTAAACATTTGTATATGTAGATGGAAGGTACTGTCAAGATTCCGAGGTCTATGAATATTTGCTTACAAGAGAAGTTTTTCTTAGAAAATGTCAAAATCCGCAAAAATCTTTTTTGTATTTTAAAAATGTCATCAGCATCAGTGGATACGCCCCAGAATTCAATTCCATAGTTAATCAAAGAAAAGAATAGAGAATAATAAACAATAATTCTTGTTTGAAGATCAACACTGTCTCTTAAAACTAGCATTTGATAGCAACAAATATTTAAACGTTTACATAATTTTTCTATGTAAAATTTCCACGAGAGATTTTGATCTAAAATTACACCCAAAAAGTTACAAGTTTTTGTTACTGCTATTGCTTGGTTTCTAAATGCTATTTCCGAGTCAAAGGGCTCTTTATTTTGACATGTACTAAATTTTACTATTTGAGTTTTTGTGCTATTAATCCCCAACCCGTTTGCCTCAAACCAATTTGAAAGCTGTCGAAGGGTATTCCTTACTGATTCAGAAAGTAAATAGTTAGTCTTGGCTTTTACTATTGAAGTTGTATCGTCAGCATACAAAATCAAAGGATGAGCAATATTTGTAGGTAAATCGTTTATGTAAATTAAAAAAAGTAATGGCCCTAAAATTGATCCTTGGGGCACTCCACATATTATTTCCTGCCAATTGGATAACATTTTTGTGTTATTTTGAAAAATAACCGTTCTTTGCATTCTACCAGAAAGGTATGAACTTAGCCAAGATATGGATCTATGAGAAAAATTGTAAAATTTTAGTTTTTCTAGTAAAATCTTATAAGAGACACAATCAAAAGCCTTTGATAGATCACAGAACACTGCAGCAGTGCTCTGTGATCTATCCAAGCCCTGTACCACCTGGTCAATGAGGTTTGTTATAGCTAAATTTGTCCCACGAGCCCGTCTAAAGCCAAACTGATTATCGGAAAAAATATTGTTAGTTTCAAAATGGCACATAATTTGGTTGTATGCGATCTTCTCAAACACCTTGGAGAATGAAACTAAAATGGACACCGGCCGATAATTTTCAGGATTTTGTCTATCCCCCTTCTTAAATAAAGGTTTCACCTCCGCAAACTTAAGTTGAGATGGAAAATATCCCTCATCAAAACATTGATTAATAATTAAACACAGTGGTTCACAAATGTGTTTTGCTACCCTCTTCATTACATTAACAGGAATCTCATCCCAACCAGCTGAGGTTTTATTTTTTAATGATAAAATTGTTTTATTAACTTCTCTTATTGTAATATGACTGAAAGAAAAACTATGATTAAGATTACTACATTTGTTTAAAAAAGAAGTAGCTTCAGTTATATCAGGATTTAACTCAATACGTTTTGCAGTATGTAAAAACATGTCATTTAAATATTGAGCTATTTCATTGCCACATCTAACTATTGTATTTTTTACTTTTAAGTTCCCTATGTTTTGTCTAGCAGTTTCAGCTCCCAACTCAGCCCTAACCACCCTCCAAACAGCCTTACTTTTATTTTCTGACTGTCTTATAAAATTACAATTAGACATCCTTTTAGCTTCTTTACATACAGATTTAAAAATTGAGTTGTATTTCTTGTAAAAAACTGAAATATTTGGATCATTCGATCTTTTTGCCAATTTATGAAGTTGTCGTTTTTTCAAACTTGATATCCTTATTCCTTCTGTTATCCAGCTTTTATTTTTTCTTTTATTTTTCTGTGAATAAAATTTAGGAGGAAAACTTGTATTGAATACAGCGTAAAACTTCTTAAAAAAATTGTCAAAATTTTGCTGAGCACTGAAACCACCTTGAAAACTCCATTGGACTCCTTCCATTTCAGTACAAAAAGTGGCAATATTCTTATTTGTAAACAATCTTCTTTTAAGTGGAACTGATTTTGTTGAACAATGTTTCCTATCATTATCTTTCAAACAAATAAACAGTGCTCTGTGGTCAGATATTCCTAAATCTATGTTAATTAAAGTTGGTTTTTCAACTGTGGTATATTTGTTAATCAAAATATTGTCTATACAGGATTTAGTGTTTGCTGTTACCCTAGTTGGATCAGAAAAACATGCTAAAAAGCCATAAGTATCAATTAGCCCAATAAACTCTTTTCTCTGATATTCTTTCTTTGCATTATTAGTTATTAACAAATCAATGTTAAAGTCAGCTGCTACATATATATTTTTGTTCATGTTAATAGCCTCCAAAGCTGATTAGACAAATTGAATACAGGTTACTTTACCTCCGTCCTTTGTCAGCTTTTGTGTTAATCCTACAGGACTACCGCGGTTTCAGAACTACTGTTCCATCATCAGGTCAGATTTCAAGATAATAAAAGTTCACCATGTCTGTCGTCACACATTAAAAAATTATTACAAAATTACATTGAATCACACACACACGAGAAACACGACACGAACGGACATACATTTTGCGCACTGTTCAACTTGTACCGGCCGGTAGGTGATCACCTACCGGCCGGTACAAGTTGAACAGTGCGCAAAATGTATGTCCGTTCGTGTCGTGTTTCTCGTGTGTGTGTGTGATTCAATGTAATTTTGTAATAATTTTTTAATGTGTGACGACAGACATGGTGAACTTTTATTATCTTGAAATCTGACCTGATGATGGAACAGTAGTTCTGAAACCGCGGTAGTCCTGTAGGATTAACACAAAAGCTGACAAAGGACGGAGGTAAAGTAACCTGTATTCAATTTATATATTTTTGGTCTTTTTCTCTTTTTGTAATGTTTCAAAAAGTGACTCTAATCTAAACATAAAGTCTGAAAAGTTAGAGTCCAATGGTATTCTATACAAAGATATAACAATACAGTTGAGTAAAGGTAATTCAATGCAAGAAACTTCAAATACGTTTGTACAATTAAAGCTATATAAGTCCTCTCTTTCTATGAAATCTAAGTTATCTTTAATCAAAATGCTAGAACCACCATGAATAATGCCTTGCTCCCTACAATAGCTAGCGGCTAACCTGTAATTTTGGATGGTATTTAAAATAAATTTTCCATCTTCATGAAGCCAATGCTCATTGATACAAACAATCTCAACATTAGATCCCTCTAAAAACAATTGAAGATCATTTACTTTAGAAGCAATACCGCCTTGAATATTTAAGTGCATTAAAAATTTTTGTTTTGAATTTTGAAATATTTGTGCATTTAATGTTTTGTTAAAACTATTTAAATTTTTATTCCTCAAACCAGTTTTAATATCACAATTAAGAGATTGAGCTTTAGAATAAAAATTGTTTTCACCGAATGGTACCCGTTCTTCAGCTGATCAGCTATCTTTTGCTATTGTCAAATGTGTAATGTTTATGTTTTGAGATGTGTTAAGATGTCATTACTTTTTGGAAAAAATAACACTTGTTGTGGGAGCGTAATAACATGTAACAAATTAAAGAAGAACGGATTTTATTAAGTTACGTCAAAAGGTTAGCCTTTAGAACTTTGCAATAACAGAAGCTAAAATATCAAACAGAACGCTTTATAATTCAAATAATATCTTTATACATTGTTACGATCGGAAACCCGTTCGTGACTAAAAAGCCAAGGACGAGAGGATAAACACTTATTAACCCGGGCTGCTGTCATCGGCGCGGCGGCGGTGCCATGGCGAGAGGCCAGATGCAGGCACTGCTACTACGACACGGATCTGACTGTGGGGCAGGCTGACAATCGTTTGTAAACAGGCTGAAGCAGTGCCGACCAATCAGCGAGCAGCTGCTCTGCTTGATTGTTGACAGCTGCTGCACTCGGTCGATGACTTCGGACATGACTGAAACTTCTTCAGCCACAAGTTGGCCACCGCTTGGTGGCTACAGACAATGCATCAGCACATTCCTGACCCACACTACTTCTTGAACCATGTTACGTGGAATATTTAAGAGACATATTACTGTCTTGCCAATGTTGGCTTGACCATTAATAAAAACAGCATTCCCTAAAAATATGATGGTTAGTGACAGTAAAATTGTTATCGTTAGTGTGGTACAAACTCTTTTCTTTATTTATCAGTATAGGGATTTTGGGCTATCACATATTTGAATAACAATAAAATAATGAACATAAACATAATGCCTTTAAATATTTTATTTTTTATTATGAAGACTTTTAGTTAGATTATAAAAAATTGTATGTTAATTAAACAAGAATATCAATTGGAAATTTAGCTAATAATGTTGGTATTTGGTTGCAATGGGGATATTTATTTTATTATATTACAATATTGTTACCAAGCAACTTGTAAAAATTCTACCTTTCTGTTGTGTGATTAGCTCAGCACCTAACGATATTGTGACGTAAATAAAAAAATTATTATATCTACTATTACTATTATTACGGTACACTCAGTTTGACCACTCATTTTGAAACACTTGTACAAATCATGAATAAAGAGGTTTTGAATTGATTTGATTTGACTGTTATAATTAATTACTGACCCTCCAGGACAGCAACTAGGTTAGATAACCTAAACGGTTGGTTAAAACTAACAATTACATTAACATGTCAAATATTTTATAAATAAATGTATAGGGTCATTGCTCTATTTTTAATTCTTCCAACGTGGTTCTGTGAGAATATTCTCGTGAAAATAAGGATATTCATATTATTTTCTATAGAAGTATTATTATTTGTAACTAAATGTTCAGCGAAGTTCGAGGATAGGGGCAAAGTTGTTTTCTTGGCAAATGTTCTTAGCATTGTTTTTTTTTTTTTTTTTTTTTTTTTTTAATAATTATCGGTTAGTCTTGCCAATATAATATTTCTGACACCTGTTACCTCCGGTGTAGTCTCGCAGACCCTCTTCACAGGGGATGAGATCAGTCTTTTCCTTATTCTACAAGCTCTCCTTGCAGAGTTGTCATTATGGAATTCACTTAGATAAAAGAAAGAAGGTTTGAGCTGGGAGGTGATGGATGGTGATATAATTTAGAGAAGATAATCAGGAATTTATTAAAAATACTTTTCTATGAGATATAGTTTTAAATTAATTTTAAACTTGGCTGGTTTACATACTATTTCTTTTGAATTATCTGGCAGTTTTGTAAACAGTTTTAGACCCACAAATTCAGGTTTTACCTCATACAGTTTAAGTCTATGTTGTACAGCATGATTAACACATTGTACCCTATGCCCAAGTATAGCTCGGGGTGCTGTGAATGCAATTCCAAACGATGCCTGAATAGGTCGGCCAAGGACTATACTTTAAAAAAATTATTTTTTTAATTTATGTTGCTATATTAAATATATGTTTGTTCATATATGTTTATGTACATGTACTTATACAAATATACATATGACTACATGTGTATTTATATATGTGTGTACATATACGTTTATGGTTGTACATAATATATGTAGCTATATATGTATATCTATATGTACATGTATTTGTGCTTTATGTACATGTATATGCAAATATATATGTAGGCCTATATTTACATATATGTACATATGCATGTAAATGTATATGTACTAGTATATGTATATTATATAATATACATGCATATTATATATGCCTATATATTTTTTATTTATTTATTGCTTGGCAACAAATTCAATAAGAATCCAATTTTAGGTATTCCAGCGATTTCTTATACAACATATATATGAAAATGAACAAACGGTGTTTTTGGCTTCTGGGGACCTCAAAATGAAAAAGTAACATGGTCCAGGGCTTAGGTCTTACCATGACTACTACCGTAATAGCGTATTCCCTATAGGGAAATTCGCTAAAATTAAAAAAATTATTTTATTGCCCAGTAACACATTATAATTTTTAATGGTCTTGATTTCCCCTTTAAAATGATATATAGTTTATGGTGTTTTGTTTAAAGATAAAGAAGTAATAATTTTTTGAATTCATGCAAAAACGCCCTGTATTCTAGCATATAAGCAATGTTTAGCGCCCAGAGTTCAATGTTTTAATAAGCCGATTTCTTATGTTGTATGTGTGGGTATGAGTTGGAAACAACTTATAATCTATTGCATGTTTTATTGCTTCGTACATTAATAAGGAAGGAACTTGTAAATTCTTGGAATGGGGAAGACTCAAACTAGTTGTCCTTAATCTTAGTACACTGCGGATAACCCTTTTTAGCGAATTTCCCTATAGGGAATACGCTATTACGGTAGTAGCCATGGTAAGACCTAAGCCCGGGACCACTTTACTTTTTCATTTTGAGGTCCCCAGAAGCCAAAAACACCGTTCGTTCATTTTCATATATATGTATATATATATATATATATATATATATATATATATGTGTGTCCGTGGTACTGATAACTTTTGAAGCGGACCTCCGATTTTGATCAAATTTGGTATGAAGGTGTAAGACCAGGTCTATTTTCATGAGTTCGCGAACCAGCATTGTCGGGTTATGGGAACGGGGTTTTATGGGGTTTCAAAGAAGTAAAAATTGGGTTTTTGGCATTTTTGGAACAAAATTTTCAAAATTCATCAATTTGAACTAAAACCATTTAAAAGAGCTTAAAAAAACAAACAACTTAGTATTTTGAATCTTTAAAATAGCTTAACTGGTTATGGAGAAAATTCAAATCAAGTTTCCCATGTTATTCTTATGGGTAAATCTTAAAAAAGTTATATATCGCTTATTTATCAACATATCTCAATAAAAATTGTTATGAACCTTAACTAGATGGTGAGTAATTAAGATTTGATCAAAAACCCACATGGCAGCAAACCTACATGCTGAATCCCATGGTATTATCATGGAAAATAAGTGTATAATTGGAGCAAGAGAGATGGAGGTAATAAGGAATCTGTTCCTAATCAGCTGATCAGCTGTCTTCTGCATATTTGTCAAATTTGAAATGTTTATGTTTTTTTTATTTGTAAACAAATCATTCCTTTTGCATGGAAGCTTTGGTTATGCACTTTTATTACTGTTAAAAAAGTCATTTATTGCAATATAAATATTATTACATAAATTATTAAATAAAAATAATTTACTCAGAAATATGATGCCATTAAATATATTATATTTCCTTGTAAAGATTATTAATTATATAAGATAGCCACAAAGTTCTTTGATGTTGAAACATTAATTCTTTGGAAATTCGCTGAGTACGCAGGTCTGCTGCGACGGGGGTATTTTATGACAAGTTATCCTATTCAGGTTATGTTACTGGATAATCCCCACATTATTATTTAGTAACTAATATTACTATTAAACTAAACAATCCTAGACAGAATGATGTTGTTGAGAGAAGCCAGGTGTCTGAGTACAAAGATGTTGTTTGACGATTGACAGCTTATCTATATGTGTGCCCTAGGAGGGATCACTGTCCTAGATAGTCATAAATATAGGATAATTGTTTATAATTGTCACAGCTAAGTTTATAAACAACATTTTTATCGCACGCATGTGGAAACTGTTGGACAACAATTTAAAATTTACAGGAAGCCAATAACAGTCTCAGACCAGATAATCCACGCTGATTCACATTAATCACACTCTCAAAAACTCTCCGCATACAATAGTTTTGTACATAGATTGTTGTCTGTTCCAATGTACTCGTATTTACACGATTATAATGAAGAATTCAATATTATCAAGCACATTGCCGTATCCAATGGTTTCAATAGCCGCCTCTTCGATAAATTAATTTTCAAGCACAAAAATAAAGTACAAGACAAAGAAAACAAACCTATTTTTATACAGGGTGTTTCCCAACAGCCTGGAAATATTTTGTGTATTTGTTCCTTAGGTCAAGACATCATATAAGCATTTGTCCTATACGATGTATATGTATATATAGCATATGTCCTAAAATGCTTTTTGAAGCCGCTAGCCGCCATTTGGTTTTTTACACATAATAATTTTTATTTCCGTGACAGATGGTTGTATTAAGTTCATATTTAGCATGAACCTTTATGACATCTATATGTATTTTCAGGAAAAAATTATTTTGTTCAATGTGTATTCTCAAAATGGCGGCCATTTAAAGTTTTTAAACACAAATATCTCAAAACCGATAAATGTTATCAAAATTTCACAAGAGACATCTACAAGTCTACAAATCTACACCCTGTACAATTTACGGCAAGTCCCTAAGTAATTAATTTAATAATTTAATGGGATAGAACAGTATAAGTGATTTGTTTAAAACCAACAAACAAACCCAATTCCTTATTGAAGGAATGCCCCCCAACAGAGTCCACATGTGAAATGAAATGCAATGAAAATGAAATGAAAAATCCTTTATTTATACAGGCAAAGTTAGGGCCACATGGCCCTTTCTTACACTTAACCTGATACTACAAAAACAAATATACAATAACAATAGTAAATAACAATAAAAAACCATTTTTATCCACATATAAACAAAAATAAAACAACACTCTTCATCACACACTCACTACAATCATCCGTCAGTGCTCCCGCACACGCTCAGGGCCCCTACAATGCACCAGGTGCCAAGGCCATCCGCTCAAAAAATAATCCTTTCAGTGCTGCTACAAACCGGTGCCGACTCTGGATTGATCTTAAGGGCTGGGGCAAGTCATTCCAAATGCGGCAAGCAGCAATAACAAAAGCTCTGTCATAGGCCGCTGTCCTATGACGAGGCATACGCAAAGTTAAAGAGGCAGTTCGTGAAGTTCTGGAACTATCTTGGGAAACAAATTTGAAATCATTTTAAAAAATAATTTGGCATGGAAGATTTTAAAATTGAAAATGCTAGGGAAATAATTTTGATTGATCTCTGGTCATTTAATTTTAAGATTCCCGACTCAATGTAATATGGCGTAACATGTCACGGTATCTCAAATTAAAGACAAATCTCAAACAGTAATTCTGAGATCGCTGGAGCATGTCAGCCAGAGACACAGTTATGTCATTGATCACAGTGTTACAGTAAGTAAAGTGAGGAAACACAAGTGATTTAACCAGATGTAACTTGGTATGTAATGGTAAAAAGTTCTGTAATTTTTTAAGTAAGTGAATTGAGGCAAAAAACTTCCTCCGAATGTCTATGACTGCATCATTCCAAGTATAGTGTAGAGTTTATTGTCAGTCCAAGATTTTTTACTTTGTCGTAGGGCTTTTCCATTCACCAAAATTGGATTTGCTATGTTAAAGTCAATTGAATTTCGTAGACACTGATTGCAGATTATGATGGGTTTAGTCTTGTCGTGATTTAGTTTAAGTCCGTGCTTTCTAGTCCATGTGACGATTTGCTCAATGTCTTCGTTGATTTTCAGAGTCATTAATGATACTGACTGAAAAATAAGCATAGATTTGCAGGTCATCGGCATACATATGGTGCTTACAGTGAGTTATAGTTGAGTTTATGTCGTTCATATACAGCACAAAAAGCAGGGGCCCAAGTACAGTACACTCTCGTTCATCGGAACTAATGTGGCGGACGGCCGGTTCGGATGTCAAAAAATTCCGATGAAGCGGAGTCCGTCGTGAGTCATCATTTCCGCCCGTATGGTGACCTATCGTGATTGTATTCACTCTTGTTTTTAAGATAACACATGAGATTTTATGAAAATAAGGCACTCAAACTTTGAACATGGTAACAATGAACCTATAGGAATAAAAACAACGCAGGAAATAAAGATCCAAATCTTTATTCTCATATTCCATATTCATATTCCAGCAGTCAACTGACTTCTACGTAACACGGGTGCAGTCGCGACGCGAGACAGACTGAATGACAGTTTGGGAAGCGGTCAACGCGGATGTTAACTTCCTGCCCCCTTCCTTTTTCTATTTTTGTGCGAATACTCCACGGCACGGCCTCGTAAATCACATCGATGGGTACAGATTATGGAAAACGCCTGATGACTTTTGATGCAAAATGTGATACTTTACTGTTGTGCGGATAGAACGAATGGAAATTGAAGGCGCTAAAACGGAAAAATGATTTATTTCGTAAGAAAAAAAAATTAATAATATCCAGATTTTCAGTTCCGATGAAGCGGAGTTCCGATGTCGCCGAGTCCGATGAACGAGAGTGTACTGTATTGATCCTTGAGGCACGAAGCAAGTAACAATCTCCCAGTCAGATCTCATGTCATCAACTTTTACACACTGTCGTCTATCTGACAGATAAGATCTCAGCCATTTCAAGACATTCTATGAAAACCCTATGGCCCTTATTTCTCTATTACGAGATTATGATTAACACAGTCGAAGACTTTTGAAAAATCAAAAAGAGTATGGATCGTACCCTGTCGACGTTCCATTGAAAGTCGTATGTCTTCTGTAATACGAAGGAGTGAAAACTGCGAAGACTGAAAACCTCCGTTGCTTTCTTAGATCTTACTGCAGCTTATGACACTGTCTGGAGAAAAGGCCTCCTTATTAAATTTTACAACCTGATTCCTTGCCCTTTCCTGTTGCGTCTCCTCAACTCAATGCTCTCCAACAGGATGATTAAAGTATATTTTGGACGAAAGGAAAGTACTTTTAGGCAACTAAAGGATGGCCTGCCACAGGGGTCAGTGCTCGCTCCACTGCTTTTTAATGTGTATACAGCCGACATTCCAGACACTCGCTCCTCAAAGTTCGTTTACGCAGATGATATAGCTCTGGCTTATCAGCACAAGGAATTCCAACTAGCTGAGGAAACACTAACAAATGACCTCACGATCCTCGGTGAATACTTTAAAGCCTGGAAGCTAAATCCAAACCCAACAAAAACCGAGGTTTCTTGCTTCCACTTGAACAATAGAATGGCCCATCAAAAGCTTAAAATTGTATTTGACGGTGTTGAGCTAAATCACAATGAAAACCCACAGTACCTGGGGGTCACTTTAGATCGGTCCCTGACATTCAAAAGCCACCTACAAAAGACAGCAGCCAAGGTGAGAACCAGGACTAACATCGTCCATCACCTTGCTGGCTCCACATGGGGAGCTAACGCACAAGTTCTGCGAACCACTGCTCTGTCCCTAGTTTACTCAACTGCTGAGTACTGTGCTCCCGTGTGGTTGAACAGTGTGCATGTCAGGGATATCGACGTCCAGCTAAACAGGGCTATGAGAGCCATTAGTGGTACACTCATGGCAACCCCTGTACCCTGGCTCCCGGTGCTGTGTAATATCGCTCCACCTGAAACCAGACGAAGGGATGCACTCACTAGAGAAAATATACAAGATCTTATCTGCTCCACACCTACCCATCCATGATTACCTACCCCAGGACACGGGCAGATTGAGGTCCCGAAGACCACCACTGCGGACAGCATCCCAGTTGATGGACACAAACTTTTCAATCCATACCGACTGGACTTCCTCCTGGGACTCTTTCGAAGGTCGGAATCACTTTTTGATTGCTGACCCAACCTTAGCAGTAAGTGGTATGGATCTTCCTCGAAAGCAGTGGACTGTTCTCAATCGATTCTGCACTGGAGTAGGAAGATGTAATTATTGGAAATACAAATGGGGAATGACAGAAGACCAGTCACGCGGCTGTGGAGCGGAGTTCCAGACTATGACTCACATAGTCAATGAGTGCCCTTTGAGTGCTTTCCCGGAAGGGCTGATGGGCCTTCATTGTGCAAGTGAAGCTGGGCTGCAATGGCTTAGCACCCTGGATTTAGCTTCATAGAGAGATCATAAGTGTTTATTTTAGTTTTATTTTAAATGTATTGACGCAGGTGCTTTGCACTGCAGAACATATTTTATTGTTATTATTTTAAGATGGTAGCTGGTTATGACAGCCATACGATGTATATATATATAATACGAAGGAGTGCTGTTTCAGTGCTTTTGTCCTGTTCGAAAACCAGACTGAAAGTCACACAAAATATTATTGGCAGTAATGAAATCTGTGATTTGACAGTGTACGATTCTCTCTAGGCCTTTAGATAAAGCAAGCAAAATGCTGATCGGCCTGAAATCTTGGCAAGATGCCGGAGCTGAGACCTTGTTTAAGGGGCGGATTAGGGCAGACTTCCAACAAAAAGGAAAAGAACATTCTCTCAAAGAAGTGTTAAAAATGTGTGTGACAGTTGGGAGAATGGCAAATAATGTCTTTAATAAGACGTATTGAAATTCCGTCAAACGCGACAGCATTGCTACGGATTCGACGAACAGCTTTCAACACATCTGACTGTATAACAGGTTTAAACTCAGGATACTCATGTTGGGGTGGTGAGTTGACCAACTCGTCAAGGTAAAGCTTTACCTCTTGTTGATCGATACTTCAACTGAAAGAAGAAAAGAAACGATTCAGGTCATCAAGAGGAATGTTAATGGATCGTGGTTCAGATTGCATCTCAAGCCCAATGCTTTTTACATTGCGCCATTTAAATGGAAGGGCCCAGCATGCCCTTAAAGTTTTGTATTTCCCCATTAGAATAACATTGATAAGAAAATTAAAAGATTTTCAAGTTAAACAGCTGTAACAAGTAAACAAAACACACTAGCGAGAACATCCGTCTATTTATACCAAAGAAGTTATTTTAAACCATGGAGGATACACTGATTAACGAACTGCAATAAACAAGTCTAACCAGTAAAAAGTATCCAAATTAAACTGCTCGATTTCGAGCAACAAGTAAACTAGTATTGATACAGTTATCAACTCAATAGACCGGGATGATAAAGTAATGGGAATTTTTATGGACCTACACAAAGCTTTTGATAGTGTAGCACATCAAACTTTATTAGATAAAATCAATTGGAGTAGTCGGACTACCATTATAAAGGTTTCAATCCTCTCTATCTAATAGGCTCTAATCTGCTCATTCAAAAACGATTTAAAGAACACCTGCCTAAGAAAATAACTTCCGCTCAAACCTCCACTTTTGCCGAACACCTAGTTAATCATAACCATAATTACTCTGATATCAACAGTAATATGCATGTTTTACATCTTTCAAATGACCGTTTCCAAATGTACACTTTCGAAGTTTGAAATTTACAAGGCTGTGAAACTAGACCAACACAATGTTTTAAATGACAAGTTGTCTTTTCAATCAAATTTTATATATGATACGGCAATCAGAATACTGGAGGGGGAGAAACAAAGGAATGCAGCCTACAGTGATAAGGGTGGAGAGCGACGCACTGATACAACTTAAACGGCAGTCTGGACTTCTCTTACGTCCGGTACCGTACGCATCGCATGTCAATTCCTCAGTGTTTAGTATTTTGTGTGTTTCGTCAATAATGTGTCCGTGTGTGAGTGTGTAAATGTTAAATGGATTGAAAACATCGAGGATCTTCACATGAAGAGATGACCATTTTAAATATCCTTGACGGAGATGATGATCCCATAGGAGGGATCGAAACTAGTTGCCATTTGAAACAATTGGATTACATATTGCAGGTATTCAAACTACTATAGTAATTCTCTATAATCCGGAGGCTAATGACCACAAAAATAAAGATTTTTTCATTTCAACTCCATATGCCAAGACCAATGTTAAAATTTTTAGAATTTCAATGAAAGATTATTATGAAATAAGATTTTTCCTGGAATATAGACCTGTATTTATATTGTTTTTGTCCCAGAACTATAGTATCTGCAAAGTTTAAAGAAAATTATTCGAGCCTTTTATGAGATCCATGAGGAAAGATGCATACATACATACATATACAAATTACCCTACTCGTATTAGAGTATAGGATAGGATATAGTTGTGGTTGAATGGGTTTCCATTGCTTATTGCCTTGATTCGAATAATTTTAATTAGCCTTTGCTAAGTTGCACGAACTGACCCGGCAATCCACAGAATAACCATTTGAAAAGGATTGTCAATTATTTAAAATATTTAATATAGCATACACACATAAATCAATAATAATTAATTTACAATATTAAAAATTAACAACAATTAAAAAGGGGCATTAATTATTATTCAACGGACAAACTGTGCGGCTGTACACTGTGAATACGCGGGCCAGCCGAATTAGTCAATTTTTGCTCTGACTGTAGGCTCTACCACCCGCCTTGGCGGCCGCGTCACTTTTGGAACGGTTGATACCCGTGAATTTAGAAACTGGAACCTATGAAACTAGCGGTTTTCGTTAAAAATAATGCTTATGTGGATAATGAAACCTGGTACTAGTGAATTAACTAATTATTAATATTATTTATAACAAATCTGAAACATGTGAAACTGGGACAAAAGAGCCCACTGATTTTAATTTTTAATTTATTAAATCTGACAAGGAATTAAATGGGACAATGAACCAGTGACCAATGCAATTTTCAATATTTAGCGATTTTTTAAGAAACTGGGACTAGTGAAACTGGGACATGAAAGATGCTCCCATTTTCTGAATTCAATAGTACTCGTACATAAATTTCCCAGTTTAACTCATTGGACAAAATTTGTACTATTTAATGTTTTCAATAATGTTTTCAACCTGATTAATCAAGGTTTTATTTAAAGGCAGAAGGATATTTTTAGCGAATTTCCCTATAGGGAATACGCTATTACGGTAGTAGCCATGGTAAAACCTAAGCCCGGGACCATGTTACTTTTTCATTTTGAGGTCCCCAGAAGCCAAAAACACCGTTCGTTCATTTTCATATGTATATATATATATATATATATATATATATGTGTGTGTCTATTTTACATTCAAATTGTAGGGCTGCTAATATAATTAGTATAACAAACATATTTAACAAGAGCACCCTTTTAGAATCAATCTTTTTATTTTTTGACTAAAATAAAAAGATTGATTCTAAAAGGGTGCTCTTGTTAAATATGTTTGTTATACTATATATATATATATATATATATATATATATATATATATATATATATATATTTAGTATAACAAACTATATATAATGTACTTACAATATATAACTTATATAATATATATATAATATATATATATATATTATATATATATATATATATATACACCTGCTGATATTTGCTTAAAATTATATTAGATAACTTTTGAAGGGGACCTCCGATTTTGATGAAATTTGGTATGAAGGTGTATACTAGGTCTATTTTCATGAGTTCGCGAACCAGCATGATCGGGTTATGGGAACAGGGTTTTATGGAGTTTCAAAAGGGTCAAAAATGGGTTTTTTGCATTTTTGGAGCATAATTTTCGAAATTCAACAATTTTAACTAAAACCATTTAAAAAAGCTTAATAAAACAAACAATTTAGTATTTTGAATTTTTAACTTGGCTTAACAGTTACGGAGAAAAGCCAAAAAAAGTTTTCCATGTTAATCTTATGGGAAATCAACGAAACCCTGTATCTCGCTTGTTTATTAGAATAACTTGATAAAATTTGGTATGTACATTCACTTGGTAGGGTTCAACTGATATTTGCTTACAACACCCACATGGCGGCAAACCTACGTACTAACCCCTATGGGGTTTATGGGGAAAATGTAAAGAACACCATAACTTGATAATATTTGGTATGTACATTCACTAGGTAGGATTTAACTGATATTTGCTTACAACACCCATATGGCGGCAAACCTACATACTCACCCCCATGGGGTTTATGGGGAAAATTAAAAAGTGCCGAATATTGATACAGTTTGACATTTACCTAACGTAACTATTACATTTCCTAACAACATCCCAAGGCAGCAAACCTACATACCCATTCCTATGGTGTTTATGGGGAAAATACAACATCTCAAGATCGTTAGGAAATTCGCTGAGTACGCAGGTCTGCTGCGACGGGGGTATTTTAACAGGTACTGCAGCCTCCCCTGCAATGTCTGGCTAAGCTCAGGGTGATGGGCGGGGTCCCGAGACCAAAAAAAGTTTTGGGAGGTTGTACCTAGTGTTGTGATGAGTCCCAGCTGGGCAAGCTGATGTCGATAACTGTTGTTTAGGGGGCCACTCCGTTCCAGGTGAAGATTCAGGGCTCTAACGGAGAAAAACCCTTCCCAGATGTTACCCAGCAAGGCAGAATTTAAAGGATACCATTTATCTTAAATCCAATTACTCATGCCTGGCTATAATAATACCCATAAAAGTATACCATAAAATGAAGAAATTATTTCAATTATATCTACTACTTATGACTAATATTCCCAAAAGATTGATATATTGAAGATTTTAATGTTGAAGATAAAAAAAAAAGAGAAACTTATTTACTATGTGAAACCAAATTATTTCAGTTTTTTTTTACAGCCTGATAATAAAATTTAAGAAATATTGGTAATTTATCTTCTAACTTGCCTCAATTTCCCACAGTTTAAATATAACACAGTATAACTAAATTACCACCAACAGTTCTATTATTTTTAAATAAGATGTAATAATTCAAGTTGAACAATGTGACTCTTATCCAGGTTAAACATGAAAATTTTCCACATGGTTTATTACTTTAGTGAACGTTTTCTTTTAGAATTTAATGAAACTGGTACAGGCCTATTAAGTTCGGCGGGGGTTTGGTCTTTTGCAGGCTTACAGGAATTACTGCAAGGGTAATTCTCGGTGGTTGATCAGGCCAGTGTACCAAAAGCTGCCGTCTGAAACTTGGAATGCTACAGTACTGCATATAAAATGGGTTTTTCTAGAACAAGTTCCTTATAACAATTTCAGTTGTCTAATTTAGACATATTATGATTTAAATAAAGATTTTAAATCATATTTTTAGTTGTAAAAAATGAGAATTTTCAACACTAAAATTATTTCATTCATACTTTAACCACTTAATACATAATTCTGGTGTACATAATATGGATACAATGCACTTACAACATGGTTGTTTACCAATAAATAATACACAATACATGCTTAGAATTTAGAAGCAAAAGGGGTCCAAGTACATGGAAACAAAATTATTGAACCTTGATTTTTCTGTAAATTTCTTGATATTTGTTTTAAAGTACTTATACACAAATAGAAAAAGAGATTCCCAATAACTTAATTGTGAATGTCAACTGGAATTTTGTGTCTGAACATAGGGAATTAATTAACTAAAAACTAACTTTGGGTCTCTTAAACCCCTCTGCTTACAAGCGCATCAAAACCCTCCATGGGTCATCAGCCTGTTTCCATAGTCAGATCAATCTGGTACACTCCTGGAGGTAAAACTGAATGCTGGAGCCTGGTCCTACTCCTGGACCTGGTCTTGGACCTATCCACTCAGCCGTGATACCCAGGGGATTAAAAGACTTCCAAAAACTCATCTCAAACTCTTGACCTTCTAGCCAGCCCTGCAGATGGCAAACAATGACGTACATCTTCTGGCAATGCAACACTGTATAGCAAATAAATATTTTTTATTTGCAATTATCATGTTAAATTATTATGTTTATTGAATTCTACATAAAACCTTAAAGAAAATAAAGCTAAACAAGATGAAATTTTTTTAACTCGGTGAAACACACTATACAAATATGTGTGGTTACAAATATGTGTATATTTTTAATCTTAGATTTTTACTTTCTCCCCCTATACCATAGTATATGGAGGAGGTATTGTTTTCATCAAAATTTTGGAATTTTAGTTGTTGGTGGATTTATTTGTTTTGGTGCCCCCTGAGTCCAAAAAAGTGGTTTCAGAGTAATGTCTGTGTGTGTCTGGATTTTAACAGAGCTAGTAAATGCCAAAATGGTCCGATTTGGTGAAATTTGGTATGTAGGTCCAAATCCTCCACAATTACCTTCAAAAAACGTGAAAAATCAAAATTTCTCAGAAACGGCTCTGACAATTTTTATTAAAATTTGGTGGTTTATCAAGATTAAAATGCTGAATAAAATGACACACCCCGAATCTCCGATAAAACGCACGTTCAAAAGTTATAAAGTAAAAAGTGTTAACAAAATTTATTTTTTGGATTTTGAAAATAGCTGTTACTTTGAAATAAATTTTACTTATCACCATTAAATTAAGCTAAAAAAACTAAATAATCTAGTATCTTAATTTATTGCTTCTACGCATAGGCGTCATTTGGGGGGGCAAGGGGGGGCAGTTGCCCCCCCAATAATTTCGGTGATATATTTTTTTTATTGGAAATTAAAATTTTAGGTTATGTAATATGGTGAAATATTTGTACATAACAATTATACACTTCTGAATCAGACTTTAACAAAATGTCTACTATGTATTATTTACACAGAACTCTTAAATTGACTCATTCTGCAATCGTCATCTGTAGCAGGAAGTCCCATCTCACGTCTGTTGAGTTGTTAAGGCTCCGGTCTACCTGCACGAACGACGTTACCAAATGCCGCCTCTCGGCCGTAGCGCTAGGCGGGTTCCGCGAGTTTGATGGCTGCAGAGGTTTACGGGAATCGTGTTTTAAAATTAACAAATTATGATAGAGATTGACTCTTAACTTTTTGTAAAAGTAGAAAGACGGATCTCGTCTTCTCTGGTTTTAGAATTTTTTTATAAAATTTATAATTTCAGTTTAAACTGTCTAAAATTGTCTGTTTTTTTTAGGGGCAAGTTTTAAAGATGCAGAGGTTTACGGGGATCGTGTTTTAAAACTAACCAATTAAGATAGAGATTGGCTCTTAACTTTTCCTAAAAGTAAAAAGACGGATCTCGTCGGCTCTGTTTTTAGAATTTTTAAATACAATTTCTAATTTTAGCTATAACTGTCTAAAATCATCTGTTTTTCTCGATTTTTAACTTAAGTTTTCCATTAGTTTTGGAACACTACCAAAGTGAGATTACCAAAGTGTAAGAAAGGAAATTTAGCACCGTTATTTTTCTTTAATATGACACACTCGTTGTAGCTGTAGGCTGCATTTAGCAAAAGATAACAGGGTTCTAAAAACCCTTGCATTTGCATCGAGAAAAACAGATGATTTTAAGACAGTTAGGCCTATAGCTGATATTAAAAATTTTATTTAAAAATTCTAAAAACAGAGCCGAAGAGACCCGTCTCTTTAATTTTAGAAAAGTTAGGATCCAATCTCTATTTTAATTGGTTAGTTTTAAAACACGATCCCCGTAAACCTCTGCATCTATAAAACATTTTGCCACTAAAAACAGATGATTTTAGACAGTTATAACTGAAACTAGAAATTGTATTTAAAAATTCTAAAACCAGAGAAGACGAGATCTGTCTCTCTACTTTTAGAAAAAGTTAATAGTCAATCTCTATCTTAATTAGTTAACTTTAAAACACGATTCCCGTAAACCTCTGCTGCACTGTCTGCAGCCATCATACTCGCCTAGCGCTACGGCCGCGAGCCGGCATTCGGTAACGTCGTTCGGGCTCAGGTAGACCGGAGCCTTGCCTTGGTTAAACATAACCTCTTTCGTGTGAAAAGGTAGATATAGTGCCTTCGCTGATGTCCGATGTTTACACTGTTGTTTACTTGAAAATCAATCAATTTCCTTACTGATGGGTAATCAAAGGACTTGTAAGTCCCCTCTTTTTAATGGACAATTTACCAATTCACTTTAGAAACAACTTCACGCCGAGCTCTATCCAATGGCTCTAAAATCATTAAAATATATTGCAAATTGTGGGAGGAGTTTCTTGTAGAGAAACCTGTATCACGTATTCATTATGTATAGATGATTTTGTAAATCATTATTTATCTTTTTTTTAATCACTTAGTAATTTTTTACCTCTCTTGTCCTCAATAACAATTTAATTTTTTTAGGTAATGTAATGGGCAATATACCGTAGCTGTACTGATCCTAACCAACAGTAGTTAAATGTTAAATGATTTTTTGTCCATTATACGGCAGACTGCAAAGGTGCTTTGTCAAAAACTAATTTTTTATAAAGATAAAACAATGTGTTTTACCATACAAACCTATGGAGTTTTTGTCTATGTATCCGACTGTATAACTTTAGAGTTGTAAATAATAGACAATAAAAATAACTAAATAGTTATAAAATAATGTTTTTTATTTTAACGATTTAGTATCCATTAACCAATTAAATCCATTAAATTTCTTAAGGTGTTTTACATCACAGTAACCACTGGCAGTTCCAGAAGAATAATGACTTTCTACAAATAGAAACATGTTATATAATCAAATTTTGCATGCATTAGTTTTTTGTTTTCATGGGTTTGTGAGATTATATTATAAATTCATATTTTATGGACAGCTTAGTGTCACAATGTAAACTTAATTAGCTTTTATTGACAGTTTTTAGCGAAATTTAAGGTGTTTGGCGTATTTGTGGGAAGGGGGGAGGGGGTATGACCTTATGAAAATCTTGCCCCCCCAATCAGAATGCTGAAATGACGCCTATGCTTCTACGTTGCAGAGAAAGTTTAATTTTTCGTTTAGCGGTAAACACAGTACGTTGTTAAAAGTCACAAACACGCGTAGAGTCAAACTCGTGCTGCTCAGCCGGTAGCTATCCGCCTGAGACATCAAGACATTAATGTTTTTAGGCTTTTAACACACCTTTTTAATATTGTTGGGAGAAAGTATGTGTCATCAGTTATCTGATACCGTTTATTTAGAATTCAAAATTGTTTAAACTGATTTTCTATAGAATTTTATGTGGACTTTACGCAATTCATAAACTTAATAATTCAAAATTATATTTTAAAACAGTAGTAGCTTCCATCACTAGAACAGAAAGTGACTTTTTTCTGTATGCAATTTTTCTATTTTACAAGCAAGGTGAAGCCAAGCTTGGAAATCGACTAAGCATCAAAAATCACTTTCGGTCCAAGTGATAAACAAAGTTTTTTTATCATACTGCAAAAATTATAAAATAATAATCAACTTAAAAAATTAATTTACAATTTCACTGGCGGTGTCTGCTTACACGCAATAGATGACTGCTATAATTTAAAGGTTTAAAAAACATCTGATATTTAGGTCTAATGAATTAAATTTCAAAAACTTACATTTACAATGTAGTCTGCAAGTTGTCTTTGGTTTAATTTGGCTTTGTTTTGATTAGAACAAGAAATTTGTTTAAGACAAACGCAACTTTTGTGGTTAATGGATTAACAGATATTTTTACCATGCACTTTTTGTTAAGACGACAAACGCTGAATGTACGGACTAATAACAGGAAGGAAACAGCTGTTTTGCATGAAGTATGATGAAAAAAATATTTCCTACCCAACGCGACATTGATAGGCAATGACTAATGACACTTTTTTTTAAGAGGTTGGCGGACTTTGCCCCGTCCACATAGACTATTGATCTGTGCGTGGATCGTATCAGACAAAGTAAGGGGGTAAGCCGCTACAGTACAAGGTGAAAGGTACTGATAAAAGTCATTGGCAGAACGCGGATTCGAACCCATGACATCGCTGCCATGGTCCTGAAGTCAGGCGCGCTAACCACTACGCCACCGACTCACCCATGGCACGCAACCCACATGCACGACCCATGGCACGACCCACATGGTTGCACGTTATGTACGAGGAGGTTGAGTAGAGTTCCACAAAGACTCTTAACCCCTGGATATCACGGCTAAGGCGGTACACCCTCATATCAAATATTTTTATATAATAATCAGAGCTTTTGTTATAAAATTATCATATTTTCAAGGGTGAAATGAAAAAAGGAAAAGTAAAAAATTATTCATTATCAAAAATGTATAATTGAAAAATATAAATGCATACATGTCACTTTATACAATATGTTACATTAATTGGAAAAATATACATACATTTAAGTCTTACAAATTCATTGAGTGAATTCATGATTGTTTTTATAATGCTATCATACATTTGTTGCCTTTTTCCGTCAATGGGGAAGACAAAAATTACTGTGTGCAAAAGAAATTAATTACAATAAGTCTTTAAGTTTCTTTTGGTTTAGTAAATGTTACTGTTAACTTAACCATTTTATTATTATTTCGTTTGGTACATTATTGTGAAATAAGAACAACACTAACAAGGAACCTTACATCTCCAAATTAAACAAATTAGTTGCAATATGAATTCCCAGTAAATTTTTTCCTGTATGTTTTCTGTTGCTATTTTAGTTTGGCTTAGACTTTTCCCCTTGATATTGTATTACTGTATCATTTAAACTTTAAGTCGGATTAACCATTCTCTCAATTACTTCAGACAAGCATTTGCCTAGTTTGTGATAGCCAGATCTGTTAAGGTGAATTCCATCTTTCCCCAAGTCATTTGGGAATATATATCTGTTGGTATCCAAAAGTTCTAAGTTGTTCTTTAAGCAGTAATCTTTTAGGATTGTATTCACATTTGAAATTTTCCCATAAAATTTTTCAGCAGGTGGTTTTACATAAGTTAAGGTACAAATAACAACTTGAATATTTCTAAAATTTTCTTGCACTTTTTCAACTAAACCAAAGAGACAATTGACTAGTGAGCGTTCAGATATGTTGGTTTTAATGATGTCATTCCCTAAAAAGAGTACCACACACTTAACTCCCAGATAGTTACAAAGACAAGACATTACTTTCCTTTGAAATTGGTTTGTTCTGAGGTGTGGGAAGGTGCTTACCTCACAATTTTGCAGTGTGATATAATCCCTCATATACTTGAATAGAGAATCACCAATAATGATAGTATTAGATTCTTTGAGGGCCCCACCATGTCCTGCTCCAGACAGTGACGCTTCATTCTTCTCGAACTCACTTGACACTACATTTCCCGTCTTGTTTATAGGCGTTGGGCATTCAAAGACCGAAGTAACAATTTCCTCTGAACTTTCTATTTGTTTTGGCACGATGCATGTTACAAGTTCTCCTGCTACATGGCAGTCTTTCAAACTGTAGGTTGTGTCAATACAATCAATATTTAAGAGGACATGTCCTTTTAATCTCTTGTTCAGGAACTTCGCATTTATAGGATTTATTACATAAAGAATGTGTGGCCCAAGAGGAGACTTGGTTTTTGCCTTAATTCTTGACTCCTCATTCTCTAAGTGTAACACAATACTGAAATCTACAAGGGTATTAGTGTCTTTCAACAAAACTGGCACGATTAGTTCATATTGAACTGTGTAACAATAGAAGAGCTCTAAGGAATCAGGTGGCGGAGTTGCCAGCTTGTATTTTGTGGCCGTAAAATCATCAAGGATTAAATTAAAGGACCTTAGACAGCTTTGAATTCTGTGAATATGGCTGTTAATCTTACTAAGAGCAGTTTCAAATCCTTTACTTATGTGTTCTTGAATGTTGTTTAAGTTTATGAGTCTGTCTTTTACACGCAGATCAACATCCACCCGAGGACAGAAGATCCAACCTTCTCCGGAATGTGAATGCTCATAAGGAGTCTTCTTTTCACATTCACTATTAATGCAACTGGATTGTTTCGGTGAAGGGTCACTCCAAAACCTCTGTTCTTCGTCACCTGTGAAATTACTAGAAGATTGAGATTCACACCAGCGATCAAGAAATGTAACAACCATCCCCTGCAATACTTCAGCAGTAAGTCTTCTATATTCTGGGTTCACTATATTGTGTTCTAGTAAAGATGTAGTAATGGTGTTAAACAAGCTTGTTATTAAAATCTTGTTGTTCTTCAAGTTCGAAATGACCCCAGTGTTTAAGTTGATGTTTAATGTTGGAGCATTACAATTGTCATCACCGATACAAAATACTTGCTGTACGTTACCACTCTCTACTTTGACAGTGAGGCTTGGGACGTCTAAACCTTCTTGTTTTAAGGCGTGAGGAATTACTTTACAACAGAGTTCAATACAATAAACATCCATTGGCGCATTCTGTGACACTAAATGTCGCAAAACCATCATGTTTTTTCTTGCTTTAACAACTTCGCACGTAATACTATCAAACTCAGTGTCAAAAAAGACTTGTCTCTTCATTTCATTTTGGGCCTTACTGGTTGTCTGAAAATGTTTCTTCTTCTTCTCATTTATATCAGTAATTTCATCGTCAGTTAAAAATGTTGTTCTGGTTTTTGATATAATGTTTAAAGTAAACTTCTCTAAATGTGTTCCAACACACTGTAAAACTGGTGAAACAATTTTTGCACCCACATACTCTGAAAAAATTTCTTTGATAGCAAATTTAATATTGCATAAGACTTCGTTTTTAAACTCATCTGTTTCAGTTTTAGTTAATGGTAGCCTTTGTCCTCCCTTGCATTCAGATATTTCATCATTTAATCCCTGTTGAATGCCTTGCAGAGTGTCACTGACTAGCACTGATATTTCATGGAGTTGAGTATAACCTTCTTTAAAAACTTTATAAATGTTTGTAAATGATTGTAAAATTTGTATGCCCTCATTCAAGCTAGGTTTTCGTAAGTCTTTAGAAATAGTTCTTCCAATTAAAGTCACTATAGGCATTATGTTAATGGTGTTAAAAGTTTCTTTGCTTTTAACTTTAGAAGCAGCTATCGAAAGAGATTTGTTTATTATATGCAGCGTCTTATCTTTTCCTAATTTACAGTGTAGCTCTTCTACACTCTCAAACACAGAATGGTTGGCTATGGTGTGATCAATGTCACTATGGACTAATTCGGTTATATAATTGGCCAATTTTTCATTTTGGCCCTGAATCATATTATCTAATAAGGTAAATGATGCCCCATAAGCACAGCTTTCAGCACCATGAACTACCACTCTTTTAGCAACATTTTTCACTATTGCACTTTTAGTCATCTGATTGGATACTTCCGACTGAACAAACATATTCTTGACTGAAGTTTTCACTTCTGAAAACACACTCATACACTTTTCTTTAAATGTTTGAGAAGATAAGCCAGCACTTTTTGCAGCAAAGGTAGACCTCAGGACAATAATGGCAGATATACTTGACGTAATTAGACTTACTAACTTGTTTGATACATAACTTTTCCATGATAAATGGCCAGACCAAGCACAGCTTATAGCAAAAATCAAGTCGTCAATGCCCTGGGTCAAAAAAAATGCCCCCCCGGCTCCAGTTACGAGAGATAACGCTGCTCCTACGGCTACTTCTGCCAAACCTCCCATTGTAATATAGAACAAACCTTTAAACATCCTATTTGTATACTTTTTCTCTTCTAAGGAAACAATCTGACTAAATCCGTTCAAGGTAAATATGTCGATTTCACATGTAGGGATTCTATTTTCAGTCAATTCAATCTCCAAAGACCTAAGAGAAAGGTAGGGTGTATCCACTTCATTAATACTACCAGCCAAACATTCTAATCGAGTTTCAATTGCTTTAACGTTTTCAGAGATGCTAAGATGATATAGCAGGATAAGCTCAATTGTACTCATATCACATTGAAAACTTTCTGACAGTGGCTTTTTACATAACTTAACCGGTGGAACCGAATAAGTGGTTTTCTTTCCATCATTTTTTTGTTCATAGTTTATGGTATAAATTGGTCCATCATAAGAAAACGTTTTTTTAAAAAACTCTGTATCTATACTCGTTTCATGGGGAAGAAAACTTCTTTTCAACCATTCTTTACTAATCAAGTCATCAACTATTTTTTCACTTTTCTTTTCACCATAAACCTTCGAAAATATGTTGACATAGCTCTCTTTATTCATTGACAATGAATACATTTTTTTGAGTTTTCCAGATTTAACTTCCTCATGGTTTACTGTCCTATTGATGATTCCCCGTTCAAACAATTCTGACCACAATTTTCTGTGTAGTTTAGATTGCAAGGGTAAGAACAGTTTACTATAGTCCCCCTGGCACTGAGGCAAAATTTGTTGCAACTTCTGGATTGCTAATCTGAAGGCAAAACAATCTGATAACAATGATCGGACATCAGAGGAATAACCTTTAAGTGTCTTGAGTTCAAGTCTTTCTAAATCCTCGCTACTGATAAGTAAACAATATTTTGTTGGGTTACTGTTATTTTCCACGTCAATTACTCTTTCTTGTATCAAGTTTTCAATTATATATGCAGCTGTGGCACCTGGTATTCCTACTTTAAGGAAATCTTCATTGGTAATATTATCAAATCGACTGAACTCCACCGGTTTCATCAGCAAATTCGTAAAGCTTGCGTGCTTGTTAGTGAACATAATGTTTTGTTTTTTTAAAAACAAAAACTTTGTTTCTCCCAATTTTCTTTTCAGTTCATTTTTAAAAAATAATGAGTGATTTTCAGTTAATTTTGTGTCTAACTGGTTTAGTTCTTCAGGCAAGTAAAGGGATACTCTGTTCTTTGCAGGTAGATTAAAATCTATTGCTAATCTTTCTATTTCACTTCCTAAAGATGGATCAATTTTTTTTAGTTTCACATGATTAACAAATACATACTCATCTACATTTTCCAAAATACCAGCAGTCTCTAATTCTTTCCAGAAAAGCTCTCTTGATGGTAAAACGATACTTTTTTTCAAAGAACGATACCACTCTGTTTGGGGGACTTCATTGACCTTAAGCAAAACATCCTTAACACTTTGAGGACAGAGCCCAAATTCCGCTGTAAAAGAGAGGTCTTGTTCAGTGATATTAGTTTTGAGTTCTTGTTTTATTAAACCTTCCTCCAATAAGTCGTTAAAAATAATTGAGGTCATTATTTCATTTTCAATTTCAGGATCACAACTGGTTTTCATCCCACTAAATCTCTCTGGAATAACAGGATAACCTAAAATTTTCATAACTGAATCCAAAAATATTTCATTTGTTTGACACACATTCAGCTGCTGCTCCTTATATGAATTAATCTGAAGGATATTTTGACTGTTAAAATCCTTAAGGAAATTAACAAAATGTGCAGACTTTAGCGAACTTTCTATGCGTTTCTTTAATTTCCCTTCAACTATTTTCAAATCTTGAACTATTGAAGTTTTTTCTTCTGTACTTCTAATTTCATCTTTTGAGGTTTTCACACAAGCTCTGTAATAGTATGCAGCTTCGTTGAAGACAGGTTCCATCTCAATGACTCTATTAAAAAGTTTTAAAGCTTTCTCGTTTTCCTTTTTTTGTAAATAAAATAAACCAAGTTTGGTCAGCTGAAAGGGATCCTGAATATGTTGGGCGAAATCATCCTCATTCTTATCTGATAACAATTCAATTGGCAAATCATTTGGGGAGGGTGATTTGCTGCTGAGGGTGTTCTTTTCTAACCAAAACGCCCACTGATCTAGGCATGCCATTAGTAGTATTTCTTTTATCTCACTGCAATGACTTGAATTTCTTAGAGATACATATTTCTTCAAAAACTCGTTAAACAACTCTTCCTCATTTTTTATTTTACTCTCATAATATTTTTTTACATCACTTACTCTGAAAATTTCATTTTTATCTCTTTCTTTCTTTATGTCAATTATTTTTGAAACATTGTTTTCCCCACGGTCCCTAAAAATCAACTGCCCTGAACCAGGTTGACCGTTTCTTGCAGATCGTCCATATGCTTGTTCTTCAACACGGCAATTGCTTGGCAAAAATGAAAGACATACATATAATCCTCCATTCTGTACTAACTTATCAGAAAGCTTAATATCTGTTCCCCGTCCTGCCAAGTTTGTTGAAATGATGATTTCGCCAATACCAATGCCGCCAGCTATATCAAATTCCTCATAATCTCTTGTGTATGTACGAATTTGCCGAGGCATAAGCTTGTTCTTTAAAGTAAATACTTCAAATCTTTCTTTTAATGTAAAGACATCCTTCAATGAATCACAAATTATTAAAGCTGATCTGGACTTTGTAATTTTATACACTTCTTCAACAATTGTTGTTGCCCATTTGTCAACACTATTACACAAAATAGGCATTTCTTCAGTAAATTGTTTGGCTTTACATGTAGGTATTGTCACAAATTCAACTTTGTATACTTCTCTTAGCAAGTCTCTATCACTCCTTGATCCCAGAGTGCCAGTCAAGCCAAACAAGGTTTTGTACAATTTCAAATAAGAAACGTTAGAAATGAAGACAGCTTTGAATGTAAGAGGAGAAAGTCTGCAACCATGTTTCAACTGTAAAAATTGATGCAAACCTTGATCCCACTGGGAGTTTATCAAATCTGTTCCTGTGTCACGATCAACTATTATAATGTTGGGTGTTCGATCAGAACTGTCCTTAGACCTGTCAACATCAACAACATAGTCTATGTTGTTTTTAAGATTGATTGCATTAATGGCACTCTCAATCCATAAATCAAGATGCTCTTCGACAAAAATTTTGAGATGATTAGGGATTTCTAATTCCTTTTCTCTATTTATAATCTTTTTTAATAGATATCTCATGTGGTCTCCGTAAATAGGATCATTTAGGAGTTTGTCTAATTTCAGTCCATCTAACTGGTCATGCAAAATTCTTCCATTTATATCAATTACTTTAGCAGATTTTAAATACTCCCAAATTAAAGAGATGTCATTTTCTGTCAAACTCACATCAAGGCTTCTAATATCTTCCTTTTTGATCTGAAAATACATTTCAAATAGAATTTTCTCTTTCAACAGATCAACGCTGAAAAATTGTCCAGTGTTAAAATTTGAAGGCAAGTTTATACATTTCCATATGAACACAAAAAGTGGTTCAAGTTTATCCAAGCCTGGCATATCATGAGAGAGGTACAAAACATTTCCAGCTTTGTCTAGTAGCATGCTGTCTACTTCATCAATTAAGATGGTTTGAAACGTCCGATCTCCTAGGATATTGTTGTTGTAAACTCGATCCAATAAATAGTCACGTTGAAAGTATGATAATTCTCCATAAACTATATTACATTTGGAGTAAATTTGCTTTCTTTCTTCAATGTTCTCAGAACAATTATGCCCTACTTCAATGCCAAACATTTTGCATAACTTTGCAGATTCTTTTGCATCCCGCTCTGCCAAAACACGGGAACTAGTTATTATGTCCACCTTACTGCCAAACATGGCTTTTATTATTGCAAGTGTGGTAACAATCAGTGACTTTCCCTCACCAGTTGAAACTTGTCCTAGTACATTTTCTCTTGTTTTCAAAAATATAATTATTGCCAATAACTGAGTATTTCTTAAGATTTTATTGAATTTCAAAAAAACTGTGTTACAAACTGTGGCTAGAAGTATTTCTTCTAAGTTGTAAAAAAAGAATTCATTTGAAGTATGCTCGGGATTATCAGTTTTCCTCAGGCATTTTAACTGATCCTGCATAACTAATATAATGGAAGTCATTTCATCACTTAAAGCAAATTCTGGCTTTTCAGCTAAATTGTCCATATCAGGCATTAGTTTTCTTATTTCTTCAAACACCTCCAAGAGGTTGGATAACCAAATTTCCTGTTTTGATTCTCCTTTCACATTGTTTTTCAAAAATTTAAATAGTAAATTAGTTTTTTGGACACTGTTTACTATCTTGTCAATATTGGCCAAAATCTTTCCAGATGTATTGCTAGTCATTTTGATTAACTCACTCAACTGATGAAGGCTACGCTCTTCCCCAGAAGAGAAACTTTCTTTTAGAATAACTTCTTCCCATGTATACAGCTCAGCATGTGACAATTGTTGAACAATTTTGCCACTAAACAAGGGTTCATTCAATGACAAAAGTTTTAGTGTGTTTAGGACAGTTTGCTTGTCCTTTTCTAAGGTAATTCGGTTTGTACATGATTTGGCACCTGTGATAAAGTCCAAGCAAACCTCTTTTCCAGCTGAATTTTCCAATGTTGCAAGATAAAAAGAAGCTATCTTTAACTCCTCCTCAGACCAATCCCCTATACTTTTCATCTTATTGGCCCAAAACAAATCTTTAAGGCAATACTTCCATTCATTAAGGCTTAACTGAAAAAGACCAAATTGATGATCAGATGTTTGACTGATTAACAAAATAACTTCCTCTACATCATCTATTTCAACCAGACTTTGGTCACCATCAAGCTTATCAAATAAAAGTATAACAGTTTCTCTGTTTGCTTCATTCAATTGCTTCCTAAAACTGTTTTTTAAATCAGAATCCAACAGTTGATTGAAATAAATTTCTAGTTTGATTAAGAGAAACTCAACAATCCAGTATGTTTGGTGGTAGGCAGCTATGATCCATGAGGCAAGATTAACTTTTGTTGATGTGTTGATCATTGATTTTAGTATATAATTTACAATGCAACATAGCTCTTTGACTAATAATTGATTCCCTTCTGTTTTCATGTGTAGAGCAATATAGTACAAAAAACTTTGATAACCAATATATTCATATTTTAGCATTGTTAATCTAGAACTTATTAGCTTCCTAACTTCGGCTTGCTCAAAAGCATTTGCTATATATTGAATGTTTTCATCCTCCATCAGCATGTGATTTATTTTCAATCTCATTTCTGTTGACTTGTCTATTCCATGATAACCATCATGAAGAAATGGGCAATCATTAACAAAGTTATCAAATTTGTCCTTATATTCTTCTCCGTCTTTCATGGAGTCAACATGACGTTCTATTCTACTGCACACCTTTCCTTTCTCTTCATGAGCTCTGATCATATCACTCAAGCATAAATCAGTTTTAAGTTTCAAGCACTGATTATCCTTCATAAGAATATGAACAACTTCATCTGCAGATGGATTATGGTTGTAGACTAAAACCATCTGATTACACTCATTCATTGAATATATCAGAATATTGGTCTTAAAAAGATGAGCAACTACTTCCCGGTAAAACACTGAGGAAGGCCCTTTTTCTTGTATGGCAAACTTAAACCCCTCTTTCAGCTTTGCTGCAAGTGCTCTCTCGGACAGCAAAATACTCTTCCACACAAAAGGCTTATTGGCTTCCTCTATGTATTTTTCATAAAGAATATTGAGTAAAATGTTTCCACGAATTTGATGTTCAATATCAACTTTATGACGAATATTCTGTTCAGTAATAGCTTTAACAAACTTTATGTACATCTCTTGATTGCCAGATATATCATTTATTAATGGGATTAGTTTGGTATGCATGCTTTTGGCTTTTTTGTGTTTAAACCAATTGTAATGTTTCTTATAGGCCTGCAAGTGAGTATTAAATAAAAACTTCTCACAGTCATCAAACCCACCATTACTCTCAAGATAAAGATTAAAAATCTTCATACACAACTGTGTGTCAGTGGCCAATTCATCAAATTTTAAAATCAGATTATGGCGTTTGTCTTCAGTATCATCACATAAATAACTCTCAACTTCACTCAAAGAGTCATGATCACGGCACAAGATCAGAGTATTATCAACTGACCCCTTGTGTTTTGTTACTAAGCTATTAGAGGTTTGCAAATAATTTTTTTGGTTGCAAATAATCTTCTCCACCTGATCTAGTACCGATAGTTGATACTTGCTGCTCAACAAAAGCTGTGCTTTAATCATTGATTCTTCTCTCGACAAGTAGGTAGCCTGAATATCAGCTGAATTACACGTCAAATTCAACTCTTGTGAATTCATTTTTACTTGAACTATGCTGTTTGAATCACAAACATCATTAGAGGATCTATGGATAAAATTAGAAGGTTTGTTCATACTTAAAGAACTGCAAGTAGATTTAGAACCAAGTTTGGGTGGATCATGCTGGTTGCTGTAAAGGTCAATCTTCCTTGAGATTCTTGTTTCTTTGGTGATCTGTTCCTTTTGCAACAGTTCCTCATTAGAAATTTCTTCGTACATCTGCTTTATTTTCTTATCAATTGAACTGAGTTTATCACAATCTGTAATAGATGTTTTATTTTCATATTGTTCCAAGATGCTCTGTGTACTGATTGTTTTCTTGCGAAAAACTTTTGAGGCGTGAGTATCTGTCGCCGATTTCTTATGGAATTTAAATCTCATTTGGTAGCCTTGGCTCTCTTTTGGAACTTCTATTATTTCAGCATATAGACCATTGTGAGGACAGTAAACTCTCTTTGAATGTTTTTCTGAATGAAACTTAACTGCAAGTCTGTGACAATCATGTGACTGAGTTTCGAAATATATTGGAAATTGCACTGGATTTAAAAATGGTACCTTTGGTGTTGTAGAATCTATGTAGGCAAAATCAAGTCCGCTCACTCCAGGATTACCACACATACCAAACTCACCATTTTTTCCATCTTCCCCTTTATTTCTGCATATCACAACGCCTTCCATACACATGGGGTTTTCACTTATTATGTTAATGTCTCCAGCAAAACCACCCTTGCCCCCATTTCCTCCAGTGCCTCCATCCTTACCTGGTTCTCCGTTTGATCCTTTATGAATAAGAAACGACTGACAAAATTCTAGTTTTTGTCCATAATAGAATGAAAATGAAATTTGAGATCCATACTTTGTTTTTGTTTCAAAGTAAATGTCACTTAAATCTTTTATACAATTGTTTAAGATTACATCAAAGTCATCTTTAGATACAGGTACTAGAGACCCCAAGACGGAAAGCTTAACAGATTCTAAACCATTCATCACACTTTTTTTTGTTTTCTCTAAGTTCTCACGTTTACGTTCATCTATCCACTTCGAAACAGGAGGATAGTTCTTTTTAAAATCAAAAACACTCATTCCATCATGTTTGATACCATCCTTACCGTTCCCACCATCTTGTCCTTTACTACCTTTACCTCCATTTGACATTATCTTCAAGTAAGAAGCGTTTTGTATTTCATCACAAGAAATCAGGATGTTTCCTCCACTTTCACCAGGCTTTCCTTCTGCACCATTTAAGCCAACCCCATTACTGTTTGTGCCAGCTGGTTCCATATCTTCTTCTTTGGCATCCAATCCTGAGACATCCCAAGTATAGTGTCTGTCCATGCTAACTATAATGGTCTCTGCTACTACCACTATATTTTTGCCATGCCAAAAAATATTATTCATATCTTCATCAACATGAATAACCCCCACATTCACAAAACGAACTTCCTCTGTTTTACAGAATCCTTGTGTTTTTTCTAGGCCTCGTAGAATTCGACTCATAACAATATGTTTTCCTTGTACTTCTAACAATTTACGGCCATCGAGAAATTTCGGTACAAAAACAGCTGGTTGCATGTAGGCCTTAATTGAATCTTTAATATCCTTAACAAAAAAATACCTAGATTGTTCAACAATTGCTTGAGAAGCAGTCTTTAAATGATCAGTGCAGTTGCGCAAAACATAAAAGCTAATTATGTTTTGTAAAAATTTCCTAAAAGCTACGACTTCATCTTCTTTAGAGTTAAGAAATTCAATCACACAAAATGAATTACAAAGCTCTTGCACATTTTTGGTCCTCTTCAAGATCCTCACCAAACTTCTTTTGAAATTTATTTCACCTTGAAGATATGTTGTTTTGAGAATCATAAATGAGAGGGATGTGGCCTTGAATTTCTGAACGCATTTCCTTTCTTCAGATCTGATGTAGTTGGCATTTTCACATAAATCCTCTACTAAAGTGTTATAAGGCAAATTTTTGCCAAGAGAGAAACAACCCTGCAAACTATTAATATCACTGAGCTGTTCAATGAGTTCTAGAGGGTTATTGGCCAGAACCATTATATTCTCAGAAACCTCATCAAGCCACAACTCAATAAGTGTTTCCGTGTATTTCACTTCTACATAGTTCTTATCATCCTGGCTCAGCAAGCGGTTGTATTTACGTTCCAAAACAGACTCCACTTTCTTCAAAGAATTGGGCACCCCATCCTTCAAAAGGGAATCAACAATCATATCAACCTCTTCATTTGTAACTACTATTGCATCCACAAGAGAATCACTTAAGACTTTTGTTCCATGATGACTTCCTGATTTTTCATAAACATAATTACATTGTTCTTTCTGTCTGATGACACCTAAAACTCTTTGAAGAGTGACATTTTTTTCATGATCTAATATACCCAGAATGTCAGGATCATTGTACTCGGCTAAGATTTTATCTCTTATCCTGTCTTCTTCCTCTTCACCAAAATCACATAAAACAGCCAACTCTTTTAAGGTGTCAAAGTGACTATCAATCGTCTGACTTCCATCTAATTTATATGAATTAAATTTTACCCTTTCCCGAATAGTATTTTTGGAAGACCTGCCATGAAGCTCAGGCTTACTATAACTTTTAGAGCTCATGTTATCACTTTTCATGAAAAAAACATATTGAACGGGGGTTGTCTATAACACATTGAAGATATTAATACTAAACTCTCAAGGTACAATCCCTACATTATCAAAGTATTTTTTTAAAAAGACTCCTTTACAAAATCCATTTCTGAAGGAAATCCTACTAAAGTTAATAGTAAAGTTCTCTATCATAGCAAGACAAACATTCGATTGGTGAGTTAAGAAGAGGTGTTTGGACGATCTATCCATTGAAGATCATCTTAGCCTCAACTTCAATTAAGGAGTCTGAAAAAGAAAAAAGGTATATAATGAAATAGGAATCAAAAGATTTATAAGATTAGGGTATCCTACCCTTCATAAAGTGGTCTAAGGCTAGAAGGTATTTGGACAGTTTGTTGGGCGTGTGAGGTATGTTTGTAGGGTACGTGTGTGTGTGTGTGTGTGTGCGTGCGCACGCGGGCGAGTGTATACGAGTTTGAACGTGTGAGTCTGGTCTCTGGGAGTAAACTTGAATCGGTGACACTCAGATGTCTGATAATAAACATAATAAAATTTTAGTTATAACTTTTTTATTTATTTACATTAGATTAATATTCAGATTGCAATTCCTTAAACTATAAATCTTAATTATTTTTTAATTTCTTATATCTTTTTATAGATTAATTCTAATGTTTATTGTAGTTTGATTTATCATAGCGTTGCTTATACAGTAAAACCTCAATAGTTCAACACTTTGTGGACTTAGAAGGTGTCGAACTAACAAAATGTCGAACTATAGGGAGTATATGGGGAATTTCAACACAAAGTATAAATACCTCCCGTCGCAGCAGACCTGCGTACTCAGCGAATTTCCAAATTACTAATATTAATTTTTGGTTGAGCTTCATTTGGTTGAGATTCACTCATTTATGGTAAAAAATCTTGGTTTTTGTGCTTATCATGGCAGCAAACCTGCATACTCTTTTCCCATGTTAATCATATGGAGAAAAGGACGGACTGGGCGAAATATAAGACTGTTCTGCAGAAGAGAATAGAGGATACTGGTCCTCTGTACTCCTGCGTCAGAGACACAAATCATCTTGACTAGGCTGCTGATCGCCTGCGCGGGGACTTTGTGTCCTCATTTGAGGAATGCTGTCCACTGTCGGCGGGACGACAGGGTAAGTCTGGGTGGTGGAATTCGGAACTTGGTAGCCTAACGAAAAGGGTAAGGGCTCTATTCAAACGGGCGAAACTAAGTAACTGCTGGGACGTTTATCACAGATTGCTCACCAGTACAACATTGCAGTCAGGAGAGCAAAGAGGCTCTCTTGGAGAAACTTCTGCAGTGATCTTGAAGGCGTCTGAGACATCAAGGATCCACAAGTTCCTATCGAAAGGCCCTCTTATCTTGGCTCCCTTGAGGGTCCGTATGGTATCATGGTTCATAATACCACGGATGTGCTTGAGATCATGGCAAGCACACACTTTCCAAGGAGTATAATCACCCAGCCAACTGATGAGGTGAGTGCGAGTGTACGGCGGGCCAACTTCACTCGATGGAGGGTGGCGGGTCGCATCGTTACTCACAGCCGGATACGCTGGGCAGTCAACACTCTAAACCCCTACAAGTCACCGGGACCTGATCAGGTGAGGCCCGTCTTTCTTCAAAAGGGAATAGAGATTTTGCTTCCGGTTCTGACGGTATTGTTTAGGGCCAGTTTGGCCCTGAGACATATTCCAGCAGTCTGGAGCAGTTCTCGGATAGTCTTCATCCCAAAACCTGGTGAGGCTAGATATACGGATCCGAAGTCTTTCCGCCCAATTTCATTGTCTTCTTTTCTGCTGAAGACTCTGGAGAAGCTGGTGTCAAGGTATGTGGGGGAAACTGCGCTTAGGGCTCACCCGCTCCACAAACACCAACACGCCTACTTACCAGGAAGATCATGTGAATCTGCCCTACATCAGCTGGAAAGCAGGATCGAAAAGTCGCTAGAGTGTAAGGAAGTTGCACTTGGGGCCTTTCTAGACATTCAAGGCGCCTTTGACAACACTGAGACTCAGGCTGTTATCAATGCAGCCACAGCTCATGGTTTCCACGAGGTTGCAAGGGGATGGATTGAAGCCCTCTTGAAGAATAGAAACGTAAAACTATCACTCAACAACGAGGAGATAGTGGCAAGAACAACTCGAGGTTGTCCCCAGGGTGGGGTCTTGTCTCCACTTCTCTGGAACCTTGTGGTAGACGATCTCATCAGAACTCTCAATGAAAGCGGTGTATACACACAGGGATACGCTGACGACATAGTGGTTCTGGTGTCAGGTAAGTTCAACGACACAGTCAGGGATCTCATAAATGGGACTCTGAGGTCTGTTGGACGTTGGTGTGAAGAGGTAGGTCTCTCAATCAATCCCTCAAGATTGTGGTGGTTCCTTTCACGAGGAGGAGGAACCTGAGAGGTATCGACCCCTTAGTACTGCAAGGCTCCAATATAGAATTGCAGAATCAGGTTAAGTATCTGGGGGTAACTCTGGACTGGACGCTTCACTGGGGACCACAACTCCAAAAGGTAATAGACCAAGGTAAGTGGTCACTTATTACATGCAGGCAATTAGTGGGAGGGACATGGGGAGTGAAGCCAAAAACTGATTCACTGACTTTACGTCTCTGTGGTCAGACCTGCCATTACCTATGGTTCGCTTGTATGGTGGCCCAAGATAGACTCGGGGGTGGCGGTGAGGAGATTGGCGGGAGTTCAAAGACTCGCCTGTCTCCTCATCACAGGAGCCCTGAGTTCCAGTCCTGGGGCTTCCCTGGACTGTCTTCTCAACTTGTTGCCGATTGATCTTTTCATCAAGATCGCGGCAAGAAAAGCTGCTCATCGACTCAAATGTGAGAATCTTTGGATAGAGACTGGAGAACTCCGGGGTCACTCTCGGATTATTCTGACTGTACAGGGGAATGTTTTGGACATGCCCTCGGACTACATGTCAGTCAAATATGCCTTCGGTAAGTCATTCAGGGTCCTCCTTCCAGCGAGGGAGGATTGGCTGTCTGGAGGAAACCCTCTTCCACCTGCGGATCTGGAATGGTTCACCGATGGGTCCAAGGTAAGAGGAGGAACAGGAGCTGGAGTACATGGGGTGTAAGCGGGGGTAGGGATTCGTCTCCCTATGGGGGTGCATCCCACGGTGTTCCAAGCGGAGGTTGCTGCGATAATGGGGTGTGCCAGAGTAAACCTGGTTCAAGGTGTCAGGGACAGGCAGGAGCATTTCCATTTTCTCAGACAGCCAGGCAGCTCTAAGGGCTCTGGACTCCTGTGAGTTCACGTCAAAGATTGTCTGGGACTGCTTCACCACAGTATCTGTGCTAGGTAGATGTAACAGCGTGACACTCTGCTGGGTCCCTGGTCATACAGGGATACCAGGGAATGAGGCTGCGGACGCCCTTGCCAATAAAGCTTCATCTTCAGAATTTACTGGTCCGGAGCCTTTCTGTGCTGTCTCTCGTGAGGACTACGGAGGGGCACTTTCCTTCCTCAAGAGGAGCTTGTCTGCAGGATACAGAAGTTTATCAGGTTTCTAAACTGGGATGAGCTCTGAAACATACATAAGGGGAGCGCAAAAAGCCCTTGCGGCTGACGCGCCTTGGGATCAGGTCCGCCCAATTGAATGAATGAATGAATGAATGGAGAATAGGCAAACTTCTTTAGCAATCCTAGACAGATATTGATGAAACTTAGTATATGGCTTCATATGGTCGAAATAAATTTTTTTTATGATAATCACCTACTTTTAGTGTTCCCCATGGCAGCATACCTGCATACTCTCCCTATATTTATCATAAGGAGAATAGACATTTATTTCCCTATTTATTAGCATGTGATTTTATTTGGTTTACAGTTTTATGTGGTAAAAATTAATATTACTAATTTGGAAATTCGCTGAGTACGCAGGTCTGTTGCGTCGGGGGGTATTTTTTCTGGTTTGAATTCCACCTGATCCGTGTCTACATATCAGTGAACCATTGGAGAGATATAGCCGAGGTCAACTACTGATAACTGATAACAGCAACCTTTTCTCCAGCTCTGTTTACAACACTGACAGATACAAGCCTTGAACTTTAATACAGGCTTTCTTCCTTATTTACATTACACTTGAAACAGCAATTATTTAAAGGGCTGAGTTTAACTACCATTAATTTTATTTTATCCAGCTCTTACTTAATTACTTTATTTTTATTTTTTATAAGACCAGAAGTCAGCAATATTTAATAAAAAAATAACATGAGTCAACAAACAGAAAATAAATTTAAAATTAGAGACAAATTTTTTGCAAAAGTGAAGGGGCATAGAAATTGGCCAGCTACAGTCACTTCAATTGATTCATCCAAAAAACTTAAGAAGTATACTGTTTATTTCTATGGTACTGATGAAATTGGTGTAATTTAAAAAGAAGTGGATATTTGCTTATATAATGGATATAAATTCCTTTATGGAAAACTAAAGGGAAGAAATCCTAAATTTAATACAGCAATTAAAGAAGCTGAAAGAAGTTTTAATTCTGGTAAAAAAACAATGAGGAAAAAAATGACGATGATGATAAGGAATCTAGCAGTGTATCAACCCAGGATTCTTTGAGTGATATGGGGGAACTAGTAATACAGTACACTCTCGTTCATCGGAACTAATGTGGCGGACGGCCGGTTCGGATGTCAAAAAATTCCGATAAAGCGGAGTCCGTCGTGAGTCATCATTTCCGCCCGTACGGTGACCTATCGTGATTGTATTTACTTTTGTATTTAAGATAACACAAGAGATTTTATGAAAATAAGGCACTCAAACTTTGAACATGGTAAAAATGAACCTATAGGAATAAAAACGACGCAGCAAATAAAGATCCAAAATCTTTATTCTCATATTCCATATTCATATTCTACCCATATTCTAGCAGTCAACTGACTTCCAAGTAACACAGGTGCAGCCGCGACGCAAGACAGACTGAATGACAGTTTGGGAAGCGGTCGAACCGTATGTTCACTTCCTGCCCCCTTCCTCTTTCTATGTTTGTGCGAATACTCCACGGCCTCGAAAATTACATCGATGGGTACAGATTATGGAAAACGCCTGATGACGTTTGATGCAAAATGTGATACTTCACTGTTTTGCGGATAGAACAAATGGAAATTGAAGGCGCTAAAACGAAAAAATTATATATTTCGTAAGAAAAAAAAAATTAATGATATCCAGATTTTCAGTTCCGATGAAGTGGAGTTCCGATGTCGCCGAGTCCGATGAACGAGATTGTACTGTATTAATTTAAATAAAATATTGGTTTTACAAAAGAGAACAGCACAGTCTATGTTAAATTTAAAAGAAACTGAATCGTGTAAGGAACACTTCATAGAATTAAAATTCACGACAGTTTATAGCCTTTACATTCATAGGACAATAATTTTAATACGAATCAATCAAAACAAATTATTAAGACAATGTGATGTCCATAATTATAACACAAGAAATAAGGGCGATTTTACAATCAAAATACTTAACAAAGAAACGTTTAAACAATGCCCAACATATACTGGGGTGAAATCCACAAACTTCCTCCCAAGGAAGAAGTGGATTTTTCAAGATTTAAGAACAAACTCAGAGATTTCCTAATTAATTTGCAATGTTACAATCTAGAAGTTTTTTTTTTTAAAGAATAATACTCCTTAAGTTGTACAGTACACTCTCGTTCATCGGACTCGGCGACATCGGAACTCCGCTTCATCGGAACTGAAAATCTGGATATCATTAATTTTTTTCCTTACAAAATAAATAATATTTCCGTTTTAGCGCCTTCAATTTCCATTCGTTCTATCCGCACAACAGTGAAGTATCACATTTTGCATATAACATCATCAGGCGTTTTCCATAATCTGTACACATCGATGTGATTTACGAGGCCGTGGAGTACTCAGACGAAAATAGAAAGAGGAAAGGGGCAGGAAGTGAACATCCGTTTCAACCGCTTCCCAAACTGTCATTCAGTCTGTCTCGCATCGCGACTGCACCTGTGTTACGTGGAAGCCAGAAGACTGCTGGAATATGAGTGGATGAATGTGAAATTAATATGGAATATGAGAATAACGATTTTGGATCTTTATTTCCTGTGTTGTTTTTATTCCTATAGGTTCATTGTTACCATGTTCAAAGTTTGAGTGCCTTATTTTCATAAAATCTCTTGTGTTATCTTAAAAACAAGAGTGAATACAATTACGATAGGTCACCGTACGGGCGGAAATGATGACTCACGGCGGACTCCGCTTCATCGGAATTTTTTGACATCCGAACTGGCCGTCCGCCACATTAGTTCCGATGAACGAGAGTGTACTGTATAATGTTTGATTTGACTGGAAAGTAAAGGTGGATTAAGGCTTTGGTCTACCTGAGCCCGAACAACAATGCCGAATGCCACCTCGCGGCCGTAGCGCTAGGCGAGTTTGATGGCTGCAGAGGTTTACGGGGATTGTGTTTTAAAATTAACCAATTAAGATAGAGATTGACTGTTAACTTTTTCTAAAAGTATAAAAAAAGATCTCGTCGGCTATCTTTTTAGAATTTTTAAATAAAATTTCTAATTTCTGTTATAGCCTAACTGTCTAAAATCATCCGTTTTTGAGTTTTATAAATGCAAAGGTTTAAGGGGATCGTGTTTCAAAAATAACCACTTAAGATAAAGATTGGCTGTTAGCTTTTTCTAAAAGTAGAAAAAAAGGATCTAGTCGGCTATCTTTTTAGAATTTAAAAATCTAATTTCTAATTTCAGCTATAACTGTTTAAAATCATCTGTTTTTCTTGATTTTAAACTGAAGTTTTCCATTAGATTTGATGAAACTACCAAAGTGAGATTACCAAAGTAAAAACAAGGAAATTTAGCACCGTTATTCTTCTTTAATATGACACCTTACTTATAGCTCTAGGCTGCATTTAGCAGAAGATAATAGGATTCTTAAAAAAAAACCCTTGCATTTGCATTGAGTAAAACAGATAATTTTAGTCAGTTATAGCTAAAATTAGAAATTTTATTACAAAATTCTAAAAAGATAGCCGACGAGATCATTTTTTTCTACTTTTAGAAAAAGTTAAGAGCCAATCTCTATCTTAATTGGTCAGTTTTAAAACACGATCTCCGTGAACCTCTGATCTATAATACTAGCCACTAGAGAAAAACAGATGATTTTAGACAATTATACCTGAAATTAGAAATTTTATTTAAAAATTCCAAAAACACAGAAGACAAGATCCGTCTTTGTACTTTTAGAAAAAAATAAGAGCCAATCTCTACGTTAATTAGTTATTTTTAAAACACGATTTCCGTAAACCTCTGCATCCATAAAACTCGCCTAGCGCTACGGCCGCGGCCGCAAGGCGGCATTCGGGCTCGTGTGGACTGGAGCCTTAAGAGTAGGCTAAAAAATATTTGTAAATACTTGACGCATTCTTGTACATTTTTATGTAGGCCTATGCTTAAATAAAGATATTTGTCTATTGTCTATGAGCTAATCAATGTAAATTTGTCAATGTAATTTTTAAGTATTCGACAATAATAACTTTATTGATATTACCAGGTAATACATAATTATCTTATTTTAAATTAGTTTGAAAGTCCAATAGGTTATTTTGTTTTATTTTCCAGTATTTGGTTGTTTAACATTCTTCAATTTTGTATGGACATTTTTCAATTAAAATTTGCTTGATTTTCTTCTTAAATTGCCTTTCACTTAAATTTTTCCAATCATTCGGTAAAGTATTAAAAATTTTGACTTCCATTTCATTATAATTTTTCTTGCTTCTTGAATATTTGAATAAAGATACATTCAATTTATTTTGATTTCTTGTATTATATTGATGGATATCCGAATTTAATAACAATTTTTAATAGTTCTTTTTTAGATGCAATAAAATTTGAAGTATATACCGGGTGTCTCACATAAGGTGTCTCAAATCGATTACAGATCAACAGTTTGTCCTACAATCTTGAAATAAAATCATTTTTCACTAAATTGACCCCAAGGAATAATTTTAAAATATTTTTAACGTTTTATAAATACATGGTGTCCCGAAAACTGGTGGTTACAGGTTCGAATCTCGGAAATTTCAAATACGAACATATGTCATATTATACATCATTAGAAAGGTCTATTTAATACCAACATTTTGGTGAAAACAGAATTTGGTTATCTTTTTACGTTTCAAAATGGCGTCCATTTTTGTAGCCAAAATCAAAAGTTACGGAATACCCTGTAATTCTTTTATTATTTATTATTATTTATTATTTTATTATTATTATTTATTATTTTATTATTTAGACTTATCATAAATCCTCATTTGCTTTCCAAACAAAATTAATAGCAGAAAATACACCAAACATTCATCCAATGCCGTACCCAACAGTCAACAGAGTTCCACCTTGGCTTTTTCAACCTCCGAAAATCGAACTAGACCTTCCAGGATTTACATCAAAAGAAGACCCTGCAGAAGCACAGAGAGCCGCAGCCATAGAAATCATAAATACAAAATACAAGAACTATTACAAGATCTATACAGATGGGTCTCTAGATCCCAATGTACCAAAATCTGGGGCCGGTTACTTTGTGGAACAATCAAACACATCTTTCTTTGTTCCAACAAATTCATGCTCAAGCACTGAGACTGAACTCCTTGCTATCAATGCAGCAGCTGCACACTGCATAAGTGTAGAGAATAAGAATATTTGTATCCTTAGTGATTCCAAAAGTGCACTACAACTTCTGAAACAATACAGACCTTCAAACTTCTACCATAGAACACAAGAAATAATCCATCTCCTGAATGCAGCTTCAGACAAAAATATTTGCTTCCAATGGATCCCAAGTCACTGCGGACTGCATGGTAATGAAGAAGCAGACAAAGTTGCCAAAACAGCCACCAACTTGCATCCTATACCACTTAAACAACCACCTCTCTCCAGTTGTATTGCTGCAGCTCACAAAACACTGAGACACAGATGGGTAGAAAGATGGAACAATGAGCCAACTGGTCGACACCTTTATAATATCCTCAAAGAACCAAACAACATCGAAGTATACAAAAACCTACCCAGATCAGTCGCATCATTTGCCTCAAGAGCCAGAACAGGACATGTAGTAACCCAATCCTATCTTTTCCGTTTCAACCTCACTGAGTCACCCCTGTGTCTCGTTTGTCAGTCAGAGGAAGAGACCCTAGAACACATCCTCCTACACTGTACCAGCAAGTTAGATGCAAGAGATGAGCTGAAAAGAACTCTCCTACCAAACTGCTCTCTCAAAAGAATCCTAACCGAGCCTAACTGTTGGAAACTAGCAAGCCATGTATATGAGAGACACCGTGCGGTCAGCATCACTTGAAGCTGGAAGCATGCACCAAGAAGTAAAGAAGTAAAGTTTTATTATTTATCATAAATGACTTCTGACTCAAAATACTTATTTGAAATAAGCTAAGCTTTGTAATGATATGTCACATGACCACATTTATTTAAAAAAATAATAAAATTTCAAAAATTTTATATTATTGAAAATGTTTACATAAACAAAACTCAAAAATTTTAAATACAAACAAACACATGTCATTTTGTACATCATATTGAAGCTATCGTTAAACTGAGCAACTTTGTAATTTACACTAATGCCGTATCTCTTTTGGGTTTGTAGTACTACAATAATGTTATTATTACTTAATAACGTAAAAATGTCATTTTCCCATATATAGCCCAGTAACTTTAGATCAAAACATGGCCTAAAATCAAACTAATTAGTAACAAGCTGATTTTTGGTGTGGTGATAGTATATACTAAGATAAGTAATTTCTGAAAGTTCCCCTAATTTCCCTCGCTTGCTTCGCTCGGTACAACGTTACAAACTTTTTAACTTATTAAAAATACTAAATTATTAATTGTGTACCACCTATTACACCGATTTGAGTGCTTACAGTCTTAACTTATCCAGAATGAAAGTGTGCTATGCTAAATAACAATAACTGCAATAATCATGCCATTTTAAGGCCTTTTCTAGATGTTGTATTAAGAATTTTTGATACATTTTATGTGATTTTTGCCAAAATTTTTTCTTGCGTTTACAAATATGCAAATAAAAGTAAAGCTTTCTTGAACCTGGTGAATGCCGAAAGGAAAACACATGATAAATAATAAAAGAATTACAGGGTATTCCGTAACTTTTGATTTTGGCTACAAAAATGGACGCCATTTTGAAACGAAAAAAGATAACCAAATTCTGTTTTCACCAGAATGTTTGTATTAAATATACCTTTCTAATAATGTATAATATGACATGTGTTTGTATTTGAAATTTCCGAGATTCGAACATGTGACCCCCAGTTTTTGGGACACCCTGTATTTATAAAACGTTAAAAATATTTTTAAATTAGTATTCTTTGGGGTCAATTTAGTGGGAAATTATTTTATTTCAAGATTGTAGGACAAACTGTTGATCTGTAATCGATTTGAGACATCTTACCTGGTATAATGATGTTAAAGTTAATATATTTAATTTTTTGAACAATGGTTTACAGTGTGTTTTAGGTTTAAAACCTGTAATTATTCGTGTGGCTTTTTTGTATTTTAAATATTAGATTATAGTTTGAGCTGTTTTCCCAGATAATAGTGCCATAGTTCAGATATGAGTGTAGATATGCATAATATGCATTCAGAAGGACTTCTAAATTTACATTAAATTGACATAAAGTCCTTTACTAATTTTTTCAGTGATGTACAGAGTGTGATCTTTCCAATCTAGTTTTAAATCAATTATAACTCCTAAGAATTTTAAAGAATTTTGACTGATATTAGGATGATACTTGTTTGAAAAATTTATCTCTAAATTTTGAGTTTATCCAAATTTAATACTAATTTATTTGTGTGACACCAGTTTAGTATTTCTTTAGTAAGGTTAAATGTAATTCTTCTGGGGTATTTGCAGTAACTATCACTCCAAAATCATCTGTGTATAAGAATTTTATTATTTCTTTATTGGTTATGCTTGATGGCAGGTCATTAATAAATATATTGAATTAAGGGTCTAAGCAGGAACCTTGTGGAACGCCCATTTTTACTAGCCTTCCATTAGATCTTTCATTATATAATTCCACAAATTGCAATCTATCCTGTAAATTAGACTTCAAGAGATTTAATGCAATATTTTCACATCCATAGTATTTAATTTTTTCCAAAAGTATTTTATGTGAAACGCTGTCAAATGCTTTAGATATGTCAAAACTTCTAAAGCATATTAATTTACCAGATTCTATTTTGTTCACAATGTTTCTAATTACATCTATAGTTGCATCAATTGTAGGCCTACTTAAAGTTTGTCTAAATCCAAACTGTCTGTCATCAAATAAGAAATTTGATTCAAAATATTTGAACTGAGTCAAACAAAATGGTATTGACGAGAGCAATAAACTCATACCTAAACAGCAATTTAGTACCGTATTTAAAAATGATCATATTTAACCCTATAGTCTTGAGATGTAATAAATGAATATACTTACTGAAGAATGTCAGTTGTCAGTTGCTATTGCTGGCATGGCAGTAGGAGTAGGCAGTGTCTCGTCTCTGACTCCGATCTCCACAGTCCATACACACTCTACGTCAAAAACAAAAATTCATATTGTAGGCACGGGCAGTGAGAAAAAATAGAGGTGGGAGGACTGTAACCAAGATGACTGTAGTGCCACAGGTAAACAACATAATCCCATAAAAGCAATGGAGCTAATTTCTTGTTTTTGTCACATCCGTTACAAATCAAGGGTAAGTTATTCAGCATGCGGGGCCATACATAAGTATTTTTTCCCTAATTTCAAAATATGTAAATTTGATCCTATAAACTACAGCAGTGTTCCTCTGTATGAAAATTAAAATAACTAGTACAAATTGTATACTTGACCAGCAATATAAACAAAGTAAGGCCTATTTACTAATGAGGATACATTACAATGAATGTAGAAATGTTGAGTTCAAGTTTAGATCAATCAAATAACATACGCCTATATATGCATGTGTGTGAAACTGGCAATAGATCAGCAATAGATTTTTAAATGCCCACATATCACATGACGGGGACCTTTAAACCATGACGTCACTGCTAGCATTATTAAAACAAGATGGCTGCCATATTAACCTCAAAATGAACGTCAAGTGATTTGAAAGTTGTAAGGGACAAAAACATTGAAATATAACTCGTTTACTGAATGATGATATATAATGATAGTATTTCTTTATTAATTAAGACTGAAGATGGGTATAAATATAAATAAAGAACATAAAACAGTAAGACAGTTTTCCCGCCTAAAACAGATCAAACACCGTCGCAGCAGACCTGCGTACTCAGCGAATTTCCAACGGATCTTGATATTTTTCCCATAAACACCATAGGAATGAATATGTAGGTTTGCTGCTATGGGATGTTGTTAGAAAATGTTAGTTTTGTTAGAAAATGTAATATATAGGTAAGGTAAGTATCAAATTGTATCAATATTTGACACTTTTGAATTTTCCCCATAAACCCCATGGGGGTGAGTATGAAGGATTGCCGCCGGATGTTGTAAGCAAATATCAGTTAAACCCTACCTAGTGAATGTACATACCAAATTTTATTAAGTTATTCCGATAAATAAGTGAGATACAGAGTTTTGTTAATTCCCCATAAGAATAACATGGAAAACCTATTTTTTTATTTTCTCCGTAACCTATTAAGCCATGTTAAAAATTAAAAATACAAAATTGTTTTTTTTTTAAAGTTTTTTAAAGGGTTTTAGTTAATATTGTTGAATTTTAAAAACTAAGGTCCAAAAATGCCAAAAACCCATTTTTGACCCCTTTGAAACCCCATAAAACCACGTTTCCATAACCCGATCATGCTGGTTTGCGAACTCATGAAAATAAACCTGGTCTTACACCTTCATACCAAATTTCATCAAAATCGGAGGTCCCCTTCAAAAGTTATCAGTACCACTGACACATATAGATATATTAGTAGAGGTACATATATATGAAAATGAACGAACGGTATTTTTGGCCTCTGGGGACCTCAAAATGAAAAAGTAACATGGTCCCGGGCTTAGGTCTTACCATGGCTACTACCGTAATAGCGTATTCCCTATTGGGAAATTCGATAAAAGTGACAGCAATAGATTGCATCTCAAGCCCCTTGATGTTGTCAAGGTTGAATATGTATAAACTATATAAGTGTAGGTACTTAATACACATTACAATGTCCTAACTGTCTTAGATTCAGCACGATACTCAGCAATTGATGTGTATGCGTCTCAAATCGAACGTTTTTACTATTATCCTCTGACCTACGTCAAAAACTGTTGGGAGGGAATCACTCAAACTCCATATGTATAAACTATATAAGTGTAGGTACTAAATACTAAATATATATGCTGGCCAAGTATACGGTTTCGAAATAAAGTAATAATATTTTACAGAATGATTACCAAGCATTAAAAGATCAAATAAATTTGTCGAGTAGGCCTAGCTATTCTAAATCCGTTGTCAATGACTTGGGACAAATTTTGATACCATCAATTTTTAGGACTTGACATCCCCTCAACACTTTGTGTTTGTGGGTATGATTAAGACCGGGGCTAAATCTATATTTTTTTTTTTAATGTTTTGCTATCTTGGATTTTTTTATCACTCAATATACAAATGTAGGAATTTTTCCCAATTTTCCACCCCCTTGCGGCCCCCATATGCATGGAAGGGATCGATAAGGGTTGAATACCTATAAGGAATCAAATTATATACATACTTTCCACATATTTCAGGCTATAAGCCCTATAGGCCTAGAGGCCTATAATTTTTTTTCTGACTTCAAAACAAAAAACCTTGTTTTTACCAATGATACTTTTACCAGCATCCTAGATCCAGCACCGGATGGCTAAGATTGTGAGACCAAGTTAAAATATTAAATAGACATTCATGTATGTCAGGCTAATGACGGTTTCTCCCTCTTCCATTATGCAGTTGTTTGCAAATCTATACTTATTTAATACCGGTATGCTAAGGGTTATTTTGTGTTGAGAACTCCTCCAACAATTTTCTACCCATATTCAAGTTTTTGGTGTCGTTGGATAGGGCTTGATCTGTAGTTGTTTCCGTCAAAAGTTGATGATAATAAGACATAAAATAAGGGCGCTATATTCAAATTAAATTTGAAACTTTCCCATTGGGTTTGGGTTGAACATTTTTTTTGGGGGGGGAGGGGGGGGGAGGGGGGGGGGGTACGGTAGCCTAATTTTTGTTGATGAGGGATAGTAGCCTATTACCCGAATCTGGAAAAAAATCCAAAAAAAAAAAAACTTCTTGGAAATAAGCCACCCCAATAAGTCAAGGGCCAGCCGTAAGTTGTTGAGATGGCTTCATTAATTCATAATACTCAAGCTTTACATAACCTATAATTATTTTTCTGCTAACGTAAACTGGAATTCGGTCTTAAGGTGCCCGTATTTAGGGTATTAGGCTTTTTGCAGTCGTCAACACCAAATTTGGTCAAAGCCTTGATGCATTGGTTAAAGGGATAAGTTCTGCAGTTAACATAAGTTAAAGCTGGCTCACCTCAAAGTCACAGGCACCAAGACTCTCAGGCACATAGATAGATAAGCTTAGCTCTGTTACTTCTACTTCAATTAAACTTACCTTAAGTGAGCTTAATAGTCCTAAGTTAATTAACTGAATTCAAATATCAGGCTAAAATGATGAATAACATACATCACCTGCAGGCCTACCAAATTAGTATAGAGACACTTAAAAGGAATCATTGCTTGGGAGGTCTACACAAGATAATATGCATAATGCAAGTCTATGTGAGTTCATAACTAGGAAAGCCTACGCTACACACTATTGACTATCGGTGTAAAACAATATGTTCTAACTGGAGCACCTGTTCTTCCTGATTTGCTAGCATGTGTTATGTCAACAGCTGTCTAATAATTCATTCAATTATACTTCTCTCAAAAAATTAACATTGAAGTGAAACGTTGAAAGCCTGTAGGGCGGAGCCCCGTGGGCCGATGCGAATGAAAACGCGATTCTGCTCATCTCTACAGCACAATAGGCTACCTTTCTAACGGTATGCGCGGATTTCTGCTACGAAGCACACAAGCTGACAAGCTGAGAAAAAAGGAGGAAATGAAATATGATTGCCTATTAATATTTAGATACTTACTGAAGAATGTCAGTGTTAGTTGTCGTTGTCAGTTCGTTCGTTAGTCAGTTGCTGTTGTTGCTGAATGCTGCTGCTAAAAAAGCATAACTTTTTCCCCCTAGGGTCAGCTGAATTCCTGAATAGCTATTGCTATTATGTGTTCCGGATATAAAGCGTCAAGACTAAAACGGAAATCAAGTGTTATAATATTTACCATTAGGCCTACACAGCTGATTGATAAAGAGAATAAAGCAGTCTTGCGACGGGTACGATATTTATCGTAACGACAACATAACATATTACTCTATACATTCAATTAATTGTTAGCTCGGGACAGTGTTGCCAATTGTGTCTACAACTTCAAGATTAACCACGATTCTCGCACAACACAATGGTAGTATTCCGGGCGCCTCACCGGTGTTATCGGTGACTAAAAAAACGATAATTGTCGTCTGCTAAACAATGCAAATGCCTTGTTAGCAGACGACAATTATCGTTTTTTTAGTCACCGGTAACACTGGTGAGGCGCCCGGAATACTACCATTCTATCACCGCGACCCATAGATATATACTAATACACCTGGATCGATAACTGAAATGGCGGAATAGCGGTAAAAACGAGCCGGCTTTCCCCACCAGTGGGCCAGTATTGCCGCCGCTGCGCCGCCGCCGCGCCGCGCTGAATATCAGCTGACATGATTGTTGTCGGTGCGTCAGCTGCATTCTTGTTTGTTTACATTCTTTTGAATTTTCAATTATGATTATGATGATGAAATATGGTTCTTACTGTGCTGCTTTTGGTTGTATTAGTACACATTCATAAGGCTGAAATTTATTATTTCATTGGTAAGGAAGACTAAAAAATACAGTATTACTGTACTTTAATCAATTAATTAATTTATTTATTTAAATTACAGTACATAATTAATCACACAGGGTTGGCAACACTGACCACGAATACTGGCTAGTGGTGGGGGTAACGGCTCGTTTTCGCAACATGGAGTTACCGATCCAGGTGTATTAGTGTATATCTATGCCGCGACCGCATTGAAGCATTGAAGATTGAATGAAGGGCTTATCCACGGCCATCTCTTGTAGAGATGGCCGTGGCTTATCCTCGTGACATTTATCATCCGAATTATGCTGAGTTATATTTTTACGACGTCGACATTGCAAATCGAGAAAGACTCAACGATGTAGCAAACCAAAACTGTGACCCACAAGTGATGAATGAAATTGCTTTACATTTGGCAGCGGTAAATCCATTAGTTCAATTCTTCAAGATGATGAACAAAGCAGCACCAGAAGCAACGGTATATGTTAGAATGTTTATTATGACTACTCTTAATCAAGATTCTAGACGATACAATGATTCAAAGGCACTGACGTCGCTGCAATCTTTAAATCTGGCAATGGTGCTCCGCCTGGAGAAAGAATTAAGTTTGGTTGTGTATCCTGTATATCTGAACTGAACAGCTACGCTTCGTTTCTGTTATCTAGCCATCTCTCAATCAATGGCTTATCCGCTTCTCTTCCTTTATGGCGAATTAGGCTGGCACCCTCATATTCAGCATTCATCAGCTAATGCAATTGCTCAACGAATCAAGACTACATTGCTGCACAGTTTATTATTTCATATCGATTGGCTATACGCGATGGATTCAGCATTTTGCACAGATCTGCAAAACTTTTCCAGCAATTTGTTGTTGATGCTTAAGTGAGAATTGGAGGGACTCACTTGAAATTTATTCGGCATAACCAGTCACAGCTTAGATTTGATTTATATTTGAACTTTACTGATTACGTACGACAAAGGACGTCTGATGAGAATATGCCAATCGGTGGACAAGTCATTTTGCCATCAAATTTTATAGGATCGCCCAGGAACATGAAACAAAACTAGTAGAAGTCCCCCCACTATAGCCCACCAATCAGAATGCAGCATTTCATCCCCACCCCTCCCCCAAGGCCCCGCCCACCGACCAATCAGAGAGCAGCATTTCATTCCACCCCCTCCCAGGCCCCGCCCACCGACCAATCAGAGAACAGCGACGGCGGCTAGGCCCCCACGTGTTTAATAAACCGCCACGTGGGATGACGTAATCACCCACGTGCTCTAGATGGTGTACATAACCTTACTTTTGGCACTGATATGCCACGTGTAAAAATCAATGTTATGTTATGCTGTAAAAGAGAACATCTGGATGGTTATATAGTAGATATGATAAATTTCTATACTATATAAAGTGTATAATACCTCAAAATGTTAAAGATTTTGGCTAAAAAACTAAAAAATCGCTAATATCTCGAAAACGGTGCGTTCTAGGGGTCTGAAGACCTCAAAAAACCACCTACTACGTAGTGTAGGTGCCCCCAGGGGGTAGGTACCCATAATTAAAATATTAACAAAAATGTTGCGGGTTGCATCCAGAAAAATGAAGGGGCAAAACTTTGAAATTCCATATCTTGGGAACAGCTGGGCCGATTGTCTTTATACTTGGTATATGTATACGAGTAATTATTGTCTACAAATGCATGGCGGGAGGTATCAAAAAATTGAAGGCGCAAAAAAGTTTAATTTTATATCTTAGGAATGGCTGGCTCGATTAACTTTATACTTGGTATATGTATATATGTTATGTTGGCCTATTGATGTAATGTGTGATGCATCCAAAAAAAATGAAGGAGCAAAACGTTAATTTTGTTATCTTGGAAATTAACATAACTATAAGTTTAAGACGGTATTATTATTAATAATACAACTATTGTGCACCCTCCAGGACACGGTTTGGGAATGCCCGAGTGGTTCTTTTTTTACCACCCCCAGGTTAAGTATTATACAAGACAGACGTTTAATTAGATAAATCTAATTAAATATCGTTCAATCGTATAATACCCCCTCCCTTATTTTACAGAGGGTGAATAATAGTTCTTACCTTGGTAATTGGGCTGAAATCAACACACAAGTATTAGACTATAAACTACTTTAATTCAACTACCGCTACTACTACAATGCTACCACTACTACAAAAATAAAAAAACAACTTTAGTGTTTGAAAATTTTTACGTTTGGAGACTTTTCAACTGCGCTGGTGCAGACCACACTATATTGTTTCGTCGTGGTGAAACAGTCAAGATCTTCTTCAGTCAACACACGATCAAACCTTGCTGGTAGGAAGGTCACACGTTTGTCTCCATTGACTAGAATGATTTCTAGTAATATCGCTGAATGGTTGAATCTGGTTGGCACCCTCTTCGCACCGACGATCTTCGCCGGCTGGGTGATTTCCTTGATGGAAATCTTTTCAGAAGCTACAATTGCTTCTTCGCAAGCAGCAAGCTTGGAGTTAAGATCCATCTGAAAATCAATTAAAACAAGTCTTAGTGTCTAATATATTAGGATTAATGCATATGTTAGTTGAGTTATTGTTTTGCAGATTATGCCACCTGTAAAAAACATAACGCGTGTAAAGATTATAACCATCCCATGCCATCTGAGAACTGGAAACAAGTATTGTGTTGAATTATAGTTCCTTGGTTTGATCCTTGTTAGATTTAGAAATGTTGCTTTAAAGCATGTTTGTTTTAATGTTATTCAGGTAATGGGTTGTTATCGTATTTATTGTTAGTATATTGTCATTGTTACCCCACTTGTTATTGTTAATCTATGTAAGTGTTACCCCACTATGTCATTGTTATTTTACTTAAGTGTTAGTTTTATTTTAATTCAATGATATCTAAGCAATTTATGTAGTCGTTAAATTATATCGTATGTATTGTTAGTATAATGATATCATTGTGTTAGCGTTTTTTGTATTTCTTGATATAGTTAGTTAGATAGTTAACCATAAAGAAAATGTTTGATGTAAAATAGTGTGTTGCCGTAAATAAATACACAAATAAATAATACAAGGGATAAAATATCAATGATTTGGATGAGAGATAACACGATTAAAAGAGTTAGTGGTTACCTTATGTAGTAGTAGTAGCAGCGAACAGTAGTAGCAGCAGTAGTTGCAGCGGGAGTGGAAGCTGGCTGTAGCTTGAGTGTAGCGCTAGGATGGGGAAGGCTGGTTTTATACACCGCAGGAGAGGGGGATTTGAGTGGGGGTCACCGGAAGCGTCACGTGGGAGCGTCGTGTGGGATCACCGCGACCGCCTTTATGTACATATTTACACAGTATGTTTAACTAAAATATATTAACTGAACATATTTAGAAAAATATCTTTTTTCTTTTTAAAATTATATTTCTACAGAAAGGGCATCTTATAAGTTTTTTAGAACAATTTACGCATACGGTGTGACCACAAGTAAGTAAAAGAATTGTTGGTAAATATTCGAGGCATATTCGACAGTTTATATTTCTTGGTGGTTCTTCGTCATCTGAATCGTCTTCGGAATCATGACCTAAAACGTTGTTTACCCTTTCTCCTGCGGTGATAAGAATTGCCTCCAGGGATTCCCGGAGGTCTTCCCAAAGGGCTGGGGCAATGTGAACCATTTCGGAGACGGTGGTATCATCCAGGAAATGGTTGGCCAGCCATAAGGCATCCCTCAGCTCTACTCTTGCAATTTGAATGGCCAAAAGTAGATCCGGGAGCTCATATTGTCGATTGCTTGTAAATCTCTGTTTTGACAAAAATAATGTATTAAAGAAATGTCAACATAGCAAGGTACAATATAAGCTAATAAATAAGAATAATACCGTACCTGTAAAAAGTTGTGAAGTCGGTATTCCCGGATATGTTGGCGATCGGCTTCAATTTGACATCTGATGCAACGTGCAGCTGTTGATGTCTATAACAATACAGAGTTTTTATTAATGTTTTAAGCTGTATAATAATAATAAAACGGGCTTGATTCCGTAAACAACATATTATGTACCTACCCTGGTTATCCCTGAGGATGTTGATGGCTGATCTACAATTCTGGTAGTACATGTTCGCGTCTGTTGACATTGTGGTGTTGAAAGTATCCTCGTGATTGTCACGTGAGGTGGTTCAGGTGGGTTTCTGCTTGATGTGCTTACGTTGAGAGGTCTTAATGTGGCGTAGACTTGGTTTTCTCCACTGATTATAGATGGGGAGAGTGCTTCTTGATCGTCATCCTAACACAATTAATATTATTAGAACAATGTACTTAAATATGCTATACACACACACATATTAATTGCTATTGCGTGTTATACTTACATTCCTTCTTTGAGGTAATGGTATCCAATAATCTTGTGATGATGATGATGAGGACCCTGGGTTATTTACTCCGTCAGATTGTGTTTGATTGTCACGTTGTTCTTCTGTTGTCTAAAATAAAATATTATTGGGGTTAAAAAGTGTTATTAAAATTATGGTGCTAGTATGAGCCTAATTTGAATTACTACTTACTCTTGGACGTTTTGGTGGAGAGCAAGTGGCAGTTGACAGCGTTATCACGATGATGAAAGCAAACTTAAGAAAAGTCATGGTAAACTATTAACACTATTTGTTTGACCGTGCTTAAATAGCCCGGAGTGTCCCCTCTACCAGCCGTTGCAGGAAGGTGATTCACATCTGGCCGGTGGCTGCCACTTCCGCTCGCATTCAAGATGGAGCAGGGCATGTGTTTGGTGAAATTCTGGTACTTTCCGATATTTACAAATTTTATTTGTTGTGCAAAATGTAATGGTCTGTTAATTAACGGGGTTGAAGAAACATACGGTTGGATGATTATGAGAATTAATGATTTAAATTTTGAAAGTTTCAAGTGCTTCGTGTGTGGTGATTACCTTCCAGTTGTATGGCGATTGGAATTTTAGGTATGTATTTATTTTTAATGGCTCACGTTTCCACACCACCCAAGGGGTAGGAGCCTCGGCGCGTTCTTTTTGTTTACCCAGAGCATCCCCGGGAGGCCTAACCTCTGGGGTAGGTTGCCCCAACCATCGCAACCTACGGTGGTAGCCACTCCATTACAAAAATGCTACCTCCCTTTCAAATATTTTTTTTTATTTTATATTTTTAAATTTTTTTGTTCTTTACAAATTATGGTGATGTCGAAGGAAGCGCACTGCTTTACGGGGTTTTTACCCCCGACCCTCTCATCTACATCAAGGTGGTACCAATACACTCCAAGGTTTACGGGCCTTTTCCTCAGCCACGCCAGGGACCTCAGGACCGTTCCAAGGAGTAGCCCGAACCCTCCTCGGATCGGGGCGCCTCAATCTACTAGGTCCTCACATTCACACATGGAGAAAAGCCGGTGGATAACACAATGTTTTGCGGTTTTTAGGCCAACCACCATTCTCACTCCTGGACTTATGGGTTTTACGCCAGCCTGTTAAGTGAGTGGCTTGTTCTCCAGTTACCAGCCTTGAGTAGGTGACATTCACCGAAACTTGAAAGATTTTTAATCAAAATATGATTTATGTTCATCTAGAAATCTACTAGTTACGTTCTGATATAAAGCTACATAATCCCAATAAACTTTACCAGCAAAATCACAAATGAACCTCTCGGATAGTGTTTGATATTTACACAAAATATCCCAGCAACCTTCAAAATTGGGAACCATCTCCCTCAGGAACTCTTCTGAAAATTTAGTGCGTCTTAAAAGCTTAGCCCAATTGACTCTGTGCGAGTAGATTCGCAACATATCAATTGAAAAATCATAATGAGAGGATAGAAGATCCCAGTTCATGTACTGATCAAACTTCATAATGAAGTTGTCAGTCAACACCCCTTTGGGCTCTTTGGGCTCTGTCGAGAGAAGGTTCCACACTGTTGTTGCCATCTTGACAGCTGAATAAAGACTAAACTTGAGTCAAGCTTATATATCTTTTATAAGCAGTATGCAGTGCACATCTATCAAAGCCCCCAGCGTGCTGGGGTAGTGGGCAATTCACATTATTTACAATATTTACAAGAGCGGTATTTTGATATTCCAAAACGTTAGGATGAAAGCGAGTTAAAAACGTTACCCTTTCTAAGCCCTTAGTGTATATTATGTCAAAAGGTCTGCACAATTCTCGTATTAGCCTTTCATTATACGGAATTTTACCGTCTTCCCATCGAATACGGTGATGATGACGGGTCAACTATCGCGCTGTGCGGCGCATTTTCTCGTTTAAATTCTTAATTTTGTATGGGGAGCTAAACACGAAATAGCTGCTTGTAAAATTTCCAAAAATTGCGAATTCCTTAATAATAAATCGGTTTTTGTTATCTTTGAAAGCTTGAAATTCAACAACCGCAACCGTTTGGGGTGAAAGGCCATCGTTTGTACAACAGTATTTCATTGTAAAGATATTTGTAAATGTGCGGTGGCAATTTAAGAAAATCGATTGCCTCGTTGTCCTCACTACTATTCAACACCTCCGCAATGAAATTTTTTATTGCCTCAGCGTGAGGCAGTAGATCTCCCAAGCGAATGTAGACCAGAGGGAGGCTATTTATAAACTGAACCCACTCTGCACTGTTTAACGCCAAAGTATGTTCTCCATCGTGGAGGAACACGTGCTGTTTGCCAAATACGGAATTTACCTTGATACTCTCACCGGTTTTTAAAATACAGCTAAAGCTTTTTCTTTCTTCCACCGCACATGTCACTGCATTAAAAGTAGATATTCCAAATTCGTTAAAAACACTGTATGGCCAGAAAACCCAACCTCGTTTACCTTTGAACAAAACTCCCAATTCGTCATTTCTATTTTTAAATATACCCGTAATAATACATTTAGATAACTCGCAATCAAAGTAGTAAATCATTTTTAAAAATATCCCGGTTAATGCATTAATAGGCTCTTTAGGTTTGGGGATAATATGAACGTCCATACTTACAAGATCCTCTCGCGACGGCTCCATAGCAGCAACTGACAATTTTTTAAAATATTACCGTAGTTTTTAGTTTTCCCCCACCCTTTCGTAGGCCAAATTAAAAAAATTCCCACACTACAACCCTTAACCTATATCGTCACCTTATTTACTGTGCCTGTGAGAAGTGAGTACGTCATGTGACTGTCGTGTAAGAGAAGGCAGTATGCAGTAGTATTTTCCGACACATTTTCTGTAGTTTCAAAATCTATTCTAACGTCTACAGGCCCCGATTTGATCGTGTCATTTTGTTTGGAACAATCGATTACGTATAGAGGCGTTTTATTTTTAAATTTATCCAGCTCAACGGTAGGTGTTGAGGGTCTGTTATAGTAACTATTTTGAAAACGATAAAACATTTCATAGAATAGTGATATGTCTCCGTGAATGTTATCGTATGGGAAATATTGTGAATTCAGATACAACTTGACATTGTTTAGACTGTTTCTATCAAATTGTGCCATGTCTTTCTTCAAATTATTTTTTCTTCCCGTTTGGAAAGCCAAAATCACGTAACGAGGCTTTTCGAGCTGAGAAGATGTTTTGATTGTCCAAGAATGCCTTTTCGATTGAGGTAAAGTAGGATATTCGTGTATTTCCCATGAACGGAAAGGTAGATGTATTTTTGTATCTTTTTCAATCATCTTGTACAACTTTAATTTATAAGCATCCGACACGGAGATATGCGGCACCCTCCAGTATATGTTTGTAATATCCAGAGTGATCCCCGTTGCATCATTACTCAATACGGCGTTATTATCCGTTGAGGAGCGAAGTAGAATCAATTCTTGTCTTGTGTTTACGATAATACGGCGATAATCCTCAGCAAAGCCGAGTAGTAAGCGTAAAGGGATGGAGAATGAAAAATTCCCATCGTCAGGCTGAAGTTTTTCACCCGGCCCCAACCAGCAGGCATTTTTTAGACTGTGTAACTCGTTTGGGTGAATGGATATGAGACCTTTAATAGTTGTAGTAATACCTACATTTTTAGTCCTATCGATTTCCACACCCCCAATTTCGTAACGTATATCGTCAAAGAGAAAAGCAATTGCGTTATTGATAAGCTCTACAGTAGCAGCTGTGTTATCGGCTTTTTTCCCGCTTACTTTACCAGAAATGTAAAGAGTACTATCGTATGGTGCTGTAATAATATCCTGCTGGCTGATGGGTATACGGATTTCATCATTGTTTTTATATGTAGAGGATGCGTAAGGCTTATGGATATGGAATTCCATTCCAGTGATTACATCACTGTATTCTGCGCTGCCTTCTATATCCAACATCTTGTACCTTAAATCCAAGAGAACGTAAAAATTTGATATTGGCTGATGTTAACCGTATGGTGTCCTGACCCAAACTGACTTTATTTGTGTTGGAAAGCTCCCTAAATACAAGCCCCATTTCTCTCCCTTATATGAAGTCTGATGGAGACTGCCTCGTTCCGTAAATTTATTCTATCACCGTTTTGGTCTTTGAGACAAATAGTAACGTTGTTTATCCTCTTGACGTTCACCGGCAAGTAAATGATTGTATTAGAAGCCTCAACTATTTTATACCCTGGCCCAACGTTCGGGTAGAACTCATGAATCACGTGGCCCTCCTCGCCATTATTGTATGACCCACGAACTATGTTGCACTAAACACGAATAACATCAACTTTCATAATACTAACCGGTCTATCGGAAATATGCTTTGTAGCCGGATTCAAGACTTTCTTATCGAAGCCTAATAGCGAAGCTATCGTACCCTCCTTATCAAAGTCAATTTTTTCTTTACACTCAATTTCAGCTTTCAACGTATTATTATTAGCTTTTAGGCTTAGTCCCAACCCCTCGCCCATTTTGGTTTGTAAATATTTTTCAATATCCTCAATTTCGTATGCTCCTTCCTCTATAGTAATACATTTATTATCGCCATAGTAAAATTTATCATTTATGCCTTTTTCGATATTTGGAATTGAATGATAAGTCATCAAGTCTACCAGGCCAATCTCCCATTCACCATTACTAACATCCAAAGGTGGGAAGTAGTCTTTTGTGATAAACGACCCTTTACCGCTTAAGCAAAACATTGCCGCAGAGAAACTCTAAGCACAAGTGTCCGCACACGACTGAATTGAAATTCTGTCTTCTTTGGTAATTATAGTAAATATTGCAGGGTTCAAAATACCGTAATAGCTCTAACGGTGGTGCGAGGTTTCCAAAACTATCAAAGTAATATACCTTATCATTAAGTTTTTTGTAGCATACCCAGTGAGTACCCTCACCAGTATGTGAATCCAAATTTACAATAGCCGATTCGTATTTTTTCGGTACACGAGGTAACGTATCTCTCATATAAACGCCTCTAAAGTTTGGCACCCTTAACTTTTTAGCGTAATAAAGTAAATCGTAGTTTGTTAGAGGCTTTATCGGGATCGACGTTTTTTTTAATCACCCTTGTCTTTTTCTTACCGCTTCCTCGTTTCGGATACGGTCTAAGGTATAACCCTTTACCTTTGGGCGGCGATTTTCGCTTAGTGGCACGTTTTTTTCTTTTTACCACCGCCAAACCTAGTTTTAGCTTTCATGGCTGTTGTCACTGCCCAGGCAGCTGCTTTTTCCCCAATGGAAGCGTCAGATGCTTTAAATCTGCGCCAGGCGCGTTCAGCCAACTCTTTGTCTGCCTGTTTTCTATGAGCGTTATCGCTATACTTTGAATAGGCAATATCGTGAATCTTGCACGCCTCGTCAAGACCGTTTATCCCCTTATCACCTCGTGCTAGCCTCTTTTGTAATCTGGTTCCGGGACCACAGTAATTATACCCCGGAAGGTGTGCCTCAAAAGGTAGTAAATCAATAGCTTTGTTCACCACGGAGGAGATGATACCACCACCTTGCGCGACAGCTTGACCGCGTCTGACTGATCTTGCTTTGCGTCCAGCCATTTTATTACTGATGACATACCGATGTCGTATCTAGCTAAATAACTTTTGCCCAGAGTGTAGAGCGCAGAGCGTAGAGCGCAGAGTGCAGAGCGCAGAGCGCAGAGCGTAGAGCGCAGAGCGCAGAGCGCAGAGCGCAGAGCGTAGAGCGCAGAGCGCAGGTCGCAGAGCATAGTGCACTTAATTCCAAGTTTTCCTAGTTTTACAATATTTTTTTAACAGACATGTACAAAATCTGTCGACATAGCAATTGGCACAGTGATTGGCAAATTCAAAAGCTGACAATTTAACACATTTGTCCGGGCAGCATGTAAAAAAATGATCCGTTTTAAAGATTTTAATTTTAACTTTTTTTATTTTTTTTGAGACCTTGTATGATTTACATTTACATTGGCAATAGCTAAAGCTCTCACATTTACTACAAGCCAACCCGTCGACTTGGTCTTCTGGAACAATAAAACACTTTTTATCGCAACAGTAGTGCCCCATCTTCAATGTTCACCATATGACTTCACATAACAACTGATGTTAGCAGTTTACAGTCCTTTTATTTATGACGAGCCACCACCACCTAGCCTCCGTGCACGCTCTTCCGCAGTTTCGAGAATCCCTGGTTGGTTTACTAGCTCTGACGCATCAATAGTCATCTCGTCATTGAACAAATCATCCCATGAGGTCAACTCTTGCACAACTTCAGTTTTCCAGTCTTTTTCATCGTGTAAACCCGCCCTGGCTCCATCTTTTGATTTTAAATGTTTGTATATCGAGTATGCCAATTCGGCAAGGGCTTCTTTTAGGTATTCTTTATTTACAGCGTCAGTCAGTCCTTGAGGCTTTTTAAGCTTTCTAATCCGATTATTCCCAGCATTCCAATGAGGTTCCTCTGTTTTTGGCACTTTACCTTTGCCGGGATCAAAAAGTATGATAGTATTTTCTTGCAAGTATTTTAATGTCACCGCATCATGTATATGTGTTGGATCTGCAACCTGAGAAATCTTTTTATTTTTAAAGTTCCAAGTTTGCGTACCCGGAATGGGAGTACGATGGTCTAAATAGTGTTTGTTTACAGCATCGCCCGGCTTTGATGGTGGAGCCACATTTTGTATTACAGTGTTATGCACATCGTAAGCACCGTTTATATTTTTAAAAATAGTATTATTTTTGAAATAAAAAAGATTTACAGCATCATTATTTTCCACAGGAGTAGCGACGTTTTTTATTATAGAATTATTCGCATTATAAACTCCCTCACTAGTTTTGTTAACTGTATTTGTTTGGACATACAATCTATTAACAGCATCTCCGTCATTAATTGGTGATGCGATATCCTGTAAACGATACTGATGAAATGAATATGAATCCTTTAGTTTAATAGGAATTTGTGTTTCTATATACTGTTTTGTCACAGCATCGTCCTTTTCAATAGGGCTCCCCATATTACATATCCGTGTACTTTGTGCGTCAAACACATTATTTTGTAAACTGATACAGTTACGAAACGCCTGACAGTGGGTTTCATAGTTGACGGCATCTCGATTTTCTACGGCATCTCCTACATTTACTAAACGTTTCTCTTGTATATCATAATCTCCTTTGGGGGTAAGGTTGAACCCCTCACCCTTGGGTCCCCTCTGATCCCCCTTATCCTTTTTATCCGAATACCGTCCGAACTTGTCTACACTCATCGTAAAAGTGATTTAAATCTACTATTACCTGCCCCTTTTATAAACCCCGCTTCCCTCAGCTCCTCTATGATGTTGAGTATCTCGTTACTGTGGGAAGTGTTACCCGTCTCTGTTGACATTGCTAAAAGCTTGAGTCTACTTACCAATTCATTTGGGTTATCCCAATATATAATGTCGCGTGACTTGTTGGATTTCCACACGAGCCCCTTGCCTGATTTACTTGGTGGAAACAAGTCTTTGATAACATGTTTATATTTTAAACTATTATCCCTTCTAATCTGGTTGTAAAAGCTGTAGCCTTTCTTGTGAGCATTAGTAGCAACAAGTATATCCTTGTACACTTTCAAATCATGCTGCGAGTATTTTTCTTCACTGGGAAGTCTTTTAAATATCAGTTCGTAAAGCCCTTCAGTTGGTTGATATCTTGTATTATTTATAAGGATAGCTCCATCAGCATTAAAATCTAAATCCTTATCACCAATCATCAATTTATTTCCCTCTTCGTTGTATCTCGGTCCAAAATCGTGATCAATTAATTTTGTCTTACCACCAGTATCCTCCATAAGTAATTTCATATACCTAAGGGTCAAGGGATTTTTAAACTGTTGTTCAAGATATCGGGAAGCTGTTTCAAGTCCTGAAGGAGTTGACACTACTTCCTTTACCCGGCTAGAGCTGGCCTTGGGGGTAGAAACACTCGGTGGATCAAATAGCCGTGGTAAATCCACATCGGTTGATTCATCTTCATCGGTTGTATCATAATCCATCTGTTCTACAGTAGGTTCCTCTTCCGCTTCTTGTTTAAAAGATTCAGGTTCAGATTTTATAATAGGTTGAGCCGTTTTACGCAGCTCTCGAATGATGGGTTTGTATTGTTTTTCCAGAACTTTTTCCGTTTCCACTATACCATCTTTAAACATTCGGTATTTACGTCGAATGGCTTCTTTAAGCGCAGCCACACGCAACTTGAGTTGTTTATCAGTCGGCTTCATGATTGATACTAGTGGAATCTTTCAAGACTCCCATATTTAAGGCATCTCTACCTGCCTGAAGAACATTGCACGTTTCTTGTTTTTTCGTATGTATCTGATAACATCTAAAAGGGAAACTCCCTCACTAAAGTCCAATCCTCTGTAGTAACTTTGTTCTCGTGCATCAAATCGTGGTATTACATAAGGTAGAGTGAAACTCTTAAATACAAAAGTACGTTTCCATCCACCTCTCCATTGTGGTATCTCGGCAACAGTGTATTTATCATTTTCCACAGTATCTTCCATATATTTCTTCAATATGTTCAAAGGCCGTTGTTCCTTGATATGTTGTAATAGGAAAGAATTCAAAAGCCAAAACTCACTGGGATTAGCACCCGTAAATGCTCGCCATTGGTCAAATAACTTTTGGTTAGTCACTGTGTATTTTCCGTTGGTTAAGGATATTCCAAATTTTTCACAGTGTATAGGTAGTGTAGGCAATGCTTCTTTTAGAAAATCTACTGTATATAACCCTTGACAGAGATTATTAACACCGATATATGGTTTATTTCTATAACACTTTGGAACCCCATCAGGTAAAGGACCGTATGCAGTATTATAACTAATGTCAATATAACACTTTAGAGATAGTGCTGCCTTGTATATCTTTAAAGGTGATCGTATAGGAATGGTTCTCTCTGTAAGTAAAATGCATCTGCTAGCATAAGGAATCTTACAACCGTATTCTAACATTCTATTGCAAATTTTTTTAAAGTTTACACTACCGTGGAGGTTACGTAACGGCAGGGGTTGGCCAAAGATATCGGGAAATGGTCTGAACCTATATATTAAATTTTGAGGATCCCTCACGGTGCAGTTGTTCATATCTTCGTGGTAAATTACAAGTTCCAGATGTACGTTTTTCTTTTCACAGTGGAATATAAAGTTAAGCCAGGTGTCGCGATTGTATGTTCGCCCACTAGCGGAAATCATCAGCAAAACTACTGGGGGTAGCATAGCTGAATGTTTTGGTGTTTTGTGTCTCCAGCAATGTTTGTTAAACGTATATCCATGTGGTGGTTTACGACTACAATAATTTCCACAAAACCTCTTTTTGTCCCTAAAATAATATGAACAGAGATTCGACTTGACATTATGTAGCCTTTTGTCGAAACCTCGAAGATCGTTGTACGAGTAGATGCGTACCATTACAGCTCTGTGATGAAACTGTCAAATTTTATCCTGTACCTTCCCTTATTAAGGTCACGTGTCTTATCAATCACCAAAAACCCGTGTGTATCCTTCCAAGCTTGAGCACATAACTCTTTAAACTTTTCAAAGGACATGTCGGTTGTTACATGATCATTATATATATGTTTGAGGTTCATATCATCTTGTTTGAACAAAATAATAAAGTTACAATTGTCCCTGATGAGTTGTTTGGGGATAGCACTATATGTTTGTCCCAAATAAAATGTATCAATATTCTTATGTCTCCCCATTGTAAAATAATTACGAATATTATTGTGCTTCTCACAAGATATATCATCAAAAATCATAATTGAATTTGTTTTAGCATTATTAGGGTGTACTACTTGACTTATTATCATCAAACGCAAAGTAACCAATTTCTTTGGGCAGAGCTTTTTGTAAAAATTTATATTTTGGTTGGTATAACGATTTTGAAAATACATAGATGTTTTCAAATCTCAGACCATTTGGATCATATAAAAGATTAAATAAAACATTGGTTTTCCCCGAGTTGCTGGGACCGGATATGACACACCGGATGGTGTCTGGTAGGAGGGAACCATGCTTGGTGGGAAGCACACTCATACCGGAACCCATATATTCATCAAAGTTTTTTATAGTCAGCGGGGGGCTCTGTGCTGTCACGTGCATCGTTGCGCGTCGAATGTTTTATGCCGCCCATGTGTATGCTAATATACTGCCCACATGTGCGCCAACTCCGTGGGGAACATCCGCTCCACGCCTCGCCGCACTCAGATAACAATGTCGGCCTTGTCAAGCCATGAGTCATGTTTCCTGTCGAACCCAAGCCATCTGACCTTAACTCTATCTCCTCTCTTTTGAAGTATTTTTTCTACTAGATATACATCTCCAGTTTTTTATTTACTCAGCTCCTCTTCGTAAAATCCGCCTTTGAGTATTTCGCCGTTATGGTCTTTTAAAATATATGTAACTGGTTTTGTAGGTTTAATCGCGTCAATTTTAAACACTTCGTTGGTCCAATTTGGTAAATAGCCTTTTGCAAAAACCTTTTTATATTTACTAATCCGCACACTATCCCCCAGATTAAATTTTGGATGACTTTTTGCCTTATATTTGTTTTTAGGGGCCTTAACCTTATTTATACGTTTAAAAATCGCTCTAACATGCTTCTGTCTCACATCTTTTGGTTTCATACCTATCGTTCTGTGTTTTGTGTTGTTGTAAGATTTGATAATATCAGGTAAGAGACTAACCCACTCATATTTACCTTTGATTGTAAATAATTTATACATTTTTGTCTTTAATGTTCTGTTAAATCCTTCCACAATGCTGGCTTTAAGGTCTGAATACGTATGATAGTGGTTAATATTATATTTCTTCATTAGGGTGCTTACGTGTTTATTAAACCATTCAGTTCCTTGATCAGTATGAAAGTTTTTCATCTTACATTTTTCTAAAATAGGTTCCAACGCCTTTGCAACTTCAGGACCCGACTTGTTTTTAATGGGTATTGCAAAAGCAAATTTTGTAAAACAGTTTATCATAGTAAGTATATACTTGTAACCTTTGTTTATTTTTGAATAGGGTTGCATCTCCACAAGATCCGCCTGGTACAAATCATTTATCCCCTTAAGTGTAACCCTACGCCTAGGATATTTTTTACGGGCAGGTTTGTGCAGTTCACCAGCTATTGCACTCCTAACATCCATGTTGACACTGTTATTTTTCAATCAGTCTGTTTATTTTTAAACCCCCAGAATCCACTGCCCCACCACCGCAGCGGATAGCGTGGCGGCCTCCAAAAACAAACTAGTTACCGCCTCCGCACCCCCTGGCAATCACAGAGGGTGTCAGTATGTTTTAAATACCAACACCCTTCAAATGATTACCCATACAGCCCCAACCTCGCTGCATGCCGTGGTAAGCGATACCTTACCTCCCTTCTGACTTTAGGGGCCGCCAGCAACCATCGTGGCCAACGACCGTTTTTTCTTTTATTGCCTAAAGTCAGGATTACCCTTACATTTAAAACTTCAACAACTGATATAAGGTTTATTGATAAAGGCGAACTGCACAAATTGAGCACCTGTCTTCAAGAGGTTTGTACATCGGCCACCATCCAATGGAACCATACGTACGGACCCCACCATTTATGACTACAAATTCAAATAGGTTATCAGAAACCGCGGCGTTTCCACAATCCTTACAAAATTTAAGTCCATTGCCAAAACGGTAAATATGAAATTTTAAAATCCCCCAATTTTCACAATAGTAGTCTTTAACATACTTTACAATAGATTTAGGAAGCTGAAATTCATGTATATTCTCATAAAGAAAATCATCCTCTATTATAGTTCTGAGACAGAGTTCAAACAAGGTGCTCATTGTGCAAAGCCAAATATGACAATGGTGAGCGCATGGAGTTGATGTTTCCCCCTCCACTCAGAAAAATAAAAGACCGCGGCCCCTCAACCGCCGCGGCCCGTGAAGGCCTTCCAGAAAATTATGCTAGTCGCCTCCTCCGTTTTAATTTTTCATATATTAATTTTTGTCTCTATCCATTATGTACAAGCCATTTACTAGGTGAAGCCGTTCAATTGGTTGTAAAGTGATGGATAGGGAATTTTAATATTTACATTTTATAAATGAAATTCTTCCAGATAAGCATAATAATCACCCCCTCCATCTTTTTATATATTAATTTTTCTGTCCATCATATACAAGCCATTTACTTGGTGAAGCCGTTCAATTGGCCAAAATGAGATGAACAAAAAATTTAATGTTTTAAATGTTTACATTAACTTAAAAAGTTGGGTGGCCACGTCAAGGACCGTTCGAAGGAGTAGCTAGGGACTTCCTCAGTTCCCAACTCCTCAGTCTACTAGGTCCTACATTCAAACCAAGCTGTTTGAAAGAGTAGCTCGAACCCTCATCAGGTCGGAGCGCCTCAATTTACTAAGCTTTTAGTTAATCACTGTCATCGCTATCAAGGTACACAACAGGTCTTGATTGCCGTGGTCCAATGATAGTACGCATCAGTAAATACCACTGTCTAAGCTCTTTTCTTCTAAAAAATCTACAAATCAAATCATTTATTATGCTATCAGGAAGGTTTAACGATTTTAAATCCTCAACAGTTTTTACAGAATCTACAATGACAAAGGCAGCATAATTGTACAAAGGTAACACCGGCAGCGGTATCAACGCCATCGTTGTGCCTGCAAATGTGAAGAACTCGTTTGTGGCTAAACAGAGGTGTGGAGGGGGGAAGTACTTCTCCGACAGGCGTACCAGTTTGCTTCAAACACTTGAGCAATGTGCGTGGTATCTTGTTTTGGTTGGGTGTTCAGATTAGAAAGGAAACAGCCACGTCGCGGAGAGGTTATTTTATATACCCCCACACCCAACATTTATGAAAAACTTTCCCCACGACCCTTAGAATTTCCACCACTACCACCACGGAACACGGATTATGCAGAAGTTCAACTTTTTTACCAAAATCAAGTACGTATAATAATACAATAAATCTATAAATATTGCATAAAATAGTTTATAACTTAAACCAAAACTACGAGATTAACACAACCTAAGTTGTTTTAAAAGTGGGATAACACATTTGAGGCCGGGTGGTGGGAGGCAGCGATATACGCCTCCCCACCAACACCCTCCCCGCCAAGATGTCTCCTGCCACGCTCCTCCAGTCGTGCTCCAGCTACGGTTAACAGCAGGATGTTTCTCACCTGGTTCGCGTTTTGCCAGTGTTTATACGGGCCATATACAGAGTGCAACTACGATTTGTTCGAGTACAGAGAGCTGGAACGCGCAATAGCAAGGATGAGGAAGAGACTGGATGAGCTGGAGGAGAGGATTGACTGGTGGGACTAGGTGAGTTTTTGTTGTTTGTAGCCATAAGGTAGTGTATCATAGTCACCATGACGTTTGCGTTTAGGTCCCGTGATTTTAAAGGCTTTTGTTTCATTTACTGTTACAATGTCTTTGTCTTTTGTCCTTCTAATTCGGAATTCATTTATTTCCAATGCTTTCGTTTCGGTGGAGAGGATCATTTCTTTCAATTTTTGAAAATTAACAATAGAGGATGTTTTCATATTTAGCGTGAGTCCCTTCACTTTACACACGGGAATCAATGCCTGCTTATTAGTCGACCAGACGAGATATGCGTAGGTCTTCGGTCCCCCAGACACAAATTCAATAATAAATGACCCGGGACCGTAGTCAGCGAGCTCATCGGTCATTTCACCGAGGTAATCTCCCGTTGGAACTCTATATAGTCCACCCCTCAAGTAATAAATCACCGAGTCTGTGTCATAATACAATACCTGGCCTCCTAGGGCTTCCAAATGTTCATACAACTTGAGCCGAGCCTGGGCTGTGGTATAAGCGGCAATCACAACGTTGACATTTCTCAAAGGATCACCCACCTCTTCAATATACTCCCAGCTAACAACTATCACCTCTTCGTTTATTATTTGAATTCTGTTAACCTGAATATCTGGGCTTGTTAACATTCTAAATAGTTCTTTTGATTCCCTCACAATAGATGCCTTAGTCTGATTCTCCCTTTGACCAAACTTACCCCAAAAAGAATTTAGCATCAATTTTGCTAGTGATCTAAGACCTCCATTTTTCACTATCTTTTCCTTCTCCAGTCTAACACCCTCATGCTCATAATAATCCGCTATATATTTATCTTTGTCCTCCTCGGTCAAACACCAGCTAGGATACCCTGAAGCTTCTTGTTTCATTTTAAGGAATTTATCAATAAAATCTGTAAACAATCCTCCTTTTTCGTAGGTGGCTACCTCATACTCCCACATTTCATACATATCTAATATGATATAGCCTACTTGTACAGCTTTACGGATCTCGTCCATCGTCCACGATCCCACAAGAGCTCTCTGTTCACATTCATGATCACACTCCTCCTGGTTTAAAGTTTCTCCACATGTTCTGCTTAAGACAAACATAAGCTTGTCATTCATTTTAGCCGGGAGTACAGGGTGATAAAGGTCCCTAGGTGGCAAAATTTTACATTTTAGCAGACCCTCAACACCAAGGCCTCGTGCTCTGCACTCCCTGTCACCAACGTGAATTGTCGGATGACCTACGGGATATTTTCCATACTTACACACATAAGGATAGAGTGAACACACATCCACATACTGGATAGTTTCATCCTCCTCACATTTGTGATAGGTTTTAGCGTTCCCCGTCCTACCTCCAAAAAAAGCTTGCCTTGGGTCAAGGGGCAGACTGTTTAAAATCGGCAGATTGTCTAAATGTTTGAGCTTTTGGTCTTTTTTAATTTTTCTAAATTCACATTCCCACATTTCTACAACCTCATATCCGTGTAACTTTGCTATCCTAGATTTCGTTCTTTCATACCTTAGGTGAAGGCTATCAGATGGGTCCTCTTTCAAAGGAGCCTCGCGACTATAAGGAAAACATTTCGGACACCCATGCCAATAACATCCATGGAACTCATACACAGTTTTACCATCAAATCCATCCACTTTCATGCCTTTAACTTTTACTTCTTGGCCACGACCGGCATGTGCTATTCTAACCCCACGTTTTTCTTCCTCCCAAGACAGCCATTTTAAAGCAATAGCAGACTGATTGTCTGTGAAACGGTAACCATTTTTAGGGATAAGACCAATCGTCTTAGGTTTAAGAAAGTTTCGACGAAAAGCTAGATTGCAAGCACTAGCAATGGTTACAGATTCTAGAAATGGATCAACATTGCACTCTTGGAGGAATATTGATCTAAATTTAAGGCAAGCCTGTGCTAAAATCTCAACATCAGATAGACAATACTCTAGGATTTCCTTTTGGAAATCAAATACATAATTTTCAGCAACGCTTTCTTCATACCATTTCTCAAAATCCTTGTAGCTTTTCTCAAACATTGCCTCTGGGCAGTAATAGTGCTTAGCAGGCATAGGGCCTACATAATTTTGATTTGCTAATGTATTGAAAAGATGCGGAAAATAGCCTTTCTTTCTCTCTGGAGGCAGGTCAAACGCTTTGGGGAGTGCAGCAAGGGCCATTGGGAAATAGCTGAGCGAATCTACAAACCTAACATTATCCATTTCCATAAGAATTATTTTCGAGCCTCTCATAATCAGAGCGGGCGTGAATTTTGTCTTTTCCAAAATATACTTTAATAAGAATTGAAAATCAAATCCTTGACCATTATGGGCAATCACACAAACATCTTTAAACTGTTTCCGGATTTCTGAAACGTAACCCATGAACTGTTCAATAGGATTTTCCTTAAACACTTTGGTTCTGTTCCTACATGCCATGCAAAACCCCGAGCCTATACACTGGTAACAAAACTGTTGTGATACACACAAATTAACTTTATGGACCTTGGCTTCAGAGTCCGGTGAAAGTGACTCATCTTGACGGGTTTCAAAATCAAAGAAGATGAAAAGATAGTCTTTGTTTTTGAACTTCCTTTCATCTCTTATCATAAAGCATTTATGGTTAGGTTCCTGAAAAGAATCGCACGGCTTACAATATACTTCCCCACATTTATGTGGCGTGTTTCTCCTTTTAATCCACACTACCTTGCCACAATCAAGGCATTTCTTTACAGTTTTACACAGGGTAACCTTGTGCGCAGCAAAACACTGTTGGTTTCTGAGAGTTAAATTACATTCGCGACACACTACTCCTCCATTACTCTCTAGACAAGGCGGAGAAATAGTCAAACACGCTGGACAACTATTTGAACATCTATGTTCACCTTTGTGTTCATAAGGGATATGACATGCCTCACAAAAGTGTTTACAAGCAAAAGCAGCTGTAAGACTAGTGATTACGTTGTAGTGGCCTCTATGAAAAAGCAAGTTAATTTTGAACTTTGCATTTTCAACACTCCCCTCATAATAAACATCCCTACCTTTACGATCATAATTATAAACTGTAATTTTAAAATCTGTTAGTAGGTCCTGAAATTTTTCAAGTTGTGTAATACCAAATCCACCCTCAGGTATTTCAACTCTCGCCCTTCTAATAAGCTCTTGGGCTCTCACTGTCTGCCTCCTCTTTCTATCTTGTCGAATAGCCTTATATTCTGGATCATTTTTCACAAACGCAATGGCTACTACCAATGCTCTGGGTAAACACAAATTATCCTCGTTTTTAATTACCACGATCCCATGTCTTCCCTTACATTCTTCCTCAAAAGTATTAAACAAACCCGGTCGTATCCTGCCACTGCCTACAGGGAGGTTGATTCGCGTACACTCAACTTGAAACGTATCAGTTGATTTGATAGATTCTGAATTGCTTTGAACAATCCCCCCGAAAATTGTCCACAAAATATTTTCATCAATTTCCCCCACAGGCCGAAAGGCTACATATCCAGGCTCTTTACTTTTTAGGTTTAGGCTTTGTAATGTAAACCCTAGCTGGTCATCTTCAAATGCCTGCTCTTTCATGTCATTTACTACTTTAGCAAACCCCTGACGCAACCAATCTATCTCGTTAATTTCAGGTGGGGGATTTGAAAATTTAAAAACGGTTTTACTTCCATATAATCTAAATTTCTTTACATATGTCTGATCAGTACTAATTATACTGACCGTCTCGGGGGTACTGTTTACAACAGACTGTTCATTACCTACTACATTCTGCTCACTCAAACTATTGTTCACATTAGTTTCCATAATGTCTTGTTTTATTCAATAAACTACAAATACTGGTATACTAATTGTATATCTAAAATAAGGATGTTTTCTGTTTCAGACGATACTGGAAATCTCAAAGAAAAAGAAGAGAAAATGTAAATAGAAATACTAATGAAAAAGCTTAGAAGATTTTAGAGTAGCCTTGTAAATAACTAATAAACGCACTTTTTGAGATACGAAGAAGTTTCACTTACCTTTGATGCAGCTGGAACTCAACTGACTGATTATTTAGGTTCACACCTTATATAAAAATCGGTGAGCCGGAAAACCCCACTAAACATGTATAAACTTGTCGGTGAGTCATCGTGCAGGTGTTCAGTGCAGATGCACGCTTGGTAATTTATAACCCTATAATTATCTGATATAAATTTCCGGGAAGTCAGTGTCATGCCAATTAACTTGGAACCAGTTAACGACTTCCGTTGGTAGTCAAACAAAAAAAACTGATGTGATATAAATTTCCAGGAAACACATTATCTCGCAGCTAAATAATGGCTTCCGGAGGGTCAACCTCACCAAGCCAACACAACTGTCAAGGTGACGTCACTGCTCTCTCTAACTGAATGGGGGTGGGGCCTAGCCGCCATCGCTGTTCTCTGATTGGTCGGTGGGCGGGGCCTGGGAGGGGGTGGAATGAAATGCTGCTCTCTGATTGGTCGGTGGGCGGGGCCTAGGGGGAGGGGTGGGGATGAAATGCTGCGTTCTGATTGGTGGGCTATAGTGGGGGGACTTCTACTAAAACTACCTTGACTCCATGGCGATGGTTAAAAAATTTGGCAAGCCCTCGCTATTCATCACCATGACATGTAATCCCTGCTGTTGGTCTGTAATCTCGGGTAATTTGAAGATTAGCGAATCTTCAAATATGCAACCAGATTTGGTTGTACTTGTGTTCCACTGTAAACTAAAGGAACGCATGTCAGGCATAACTAAAACTCAAATATTCGGAAAAGCCATGGCTCTAGTTTATACCATCGAATTCCAGAAAAGAGGATTGCCTCATGCCCATATACTCACTTTGGACCCCGAAGACAGAATAAGAGACTTCGCTGAAGTTGACGAGTACATTTACAGCTGAACTTCCTTATCAGTTAACCCGACCGGTACTCTACGATTTAGTGAAGACTCATATGATACGCGGCCCGTGTGGTGAACTCAATCCAAGCAGTGTGTAAATATGGTGAACGGTGTGTGCAGCAAACATTTCCCGAAAGAATTCGACAAAACAACAAGAAATAGCCGCAGGGTATCCATCCTGTATCGGGTAATCTTTGATACAGCAAAATGTATGATTAACGGAACAAAGATGAGAGTCAAGAGATTGCATGGTAATTCAATAGACTGTGAAATATTGACTGGTGCTCAAACAAATAGAAGAATCCTTAGATACTTTAGATACTTTATTTGAAACACCGACGCACTCTGTGGTGCGTATTTTAAGGTGAGTATGACTGAAGGGGTGAGTGTGATGATTGTGATGGATCAGATGAGGTGTAGCTTTGTTACTGACAAATATCAGCTGTTTTATTTGTCAGGATCATTTTTCGCTTCCAAGATGGCTACCACTTCAGATGCCCTTTCAGATGCTCCTCCTCAAAATAGAGTAATTAGTAACATCAAGTGCGTTAAATGTAAAAAAGTCGTAAGAAATGGAATCCTGTGTGATCAATGTGACTTATGGAACCATTTTAAATGTGCAAATATTGCAGAAGATGATGTACCTGACGAAAGCTGTGAGTGGTTTTGTCCGAAGTGTCTTGCTTTGCAAAACGAAACGTGCCAAGTTGAAACTGAGATGGAAGAAAAAGTTTTAGAAGATGAAAAGGGTAGTTTATTGGAAGTAATTTCTGTACTACAAAAAGATCTGCAGGTTTTAAAATCTGAAAATGAACAGTTGAAATCAAAATTGGTTATTTTTGATTCTCACCATAATAGGCCTAGCAGCTCCGAAAATAATGTGAAGGACAGAAGATGGGAGACCATCTCAGGTAAAAAGTCAGCTAAACCTCAATCTTTGACTACTATTAACGATTCAGATTTTCCAGTTTTAAAGAATAGGTACAGTGTACTATCCACTGTTAATGATGACAATTTTACTGTTCCTCATGATAGCCCTCCAGTGATTGTGAACACTTTTCATCCAGCTAGGCCTAACCTTAGAGTAATTCAAACTAGGCCTCAATGTTCTGTAGTTAATAAACCTCATTCTATGCATACTAGTTCCGATGATGCGGAGCCTAAATGTTTGAACAATTCCTCAGCTAAAATTCATGTTTTTTCGGACAGTCAAGGTAGGAATGTAAGTGAAATTATCCGTAAAGAAAAGGAATACAAGTACTCAGTCTCTTCATTTGTTAAGCCTAATGCGAAACTAAAAAATGTGATACCATCCAAGAAAGAAGTTTTTGAAACTGATGATTTTGTAGTGTTAATTGGAGGGACAAATGACGTAGCCTGTAATGAAGCAAATGAGCTACGCAAGTGTCTCCGTAGAAAATTAATTGAACTGAGACTTAACAATGTGGTAGTCTTTTCTGTGCCTTATCGCCACGATCTGCCTGAGTGGTCTTGTGTAAATGATGCTGTTAGGAAAACAAATTCTGAAATTGAAAAACTCTGTAAGTATTTTAAAAATTGTACCTATGTTGATTTAAGTGTTCTGGGTAAAGATTTTCATACTGCAAATGGCTTTCACCTCAACTGGAGAGGTAAACACTTTATGAGCAGTAAGATTATTGAATGTGTGGACAAATATGTTTCTACGAAAGACTTGCAACAAACTGAACCGATACCTCTTAGTGACACGTCAAGTGATTTTTTAGCTCACCGGTAATTAACTTGAGGCCCTCAAACATTCACCTAAAGCCTAATCACTTGCCACTTAGGCATAAGATGAGTGTACCTGACCAGTTAAATTTATTTTTTTGGAATGCTCAAGGACTTAGTAATAAAATTGATTATTTGAATTTGCTGTGTTCTAATCATAATGTAAGTGTCATAACTATTGCTGAGCATTGGCTAAGGACTGACGATGCCTCATACATCTCATTGCCTGGGTATAAACTTGCTTCTTTCTATGGCAGGCCTACAAAAATTCATGGTGGTTCTGCAATATTTGTTAAAGAAAATATTAATTATATTGAACTCTCCAGGGTGAAAGATTCTTCAGTTGAGATGGTTTGTGAGGCTACTGCCATTCAGTTTGTCAAAGAAAATATTGTCATAATTTCTGTCTATAGGCCTTATAATGATGACGCTGTGTTTTTTAATAATTTTTTAAATTGTCTGTATGATATTATTTGTCTTGTATATAAGCCTAGATTTAGTTTAATATTATGTGGTGATTTTAATGTAAATTTTAATTCTGATGATGTTTTTAAATGTGATCTCATTAACTTGTTCGATTGCTTTGGATTACAAATCACTACTACTGATGTTACTAGGCCCTCTTCTGGTAAATGCATTGATAATGTTGTGACTAATGTACATAATACTAAATGGGTTTCAAATATAGTCCATACTGTCGTTTCTGACCATAACAGCATTGTTTTAAGTGTGGTTAGTGAAGTTCATAAGTGTAATTTTAACATGTCAAGGAGTCTAATTAGGTTAGTTGATGATTTTAGTATCCAAATGTTCATTTATAATTTAAGTCAAATTAACTGGATAGATGTTTACTGTACTGGAAACATTGATGACAAATTTAAGCTTTTTCATGATCTATTTTTGTGGGCTGTAAATGGGGCTTTCAAACTTGTTTGTGCTTCTAAGGGGAGGCCAAAGCCTGACAATAAATGGTATAACTGTGAATTACATCGACTCAAGAGTAATTGTGACATGATTTATAGCTTGAGTAAAGTTTATAACTGTCAACTTTTACGGGATAGATATAAGATTTTAAGGGGCCAATATAAGTTTGCAATAAAAAATGCCAAAGTTAAATATTTTAATGACTTGATTCAGAAAGCTCAAAATAAGAGTAAGAAATTGTGGCAAGTTACTAACAGTCTTACAAATGTTAACTGTAAAGCTGCTTCTACTCCCAATGAAATAACTGCTGATAAATTTAACAATTTTTTTATTGATCATGTCAAGAAGGTTAGTGATAGTATCCCTGAGTGTGTCAATGATAGTAATTTTTATATTAATAAGTATCCAAGACCCATGCATTGTTTTCAATTCAAGGAAGTTAGTGTTGAAGATATGTTTAAGACAATTAATAGTTTAAATAATAGTAAATGTTTGGATATCTATGGATTGACTTCTCAAATAATGAAGATTTCTGCTTCTCATATAAGTGAGGTTTTGACTCACATTTTCAATGATTGTTTAGTAAAAGAATGTGTTTTCCCACAACAGTTAAAGAATATCAAAGTAGTACCAGTGTTTAAAAAAGGTGACAGGAAGGCTGAAAATAATTATCGGCCTATATCCATTGTTCCGATTGTGTCAAAAATTTTTGAATCTTTGCTGCAGAAACAGGTTACAGATCATTTTGAAAGATTTTGCATATTCACAGATAACCAATATGGTTATAGGCCCAATAGAAGTACATGTAATGCTGTTGTCAAGTTGGTCAATAATGTAGTTAGTGATTTAGAAAAAGGTAATTGTGTTACTTTTAGGTCTTTTGACATGTCAAAAGCGTTTGACACAGTGCAACATAATATTTTAAGTAAAAAAACTCTCTTTTTATAGGTTTAGTACTGACTCTGTGGAGCTTTTATTTTCTTACTTGACTAATAGAACTCAATTTGTATTTAAAAATGGATCTTTTTCTAAGGCAAGGAGGGTTGAATATGGTGTGCCTCAAGGCTCAATTCTTGGGCCAGTATTGTTCAATATCTACATTAATGACTTGCCAATTAATATTGAGAGTGTTGGTATCGAGGGATTTTTATTTGCAGACGACTTAGGTTTAAAAGTAAGTAATTTTAGTAAAGGTGCAATTGTTGACAATCTAGATTCTAGTTTTTCACTACTCAAGGATTGGTGTGCTGCTAACAACCTGTCGCTCAATACTGAAAAAATCTGTGATTTGTCTTTTAGCTATAATCGTAACGCCCCATGTTCCACTGAAAACAGTAATTTAAAGTTTTTGGGCCTATTGTTAGACTCTAGACTGTCATGGAATCCTCATGTTGAATTGGTTTTGAAAAAAATGGCTAAAGGTTTATACATGCTTGGAAGGTTAAAAAATTCAGTTGATAATTATATTTTAGTAATTGTGTATTTTTCTCACATTCAAAGTATATTGACCTATGGAATTGTTCTTTGGGGATCAAGCTGTAACTGTAATAAACTTTTTATACTTCAAAAGAGGGCTATAAGATTAATTTGTAATGTTCCTTACCGTACATCCTGTAAACCTTTGTTTGTAAAACTTCGTATTCTAAGCCTTTATTCACTGTATGTATTTAATTTGCTCTGTTTTGTTCATGGCCATTTAGAGTTTTTCAGTACCAATGCCGATTTCCATTCATATAACACAAGACATAAGGATTGTTTAAGAGTTCAACAGTATAGGTATAGCAGCTCACAGAAAAATTGGTTTTATGTTTCTTCTAAACTCTATAATTCATTGCCGTCTGTAATAAAATCATTGCCTTACTCTAAGTTTAAAGATAAAATTAAAAATGTACTCATTGACGAGTGTCTTTATAAAGTTGATGATTTTTTCAATATTTGTTGGGAGAGTTACCATTAGTATTAGGGCCTAGTTTATATCGAGTTGTTGATTTTGTTTCTGTACTGTTGTTGGTTACCTATCAAATTCACATTATTTTATATTTCATTGTTCTAGTCATTTTATATATTTTATATTGTATTCTGTGTATTTTAGCATTATGTTAGATCAGTTTCAATTTTGACATGTAGCCTAGTATTTAAAAGCTTATATTTGTATTTGACACTTTGTACTCTGTGACGCTTGTCCATGCACTTTAATTGTGTTCTATGACAATAAAGAATCTTGAATCTTGAATCTTGAATTAATAGCCCAATGACCAAAGGCAGCTGGGTCCAGTATCGAACCATCAAAAAGCACTAACTTTTCTCAGGATCGAACCGGCTACCTTCAGATTTAAAGGCGAGCTCTTTAACCACTCAGCTACCCAGCCAGTGCATATACTAGGAATACATATGCGCTCATCCGATACCCCATTACCGTTTAGTCTTCAGCGCACACAGTTCCCGATAATTGTGGCATTTGCTATTAAAATAAACAAAGCACAGGGCCAATCTTTGGGTAAGGTTGGAGTAGTTCTCCAGGAACCAGTGTTTTTTCACGGCCAATTTGTATGTCCCAGTAAGTAGAGCCCGATCATTTGATGGACTCAAAGTATGCATAAGAGACGGAGAACACCAAGGCCAACCTCGTCGAGACAACCGTGTTTACACTATAGCGATATTGTTTATAAAGAAATTTTATTAGTTTTATTAATAAAGTAATTCGTATCATTGGTGACTTAACTTATTTTTTTTTCATAGCAACACTTAAGATTAACTGCCTACCAACATTGGTGGACAAAGTTTCTCCTTGACAGATCACGATTTCGTGCGCCAGGTACGCTAGTAGGGGGTTAAATATGTCTATTCTCCTTATGATTAATTTAGGGAAAGAGTATGCAGGTATGCTGCCGTGGGGAACACTAAAAGTAGGGTTTTAGCATAAAAAATTTATTTCGACCATATGAAGGCATATACTAAGTTTCATCAATATCTGTCCATAAATAAAGGAGTTTGCCTATTTTCCATATTAGCCTAACATGGGAAAAGAGTATGCAGGTTTGCTGCCATGATAAGCACAAAAAACCACTTACTTAATTACTTATCCTTTGAACCACATTGACTCCGCAGGGAAGCATGTGGCGTGTCAATCTCATTCCATTGTTGTAAAGGCTTGAGGCATCTTCAAATATTTGGTAGGCTATAATAGCATTGGTCCATTAAGAAAGAAGTTAGGCTATTCTTGAATTTGTTGAAGCTTGTGATATTTTTGATTGATTCCGGTAGGTTGTCAAGAAGTTTGAGACCCATATATTCGGGTTTTGTTTCAGTTAAAGCCAATCTGTGAGCAGTTGCGAACCTGTTTCTATGTCTAGTATTGTAATTATGTTGAGGCTGGTGAGAGATATTTTGACTTTTGACATAAAGAACTGACTCCAAGATGTACAAAGAGGGGGCTGTCAAGATTTGCAGTTTTTTTAAAGAGTGGTTGACAAGAAGTCCTAGCTGGCTGTTTGGTAATGCACCTTATGGCTCTTTTTTGAATTTTAAAGATCTTATCTAGGTTTTTCTTACTGGATCCTCCCCATAAAATGACAGAGTACCTAACATGGCTTTCAAATAGGCTAAAATATGCCATTCTTAGAAAATCCATGCTTAGCAGATTTACCAGGCTTCTGATAACAAATAAATTAGTAGAAAGTTTAGAAAAAACTTGTTCGACTTGAATATCCCAGTTGATGTGGTTATCTAAGGTTACACCTAGGCAGGTTGCTTTTGTATCCTCATCGACAAGATCTTCATCCAACATCAGATTAATGCCAAAAGAGGGCCTCTTTCTGTCCAATTGTGAAGTTTTAAAATGAATAACCTTTGTTTTTTTTTTTGTTTTGGTTTATTGATAGTTTGATGTCGGAAAAGTATTATGAAATGCTGTTCAAATTTAGGAAAGTTGTAAGTTGAAGATCATCCAAGTTTTTGCCAGAAGTCAACAAAGTGGTGTCATCTGCGAAGTCGAAGAGGTTGTTATGATTAACATGGTCATCAATGTCATTAATGTAGACGAGGCACAGTATATAGGCCCTAGTATCGAGCCCTGGGGCACGCCTCTTGTGACCTCATCAATGTCGGAAAGGTGTTTATTGATAGCACCAGAGGAGCTTTTGAAGGTGATTGAGGTTCTTTGTTTCCTGTCATTAATATAGGATATCATCCATTTAAGAACATTACCACTTAAGCCTGCTGCTGCCAACTTTTCAGTTAGTATGAAGGGGTCGACACAGTCAAACGCCTTTGTTAAATCTATAAACGTTCCTGCTACAGTCTCTTTATTTTCAATGAGGTCAATGCATTTATTAACAAAATTTACTAAAGTAAGTTTGGTGGATTTTTTTTCTGAAGCCGTATTGTTGAGTAAAAAAGTAATTAGAGGATTCTAAAAAATTAACAAGTTTTTCACAGGCGATTTTTTCTATTACCTTGGTGACTGCAGGTAACAATGAAATGGGCCGATAATTTTTCACATCTTTCCTGTCACCTTTCTTAAAGAGAGGTTTGACTATAGCTAATTTTCCTTCATCCGGAAAAATTGCATCCTCAAAGGACTTGTTGATAATATTGGCTAACGGATCAGCGATTTCGTTAACACAGACTTTCAAGATTTTTGTAGTAATACCGTCGTGTCCTGCTGAGCTCTTGGATATGAACTTGGTTATGGTTTTTTTTTCACAATATCAGCTGTTACCGAACCAAGATTTTTTACCATAAAATGGACGAATCTCAACCAAATGAAGCTGAATACCAAGTTTCATACAAAATATTGGTTAATAAGTGAAATATTAACACATCCTTTTATTCTTCATAAGATTAACATTGGAGCCCCAAAATACAATGTATCCTCTTTAGATTTTTTAATATCTCGGTAACCAATGGAGATAGAGCAAAGCTTCAAAAAGCTTGTGTATTTTTCGAGCTAAATCCAGTGGTGGAAATAAAGATTTAAAATTTTAAAAAATTACATATGAAAAATGCAAAAAAGCCATTTTGGGGATACAAAACCCCCCAAAACTACCCCTTCCGGTAGGTCGATATGTCTGGTTTACGAACTAATCCGAATAAATGTAGGATTACATATCTCTACCAAATTTGGTGTCGATCGGACCGTTTTTACGAGAGTTATCGTGTCTAGAGACACATATACAGGGTGTCCAGCTTCCACCTTTACAAACTTTTCCAGGTTATTAAGCATGCCAAAACAAACAGAAAAATCATCTAAACATATGTCCGGAAAAGCTTCGTTAAGCCGCTAGCCGCCATTTTGTTTTTTACACTTAAGAAATTTTATTTCCGTAACGGGATGTTGTATGGAGTTCATATTTGGCATGTACCTTAATCACACAAATGCGCATTTTTAGAAAAAATATTATTTTTTCCGATGTATATTTTCAAAATGGCGGCCATTTTAAGTTTTTAAACTCAAATATCTAAAAAACCGTAAATTTTATAAAAATTTTACTAGACACAAAAAAGTTGACAAATTAAATTATCTAAACAGTGATACCAAGTTTGTAAGGATCCGGCAACAAATAACGGAGTTATGGTGGTTTTCCTGTAGAAAAACACTGATTTTGCACTATGATTAATGCCAATTTAGGTTATTTTAAGAGAAAAATCTCAATAACTCCGTTGTTTGTTGTCGGATCCTTACAAACTTGGTATCAATGTTTAGATGATTTAATTTGTCAACTTTTTTGTATTTAATAAAATTTTTATAAAATTTACGGTTTTTAAGATATTTGAGTTTAAAAATTTAAAATGGCCCCCATTTTGAAAATATTGATCGGAAAAAAATAATATTTTTTCTAAAAATGAGCATTGGTGTGATTAAGGTATATGCCAAATATGAACTCCATACAACAACCCGTTACGGAAATAAAAATTCTTAAGTGTAAAAAACAAAATGGCGGCTAGCGGCTTAACGAAGCATTTCCGGACATATGTTTATATGATTTTTCTGTTTGTTTTGGCATGCTTAATAACCTGGAAAAGTTTGTAAAGGTGGAAGCTGGACACCCTGTATACATAGCCTACATATACAGGGTGTCCAGCTTCGACTGTCCGAAACTTTTCCATGTTGTTTAACAAGCCAAAATAAACAAAAAAAATCATATAAACATATGTCCTAAATTGCTTTTATAACCCGCTGGCTGCCATTTTGTTTTTTACACTTAATAATTTTTATTTCTGTAACGGATGGATGGATTGGGTTTATATTTAGCATGGACCTTAACTACACCAATGTTTATTAAAAGAAAAAATTATTTTTTTAGTGTGTATTTTCAAAATGGCGGCCATTTTAAATTTTCAAACTCAATTGAGTAAGGATCTGACAACAAATAACGGAGTTATTGAGATTTTTCCATTAAAATAACATAAATTTGCATTAATTATAATGCAAAATCCATGTTTTTGCAGAAAAATCTGAATAACTCTGTTATTTATAATCAGATCCTTACAAATTTGGTATCATTGTTTAAATCATTTAATTTTTCGACTTTTTTGTCTGATGTAAAATTTTTCTGAAATTTGCCGTTTTTGAGATATGTGAGTTTGAAAATTTAAAATGGCCGCCATTTTGAAAATACACATCGGAAAAAATAATTTTTTTCTTTAAATAAACATTGTTTTAGTTAAGGTCCATGCCAAATATGAACCCAATCCATTTATCCGTTACGGAAATAAAAATTATTAAGTGTAAAAAACAAAATGGCGGCTAGAGGGTTAACGAAGAATTTTAGGACATATTTTTATATGAATTTTTTTGTTTATTTTGGCTTGCTGAACAACATGGAAAAGTTTCGGACAGTCGAAGCTGGACACCCTGTATAAATGAATACTGATCGTTTTTCAAAAAATGTTTACGTACATATGATTATTATAAAAATATTTATTTCACAACAACAATATTGTTCTTTTGATGGATACTTTCAAAACCCAAATTGATTTAAACATTGAAATAAATTTACAATTATTATAAGGTTTTTTTATATTGTAAAATTACATTTTTGACATATGACGGGTTTTTGCACTAAACGATTCAATTGTAAGACTTATACTATACATAGGCCTACTTGAAGTATCATCGATTTCATCTATTATTAGTAAATCATGAGGTGTTTTTCTACAACAATTATAAATTGTATGTATTTAAATTAGTTTAATTTAAATAAAAGTTAGTCCTATAAATAGCCATGAATATATATTTAAAAATATCTAAATAAAGTAATCCATGTGGTTTACAAGATATTGGTTGTACACCTCTTAGCGTTACCCAGAAAACACCACGAAGAGAAACACACACACACACACACACACACACACACATGTATATATGTATACATACATATATATATACATATATATATATACATATATATATACATATATATATATATATATATATATATATATATATATATATATATATATATATATATATATATATATAAATAAATTTTAATGACTACTAGAGATCGCCTCATGGTTGAAATCACGGCCATCTCTAGTACAAGGCCATGTCCTTCGACCTGGCAACGCCGCATCGGCCTCAACTCGTAGTAACGTTCTTGTCACTCGCGCTATTGTTTTCAATGGGACTTTCACCTATTATTTCCCGTTATTGCACTTTACTATGAAATATTTGTAAAAAGCCTTTGTAAGTGGGTTGTAAGGTATAATAAAGAAACCATTAGTATCAAGATAACATATTTATTAAATGGAATTTTGCATAAAACAATACAATGTTTATTCAGCAACTTACGTTATATGGCTAAGACAAGATATTCAACTTACTCTTTTTGTTAGATGGTCTACTAATTGAATCATTAATTTTCTTTGAGTAGTTTTTTAACAAAATGTTTGCCATAATGGACACAATCTGAGAAACTATTACTTCGTATTGTTTGTTACATTTGTTACATTGCTTAGTAATTGATATAAATCGTTCGTTAATTACTATATTTTGAATGGGAAACAAGCAAAATTTATTCTGTATTCCTAAATTTACTCAAGATTTTTTGAATAAATATAATTTGGAAAAAATATTCAAAAATTAATAGCCTTGACGGCAATCAAATTCCCAATTAGTATATTAAGAAATCACTTATACAACAATTAGACTTTAAAATAATATCAAAATTTGTAATAGTATTCTTTGTTTTTTTGCAAGTTACAATGTGTAATAAGATTATAATTAATAAATTATATTTATATAACTATAATGTAAATAAACTCAGATTTCAAATTATTGCATGTTTTAAATATAAAAGAATCCTGTAAAAGTTTTAGTTTAAAATATTACATTCTATAGTTAAACTAGATAAATTGGATGTTTTGAATTTTTATTCACTTATGTACTGGGAATTAATTTTTATGAAGATATAAAAATGATAATTTTTAGGTTATTTCAATATTTAAAAGATTATGACCGTTTCGGCTATGGATTGCTATCAATCACACACGCTAAATTGAATAATGATTCCTTTTTACTTTTATTTTCTGGTTAGTAAAATAATCGAAACTACAAAATTTATTCCTTATCTATTAAATTTGGATTTTTGTATAAAAAGAGTTTTATGTAACACACATAACACCGAGTAATCGTATAGCGCGGCTTTATCCACTCCGTGCACTCACCATCAAGTCCGATATAATTTCATCTAGAAATGAAAATACCGCTTTTAACGAGTTATGGCTGCTATTTATAGTAAGTTTGACTCTTCCTCTAAATTACCATAGAGGCTAAAGCTATACTTTCCAATTAAACATTACAATATAGGCGATTAAAGTTAACGGCGCACGACTTCATCCATTTACTGCAATGCTACTGACAGAGCGCCGAATACTCTCTGTGCAACGTTGCCACTTCTCGCTCGCCATGGCCTTGTACTAGAGATGGCCGTGTTGAAATTCAACCAACATTTTTTCAGTTGATCTGGACCAGTTAGTCAAAACAAAGTAAAACTGAAGAATCTGTTTTCCTGATCTGCTAGCATTTGTTATTACAACAGCTGTCTAATGATTCAATCAATTATCCTTCTCCCATAAGATTAACATTGAAACTTTGAAAGCATGTATAGGGGGTAGTCCCGTGGGCCGATATGAATTAAAACGCGATTCTGCTCATCTACAGCACAATACCTTTATAATGGTGTGCGCGGATTTTTCATACGATAAAGCTGAGAAAAAAGGAGGAAATAAAACATGCTTCCCTATTAATATATAGATTATTTTTGGTCTCTGATGGGCACCTCAAAACGAAAAAGTAACATGGTCCCGGGCTTAGAGGTCTTACCATGCCATGAGACTTACGATAATAGCTTATTCCCTATGGGAAATTCGTAAAAATGACTCCTTAATCTTAAAAATCGTTTAAGTAGGTCGAGAGAAAAAGGGGTGTTACAGACGAAATCCTTATAGAAATAAGTATATTAATTAATTATTGGTTCGTGCTGAAAAAGCTAATGAGAAATATTTTCTACTAAACATAGTGGGTTGGGACAACTGTTGAACTGCTGTGTTCTGTGTAAAGGTCTGTGTGTAACTTGAAGAACTGAAGTGAAGAAATAGTGGAATATGTCATGGCGGTGATTCAGGTGGAACGGATGACAAAGAATGGAAGGGTTGACATTTAATTTATATATTAAAATTGTGTGGTAGTTTAAATTACAAATAAACCGAATGTGTTTAAAATATTGTTGGTATAGTTCTTTCTTTGGGAATACTTGTAGAGGTTAGTTAAACTGACTTTCACACCGCTGGGCAGTTACTCCCTTTTACTTAGTATTTAAAGGTTCTTATATCTATATTTTTCAAGTAGGCTTGCCCGGAATAGAAATAACCATAACATGTATAACAATTTGTAACGCTGTTTTTCTTCTTAATTAATGAGTAGTTCACATAGGCCTATCTAGTTCCACTGAAAGGGAAACCTGTAAAATACTTACATCTTTAAAAGCTTCAAAGGTTCTGTGAACTGTTGCCCATTTCTCCTCTAGGCAAGGAAAATGTTGCCATTACCTTACTACTTATGTTAGCTTTAAAAAGTGGTGAATTAAATATATATATAATGAGGGTAAGTACTAAGCCTAGACCTTGGCCTAAGCCTAAAAAGTAAAGAAAGTTAACTAAAGGCCTAAGGCCCATCTTTTTTTTATCACCATATTAATACCCATCTATGAATACCACAGGGTCATTCCATATCAAATCAACACACTTTAATAAAAAAATTTTTTTTGACATTCTCATATTTTGATGAAAATTGGCACAAAGGTTATACTCATATAGACTAAGAAAAATGTCAAATTTTAATTTTTTATCTCAACCCGTTTTTGAGTTACGGCTATTTAAAGTTTTCAAAAATCGCTCAAAATTGCACTGCGGGCATTTACTAAATTTGTCATAGCTCCTCTCCTAATTGAGCTAGAAACTTGGGAGTTGTGTCAGTTTCTTTTATTTTTAATGCCCTTTCATTTGATATGCAACATGTGGGGGGTTGTGATAGCAAAATTTTTTCCAAAATCGGTACGAAATTTTTGAATTTGAATTCCCAAAAAGTCACAAAATCAAAAAATCTCAAAAAAATCTTAAAAGTAGTGTGCCTTAAAACTAAGAAGTGTGCAAAATTTCAAAGTGGGATGGAAATGGAATCTCAGTTTTAAAAATGATTAAAGTGAGTCATTCAGCAAATTTAAGAATTACGATCAGTCACATTATTTTCTAATTTAAATTGCAGCTCTCCTAGACAAGATAGAGAGTTGCAGTTGGTGTCATTTGAAATTTAATTTTAATTCCTTTGATATGATATGCAACTTAACAGGGGTTAAAGTAGTCTTTTTATATATATAAATTTGAATTAATGTAAAATTTTTATTTCTCAATATGCGTATTTATACAAAAATTTGAAAAATTCTATAGAGTTAGAAATGTTTTTATTCAAGATTGTTAAAAAATTATGATTGGACAGTAATGAGTTTATAATTAATTAAAATATTGTAGGCCTAGTTATTGAATAATGTACCCTATCGCAACTGAAAATCATATAGTTTTGGGGCGTACTTTAAGGGTTTAGCAATCTACAATTAATTAAACTCTAAATCCTAAAATTCACTCTATCATCACTTCAGCTTATTTGAATTTAAGTAATAACACAAGACAGATTAACTTTGCCAATTGAGTGAATAGCAGATCAACAATAATACAGGTCAATACTGTCTTGCAGATAGAACATATAAAAATATAAAGGAAGAGGAAGCCCTTTGTCAGCCAGACAGACTTATTCATACAAGTATCTGGCCATTATTAACATCTCAGTGTCCAGGGAGACTGAAATAAGAAATATTTTAGAAAAGTCATTTGAGGGAAATCTTGCTGCCAAATTTATGTTTTGCCGATGGGTTCCAGTGGATAGGTGTAAAAACTGTAGAAAAGCCTTCAGCTGAGTTTATTGATATCCTCTGTGAAAAACTACAAGTTCTGATACAGCACGACTTTATCGCAAAACAACAAACATCATTCATGAACCAACTGAACGAAGACTAGAGAACGAATGTGAGAGTAACATTGGATTTTTCAGAACATTACAGTATGGTAGTCCAAGATGAAGCCCAAAGCTACCACTGGGCTAGTACACATGCCTCAGTACGTCTTTTTGTCATTTACTATAAGGCAGATGATTAAGTCACTCACACAAACTTCGTCATCATATCAGACTGTCTTGAGCACAATACGGTCGCAGTTTATACATTTCTCAAAAGGAACTCATTGTATTCCTAACAACTAAATTTGAAACTTCACCGAAAAAGATATTTTATTTTTCAAACGGATGTGCTGCTCAATATAAAAAAACTATTAATCTGTGTTACCATCTTCCAGATTTTAACATTCAAGCTGAATGACACTTTTTTGCTACTGCTCATGGCAAAGGACATTGCGATGGTCTAGGTGGGACTGTGAAACGTTAGGCCGCTAAAGCGAGCCTACAGCGCCCTTATGAGAATCAGATTCTTTCTGCTTTCGAACTTTGTGAATGGGCCAAAGAGAATGTTTCTGGGATTAATTTGAATTATTCAACACAAGAAGTATACACAAAATCACAAACGTTTTTAGCAGACCGTTTTAATCAGGCAATAACAATAAAAGGTACTCAAAAATTCCATTCCTTCATTCCTGAGAGTAAAATTAAGTATCAGTCAAATACTTTTGTGAATCAGGCACATCTTTTAAAGTAAATGTGTCCCAAACTGCAGTCAAAATTAGGACAGCAGACTGCAATGGTTATGTTACTATAGTATACGATAAAAAATTATGGCTTGGATATGTAATGGACAAAAATGGGGACTTGGATGAAGTTAAATTTACTTTTCTCCACCCATGTGGACCATCACCTTCATTCTGCTACCCAAGGAAACCAGATGTCCTGTGGGTTTCTATAACAGATGTACTCTGCCTTGTATGCCCTATTACACCTACAGGAAGAAGCTACTATCAGAAAAGGACATCTTAGCAAGTAATGAGGCATTGTTAAAAAGTTTTCAGTGAAACTAACAATGTTAACATATGCAGATTGATGTAATTGCATTAATGCATCGAATTTTTGTTTAACTTTAGTGTTTACACTTTATTACAATGTAATAAAGGTCGAATAGGCTAATAGAGAAAAAAATGTTCGAACTCTTCCATAAACTATATGATGATACATAAGTCATGAAAAATGAATTATAATGAGTTAAACATAGACTTCTTCACATCTAAATATACTACTTAATATTCTTGAGGTAAGACTATCTATTACCTTTATTAATAATATGTTTTTTTTCAAACTTGAGCATTGATCTGAATTTCACGGATCCTTTTACAAAACCTCACCTACAAAACATTTTTTTCAGTAAGTTCCCATTTCCATCCCATTTTGAAACTTTGCATACTTCTTAGTATTAAGGCAAACTACTTTTAGGATTTTTTTGAGATTTTTTGATTATGTGACTTTTTGGGAATTCAAATTCAAAAATTTCGTACCGATTTTGGAAAAAATTTTGCTATCACAACCCCCCACATGTTGCATATCAAATGAAAGGGCATTAAAAATAAAAGAAACTGACACAACTCCCAAGTTTCTAGCTCAATTAGGAGAGGAGCTATGACAAATTTAGTAAATGCCCGCAGTGCAATTTTGAGCGATTTTTGAAAACTTTAAATAGCCGTAACTCAAAAACGGGTTGAGATAAAAAATTAAAATTTGACATTTTTCTTAGTCTATATGAGTACAACCTTTGTGCCAATTTTTATCAAAATCTGAGAAGGTCAAGTTAAATGGGTGTGTTGATTTGATATAGAATGACCCCACAGATTATTCAACAAGTTAAATATCAATCACATTGATCGATCCGATGCGATATATCAATCGATATTTTCACTCGGTATAAATGTAGGCCCTAGAAGCCTATATGAAACTGTACCCTTTCTAAGCTCTTTTAAATGGTTTAAGTTAAAATTCTCTAATTTTATAAATTAAAGTGAAAAAAAACCAAAAACCCATTTTTTACCCTTTTGAATCCCCATAAAATTCCGTTCCAATGGTCAGATTATTCTTATTCGCGAACTCAAAACAAGTGGATGCTGGCTTACACCCCTGTACCATATTTCATAAAAATCGAACCTATCAATTAAAAAGAACGGTGTTTTTGGCTTCTATGGACCTCAAAACGAAAAAGTATCATGGTCCTGGGCTTAGGTCACGGTATGACTACACTAGTAATATCTTATTCCCTATAGGGAAATTTGCTAAAACTACCTTGGCTTATGTTCTGTACAATATAGACAATTTGCCTTGTTGACAGACAAAAAACATCGAACATTAAAACAAAACGTGAAAATAACTTCTTTACCATACTTTTTAATATACTTGAAGATGATTATTTAGAATATTTAAATTTTGACGATTCTGCTTTTTAGTAAATTTCCCCACAGGGAATACTCTGTTGCGGTAGTAGTGATTGTAAGACCCTAAGCCCTGGACCATGATACTCTTTCTTTTTGAGGTCCCTAGAAGCCAAAAACACCGTTAGTTCAAATTTATACATATGTCAAGATATGTCCGTGAACACGATAACTTATGAACGGAACCTCCGATCTTGATGAAATTTGGTACAGGGGTGTAAGCCAGCATCTACTTGAATGAGTTCAGAATGATCAGACCATGGGAACGGGGTTTTATGGGGTTTCAAAAGGGTAAAAAATGGGTTTTTGGACTGTTTTAGTTTTATTTATAAAATTTAACAATTTTAACTTAAACCATTTAAAAGAGCTTAAAAGAACAAACAATCTAGGCTAGTATATTTTGAATTTTTTACCTAGCTTCAATGGTTGTGGAGAAAATCCAAAACTATGTTTTCCATGTAATTCTTAAGGAAAATCAACAAAACCTTCTATTTTGCTTATTTATTGATATATCTTGAAAAAAATTCGGTATGCACATTCATTAGGAAGCATTTAACTTATATTTGCTTACATAACTCATATGGCGGCAAACCTACGCACTCACTCCTATGGGGTTTATGGGAAAAATAATAAGAGCACCATATCCTGATAAAATTTTGTTTGTAAATTCAGTTGGTAGGGTTTTATATACCAACAAAACACATATGGCGGCAAACCTACACATACTCTTATCCCCATGGATTTTATGTGGAAATAGAAAATATACCAAAATTCCATTGTAATTATTATATTTAAATTATATATTGTTATATATTTCAATTATTATAATATATTCAATTATATATTATATATATATATTAGAAAATTATATTTCAATGGAAAATTCCATTGCAATATAAATTTCGCTGAGTAAACAGGTCTGCTGCGACGGGGGTATTTGTTTGTCTGTTGGCATGTAACTTATAGAGCAAAGGCTGATGTGAACAAAATTTCATCAAAATCGGAGGTTCCTGTCAAAAGGTATCGAGATCACGGACATATCTAAATATATATATATATATATATCTATATAGATATACTCTAGCTGTTTCCCGTCACGGCTTCGCCCGTGATTGAATTTATGTTTTAGGTAATAAAATCTTTAAAAGAGCAACAAAATCTTCTTCATTAAGAATGACATTGAAACAACAAAGTAAGTTACTGTGTGTTGAGCTCTGAAGGAATTTTGCAAAACATTTTCTTAATGAGAACCATTTTAATGGTCAAAACCATTGATTAAAAACATTAATTAAAACCATTTTAATGCTTAAAAATAAAAAAGAACAACCATGTCAAATTTCAACCCCGTAGGCCCTACAGTCATTTTAAAATCATGTAGGGCGGAGCCCTAAAGAACATAAAAAACTATATTTCTAAAACTGTTTCTTAGTAAACACCTATTAGCAAAACGGAATATAAACATTAAATTTCAACACCGTAGGATTTATGGTAATTTTGAAGATTTGTGGGGGGAAGGCCCTGGAATCATTTTGAAGTCTAGGGGGTGGAGCCCTATAGAACTTCGAAAACTATATGTGCAAAACCGTTTCTAAGTGAGCACCTATCTGCAAAACGGAGCATCAACGTTAGATTTTAATCCTTTAGCATATATGGTAATTTTGAGGTTCTGTGGGGTGGAGCCCTAAAGTAAATTTGCTAAATGGTTTCTCAGTGAGCAACTATGAGCAAATAGGACCATCCATGTCAACTTTCAACCCCGCGGGCCCAGAGTAATTTTCAAGAATTGTGGGACGAAGCCCTAAAGAATTTCAAAATATATATTTGAATAGCCTTTTCTTAGTGAGTAACCTAACTATGAGCAAAGAGGAACGTCCATGTCAAATTTCAACCCCGGAGGCCCTAAAATGTTTTTGAAGTCCTTTTGGGCAGAGCCCTAAAGAACTTCGAAAACTATATTTGCAAAACCGTTTCTTAGTAAGCACCCTTGAGCAAAGATAAATGTCCATGTCAAATTTAAACCCCGCAAAGGCCCTAATGTAATTTTGAAATCCAGTGGGGTAGAGCCCTAAAGTGGTTTAAAAACTTAATTTGCAAACCCTTTTCTTAGTGAGTATCCATGAGCAATGGGAATCCTCCATCATATTTTAACCCCGTGGGCCCTAGAGTAATTTGAAAGTCCAGTGGGGCGGAGACCTAAACGGCTTCAGAAACTATATTTGCAAAAAAGTTTCTTAGAATAGATATATAGTACCTATGAGCTAAGAGAATCGTCCTTGTCAATTTCAACACGTAGGCTATACAGTAATTGTCAGCTTCTTTGAGGTAGAGCCCTAAACAATTTCGAAAACTATAATGGTAAAAGAGTTTCTTAGTGAGCACCAATGAGCAAAGAGGTCCATATCAAAAATTTCAACCCCGCGAATGCCCTAAAGTAATTTTGAAATCCAGTGTGGCGGAGCCCTTAAGTGCTTCAAAAACTATATTTACAAAACCGTTTGTTAGTACCTATGAACAGTAAAAAAGTATATCCTATACTATAATACGAGGAATGTCTGAAGGGATGTGTGTTCCACGATCTCGAAATCTAGCTGTCAGATTTTGCTTAAACTTTGCAATTAAAAGTGTAATGGCCCAAAAATAAGTTTAAAAAAGGCCTCCATCCCAGGAAAAATCGAATTTTGTCAGAATTTAAGTTTAAAAATCGTAATTTTTAACATTGGTCTTATGGGTTGCTATTTTGGTAACGAAATAACAACGAAAGGTATACAAAAATAAAGGGACATTAATATTAAGTAGACTTTTTGAAACAGCTGTTAACTGTGAAGAGGTGTAGTTGGTTATTGGGGGAAATTTAATGGCTCTAATGACACTATATCAAAACTGAATCCTATACTATAATACGAGGAATGTCTGAAGGGATGTGTGTTCCACGATCTCGAAATCTAGCTGTCAGATTTTGCTTAAACTTTGCAATTAAAAGTGTAATGGCCCAAAAATAAGTTTAAAAAAGGCCTCCATCCCAGGAAAAATCGAATTTTGTCAGAATTTAAGTTTAAAAATCGTAATTTTTAACATTGGTCTTATGGGTTGCTATTTTGGTAACGAAATAACAACGAAAGGTATACAAAAATAAAGGGACATTAATATTAAGTAGACTTTTTGAAACAGCTGTTAACTGTGAAGAGGTGTAGTTGGTTATTGGGGGAAATTTAATGGCTCTAATGACACTATATCAAAACTGAATTAAAACCAACGAGCAAGGCTCGGTTAACCTGGTACTAGTAATAAAATAAAGGAAACTATAAAGTATAAATAAAGTATAAAGTAATAAATAAAGGAAACTGGACTTAATACAACCAAAGTACACCACACTAAAAGTAATAGTACATCACTCTAATCTTGGCAATGACAAACATAAATAAACATTATATCTCACACCTGGTAACCTCTATGCTTATAAGTATTTTCTAGAATGAATCATCATGTGGCAGATGTAAACAAACCTAATTCAATTTCCATAATCATATGTTAGAATACAAAAATGTTGCTTCCATAAGAATAACATGGGAACTTTGAGGACGTCTAGGGCGTAGCCCTTTGTGAATATTAATATGAAAATAGTCAGACTTTCCTATTTTGAGCCTAAAGAATGAGTATACCAAATTTCAACACTCTAGCTAGTCGGGAAGTTGGAGAATTAGTGATGAGTGAGTGAGTGCTTTGCCTTTTAGCGAATTTCCCTATAGGGAATACGCTATTACCGTAGTAGCCATGGTAAGACCTAAGCCCGGGACCACTTTATTTTTTCGTTTTGAGGTCCCCAGAAGCCAAAAACACCATTCGTTCGTTTTCATATATATGTATATATATATATACATATATGTGTCCGTGGTACTGATAACTTTTGAAAGGGACCTCCGATTTTGATGAAATTTGGTATGAAGGTGTAAGACCAGGTCTATTTTCATGAGTTCGCGAACCAGCATTGTCGGGTTATGGGAACAAGTTTTTTATTAGGGTTTTTAATGGGTTTTTGGCATTTTTGGACCTAATTTTCAAAATTCATTAATTTTAACGGAAACCATTTAAAAGAGCTTAAAAAAACAAACAATTTGGTATTTTGAATCTTTAAAATAGCTTAACTGGTTATAGAGAAAATTCAAATCAAGTTTCCCATGTTATTCTTATGGGTAAATCTTTAAAAAGTTATATATCGCTTATTTATCAACATATCTTAATAAAAATTTGTATGAACCTTCACTAGGTGGTGAGTAATTAAGATTTGATAAAAAACTCACATGGCAGCAAACCTACATGCTAAATCCCACGGTATTCTCATGGAAAATAAGTGTATAATGGGAGCAAGAGAGATGAAGATAATAAATAAGGTATCTGTTCCTAATCAGCTGATCAGCTGTCTTCTGCATATTTGTCAAATTTGAAATGTTTATGTTTTTTTATTTGTAAACAAATCATTCCTTTTGCATTGAAGCTTTGGATGTCCACTTTTATTACTGTTAAAAAAGCCCCTTATTGCAATATAAATATTGATATATAAATTATTAAATAAAAATAATTTACTCAGAAATATAATGCTATTAAATATATTATATTTCCTTGTAAAGATTATTAATTATATAAGATAGCCAAAAAGTTCTTTGATTTGAAACAATAATTCTTTGGAAATTCGCTGAGTACGCAGGTCTGCTGCGACGGGGGTATTATATATTTAGGTACATATATTAAATTGAACGAATGGTGTTTTCGGCTTCTGGGGACCTCAAAACAAAAAAGTATTATGGTCCCGGACCTAGGTTTCACCATGACTACTACCATAATAGCATATTCCCTATAGGGAAATTCGCTAAAAACTATTTAACAATTCATATTAATTTATATTGCGGATAAACTATAATCTTCAAACCCCAGTAGATTTATTTCTTAAGCAGACGGAAAAATGAAATCACGAAAATCAGCTACAAAGATAAAGAAACCATAGAATTCCGATCCTGATAAGAGTGTCCTTGAACGCGGTCCATGTTGTATAGTGGATAGTAAAAACTGAGAAATTACAAAACAAGTTTTGTAATATAGTAGCCTAAGTTACGTTAGTTGCTTTATAAACATACCTACAAATGAAATAGAAAAATATGGCGTCATGACCATTAATGGCTCTTTGTTTTAAAGTGGAGTCAGATAATCAAAAATAAAAATCAGCAGATAACTTATTGCTGGGGGTTTAAAGATATAACATCTCAAATCACAAGCGGTACGGTATAAAACGTTATATCTATACAATAAGTGGGATGAAATGGGATATTCAGCTTGCGACCACCGGGATTTTAATTTTGACCGTAGTGGATACACTGAAGGGGAAAGACGCCCAGCGTAATAATTTCAAAATTAGCTATAAAGTTGTGGCTCGCGCCTTCAGCCTGTTCATCGGATGCCGCCCCCTCTTAGGATGCCGCTAACTCTATAAGAATCTGATAAATTATCTATTGTTTAAAAAGCTCATTGAAATTTTTCTCAAGTTTTACTTTGTGTAGAAACCTGAATGAAATCAAATAATGAGAATGGACCGCTCTTGATATTTTAGAATAATTTTAACTAGGCCTAATCCCAAAAAAATCTGCCGCCTCTGAAAATTTGCCGCCCTGGCCCGGGCCAAAATGTGGCCACAAACTGCAGATTTACCACCATATTAAACCCTTTACAGGACAAGAGAAATCAATCTTGGCCTCCCATCTAAATTTGAGCCTTTTTAAGGGTATTTAGTATGTTATATGTGTTCCAAATTTTAGTCCTCTATTAACCATTCTCACAACGGTTTTTTTTGTTGTTGCAGAATAAGGAAGCATATCTGTGATTTAACATAAGGAACTTAAAATGTCGGATGACGAAGATAAACCTCCAGCTCCTCCAGTTCGTTTAACCAGTAACAGGTGTGTAGAATATTATAAACTAGTGTACATGTTGCTCGAAATTGAGCAATTTAGTTTCTGGTTCTATACTGATACAAAATTTAATTTACTACAACAGAGAAATTTTTATTTTCTATAACAATCTTGGTAAACATTTTTTGTAGACCCACATATACACCTTGTAATTTTTACCAAGATCACCTCAGTATTTCACATAGCTTAATAGACCTACTTATATTGGCTTACGGACCAAAGCCCCTAGTCAGCTGCCTTAAAAAATTAATAAATTTTTTACAAATAGTAAGAATTTGACTCTAGCTGAATGCCCTTGTTCCACCCAATTTCAATTTAACATTTTGTGAAATTATTGCCTCAACCAGTTACCTCCGAATCTCAAAGTGAAAACATATGTTTAAAAAATTAAAAATCATCGTATCATAATTTGAGTGAGAATGATTTGGTAATAATGGCAATGAGATAGATAATGTGTCTGGAAATCAGCACCTATGTAACAATTTAACTTCTTTCAGTTTATATTTCTTACAGTTCAGCATTGTTTACACTATGGAAACTTTTAGCCAATCATAAATACCGGGGGTCCATAAAGTGTTGCCCTGATAAAGAAACCGAATGGTATGAAAATGATTACTGGTAGGATGACGTTTTATATACAGTTTTAATAAGTGACTTCTTAAGTTTTTTACATCTATGCACTAACTCAACACAACTGTATTTGTGCGCCTTAGGTTACATGTAAATATTATAGACGACTTTTTTATTAATTTTCTTAGCAAAAGTTTTTTTATTTTTTATTTTAGTTAACATTTCGTGAGTAATGGACGTCACTGCGCATTTATTAATCTCTCTCTCTTTTTAGAGTTTCTAAATTCAGAACCAGGGAAGTATAAAAGAAAATCTCTAAAAAAACAGTACATAAAGCAATCTAGAGAGGCCAAGAATCGTGAACGAGGTTGCAATTTGGTCAGGCCTTAACAATTTGATTTTTTTGTGCATTTATCTAAACTGCATTGTGGTCAATCAGCTGAGCTTTAGGTGTTAATAAATTAATGGGGGAAAAACTAGATCAAATTCCCTTGAAAACAAGAATTGTAAGATCTATTCCTGTAATGGTGTTGTTGTTGTTATTGGTGGATAAGGAGACCCCGGGGCCGAACCGTTGAGCACGTCTGCCTCTAATGGGCATTTTGCGCAAACCCCCGGAAGGATGGGATATTGAAGGAAGAGAAAGGGTGAGGCACGGGACAGACTGTCCACTCATGTTCCAGCTAGGGGTTTCTATGCCCGTCGCACTCCTCTCCCCCTGCTGTCTTGAACATGATATGTTCCATGGCTAGGGGGTTTCCATGCCCATAGCATTTCTACTCACCCCCTGCCGCCTACATATATTCCAGCTAGGGATTAACCATGCAGTTCGCATTAATCCCCCGCTGTCTTGAACATGAATGGGGTTTGAAGGAAGGGAAATTGTCATAGTGGACAGCCAAAAGACTTACCACAGTGTTATGACAACTTCGTTTGCTGTACCCAATGTCAACTTCGCAACTAGTATAAACTAGTTTTAAAGTTGTCCTGGGACCCTGTAATGGTGTCAAAACAACAAAGCTATGAAATCAGATAATGAAACAATAATTAAAGAAACAGTGGCACTTCTAGCAGGTTCTCTTGTCAATAACAACACAAAAATTTAATATAGTAGGCCGTAAATAATAAAAATATTGTCTTCATTCATTGGTGTCATCTGGTTATTGGTTTAAAATAAAATAAAAACCGTCACTGTGATGTTAATGTGATGTTTTTGTGATGTTCTTTCTCCATGCTTTTCATCTGGAGGACGTTTTACATTATTTATAAATCATTTCCTCATAGCATTTTTGACATGTGGGTTATTTTCCCCCAGTCCCTCTTGCCAAAACCATTAAAAAGAGGCGACAACCCAGTTAATTCTACAATTTGTGAAACGCTCACAAGTTTGCTCAAAATATTTTCCACATTCATACTTAATGCAGTTTGTTAACCAGGTATACTCTGCAGTTTAACATAACTTCTTTATTGTAAACAGGTAGATAGTATGCAACAAACTCCATAGCTATGATGTTCTAAAAATAAATATACAAGTCCTGTAATAATTGACAAAATAAATAGTTTTTTATTTCCAATTTAACAATATCTTTATATCTTGGGTCGGGGTTTTCGTGCCGGCATTATTGAGGTACAAAATGAAAAAGAAAAAAAGGAAAAAAACAAGTAAATAAAGTCAATAACATGGTCCAGACATAATTGAGTTAGATTGACACCAATAATGAATGGGATTAATAGGGAATTGTCAGTTTTTACTCATCTCAAAAAGGTATGAAATTATCAGTCCAGAAATATAAGATTACACTTTCCTGTTGATGACTTCTATCTTGATTATGTTCAATATTTCATACTTAAATCTTGCTTGATCTCATTTCCTCTTGATTTTCTCACTTACACATATTTAATTTTTCTATGAACTATTAAATTGTGTGTTTTTTTAGCTAATTCCAGTAATAAAACTAAAATTAAAAAAAAAAAAAATACTTAAGAAAAACACCAAAGAACCATCTTTGGAGTACAAAACCCTCCAAAATTACTTATAGGCCTATATAAATTTTAATGACCATTTTTTGGTCTCTGGGCACCTCAAAAGGAAAAAGTAACATGGTCCCGTGCTTAGTTCCTACAATGAGACCTAAGGCAATAGCTTCCTCCCTACGGGAAATTTGCTAAGATGGAGATGAGTAAGAGCAACATAAAAAAATTGAGGGGTCCCCCATAAGAACTCTACTGTCCGACAAAATAAAAAAGTCAGCGAGTGATAATATTGTTAGTCTAGGCCTAAGCTGTTGTGTTTTAGCGAATTTCCCATAGGGAATAAGCTATAACCTTAGGTCTCATGGTAAGACCTAAGCCCGGGACCATGTTACTTTTTCGTTTTGAGGTGCCCAGAGACCAAAAATAATAGTCATATATGTATGTATCGTGGAAGGACTGGAAGGAGACATGGAAGGAAGGAAGAGTTAAAATGAAAAACGTATAAAGCAGTAGACCATTAATAAATTAAACATAAATTAAAAATAACAAATATAGTAATGAAGAACGAAGAAAGAAGAAATAAGTAGAAAGAAAAAGAAATAAGAAAAATTTCAAATAATTTTAAAATGAAGAAAAAGTTTAGAGAAAATGAGTAGTATGAAAATTATAGATAAAAATTTGTATAGTTGTGAATAAGTGAAAAAACTTGAAATTTGATTTGTTTTGTAAATTCCCATACAATGTGAAACTTTGTCGGAGGAATAAATTTATTATTATTATTGTATGTGTCTCTAGCCCTCCAACTGGTCAAAATCGCAATCGCGGCGCAATTACGTACGCGTGTACTGGTAAGATCGCGATCGTGATCCATTTGCAAGGGTTCAGTAAAATGCCTTCTACTCAGTTATTTTATGGTCAATATCAATGTTTTTTATATACAGTACACTCTCGTTCATCGGAACTAATGTGGCGGACGGCCGGTTCGGATGTCAAAAAATTCCGATGAAGCGGAGTCCGTCATGAGTCATCATTTCCGCCCGTACGGTGACCTATCGTGATTTATATTCACTCTTGTTTTTAAGATAACACAAGAGGTTTTATGAAATTAAGGCACTCAAACTTTGAACATGGTAACAATGAACCTATAGGAATAAAAATAACGCAGGAAATAAAGATCCAAAATCGTTATTCTCATATTCCATATTCATATTCCACTCATATAGCAGTCAACTGACTTCCATGTAACACAGGTGAAGTCGCGACGCGAGACAGACTGAATGACAGTTTGGGAAGCGGTCGAAACGGATGTTCACTTCCTGCCCGCTTCCTCTTTCTATTCCGAATACTCCACGGCCTCGTAAATCACATTGATGGGTACAGATTATGGAAAACGCCTGATGACGTTTGATGCAAAATGTGATACTTCACTGATGTGCGGATAAAGGAAATTGAAATTGAAGGAGCTAAAACGGAAAAATTATTTATTTTGTAAAAAAAAATTATATCCAGATTTTAGTTCCGATGAAGCGGAGTTCCGATGTCGCCGAGTCCGATGAACGAGAGTGTACTGTAGTATTAAAGAGGAAACAATGCGCAATCTAGTCATCGTATGTTCAGCTGTATTTGTTGAAATATCAGTATGTTGGTAAGACTGAATTTCTGGTATTTGTTTTTGTTTACGCGTATCGTAGAGACAGCGCTGTTTTGCGGTTATGTTTTTACTTGAAATGCATATTTTAGTGAATTATAGTTAGTTTGCAATGTAATAATGAGTGAATTGAGTAATTATAGTGCTATTAGGGCCTTCTAAATGAAGATTCAGAGTACAAACTGAAGTTGTCAGTGAACATGAAAGTTGTGAGTTAGGGCTAGGCCTAGGTGAGTGAATAGGCCTAGGCCTAACTTTATTTATTTATTATAAAGAAATATAATTATTTATATGCATAATAAATAGTTATATTTATTATTTTTAATAGGCCTAGTAAAAATTTTATCATAAAAAATTAATAAAATAAAAAAAAAATATGGCGGCGAAAAGGTGGTTTGTGTTTACCTCACATATTTGCTTTGTAATATTTTATTTATAATATAAACAATCAAGTGTTATACATCAGTAAAAAGCCAATAAAATTGTGGTCATTTTGGCTATCTTAGTTTTGTTGTATGGACAACATACCTACCATGATAGTACTCTAAAAGGAAAACAATGAGAAAAAAATATATTGTTACAAAATAGGAGGATTAACATAATAAATTTTTGTAAGTACACTAAAAACAATATTATTTTTAAATAGCCTATTTCATTCTGAAAAAAATGTATATATAATTTGTATGTTTTATATAGCAATTTATATGTTTTATGTTGATTTTACTAAATGTTTGCGCGGCAATCAAAAATACCTTACCAGTACAGAAAATTATGATGACCAGTTGGAGGGCTAGACACGATAACTCTTGTAAAAACGGTCCGATCGAGACCAAATTTGGTAGAGATGTAATCCTACCTTTATTTGGATGAGTTTGTAAATTAGATATATTGACCTACCGGAAGGGGTAGTTTTGGGGAGTTTTGTACCCCCAAAACTATGGGTTTTTGCATTTTTCATACGTAATTTAAAAAAATTAAAATATTTTTGCCTACTTTCATTACTGGATTTAGCTAAAATAACACACAATTTAGTACTGTATTTTGAAGCTTTGCTCTATCTCAATTGTTCATCTAAATATTAAAAAGTATAAAGACAGTATTTTGGGGCTCCAATGTTAATCTTATTGAGAATAAGTATGTGTTAATATTTCACTTATTAAGGTACGTTTTCCTAGCTCCGCGGTATATTGCGCTGCGTGCTACGTGATTCTGTCTATCACGCTGCCGCGGCCAGGTGCTCCGTGTTTGTATGTCAACTCTGCGCAAAAGTGTTTTCCTAGCACCGTCGTAAACTCTCTGCGTTGCGTGACGAACAGACGAACATCCTCTCAGTAGTCACTCAGCTCTGCTATGGATAGAAGTGTGTTGCACTGTTGTTATTGTTGGAAGAAGATGAAGAGATGGCTGAAGATGTGGACATAGCCGTTGCTCTATTGACTCATAGTCGTGATGAGTGCAGCGATTTGTTCAAGAGAAGAAGCAGTGAGGGTGCTTACAATATGTTAATCAAAAAACACCTCATAGACGACGAAATTAAATTTAAAGAGTACATATGGCTCATCTTCCATAAAACTTCATATTCAGATACATATTCTATCAACCCACTTTCGTCATCTGGTGAGAACTTGTTCATATTTTATTGTTGACAACAATCTGTACTCACTTTTGCCATTCTAATATTCTCAATGCAGACAGCGGAAGGTCTGTTCGGCTGCGCGGTGCGTGATAGACTGCTCTCGAAGCAGTGGTCCCAAACACGGAGCACGAAGCACGCTGCGCGGTACTCAGTGAGTCGCGCACCGCGTTTCCTCTAGCGCGGAGCACTGAGCACGCAGCGCAACAAGCCGAGTCGCGGAGCTAGGAAAACGCCGCTTACACCAATATTTTTGGATGAAACTTGGTATTTAGCTTCATTTGGTTGAGATTCAACCATTTATGATAAGAAAATGTTGGTTTTTGTACTTATCATGGCAGCAAACTTGCATACTCTTTTCCCATGTTAATCATATGGAGAATATTTAAACTCTTTTATTTATCGACAGATATTTTTATTTTATTTTGGGTGTATCTACGCCAGTGGCATTTTTTAACGTTTTGACGGGGAACGGTCCAAACCCCAGTTTTGTTACTATCTAACATAGACCAGTTGTTAGAAAGCATCATTAATTAATAGCCCAATGACAAATGGCAACTGGGTCCGGAATCGAACCTTAAAAAAGCTACTAACTTTTCTCAGGATCGAACCGGCAACCTTTGGATTCAAAGGCGAGTACTATAACCACTCAGCTACCCTGCCAGTAAACTAAGTAATATTGATGAAACTAAGTACGGTATACGTCTTGTTATGGTCCAAATAATTTTTTTTATGCTTAAAATCTACTTTTAGTATTCTCCATGGCAGTATACCTGCTTACTCTTTCCCTATTTATCATAAGGAGAGTAGACATTTATTTCCCTTTTTATGAGCACTTAATGAAAATTTGGTTACAGGTTCTTCTGCTCAAAATTAATATTACTAATTTGGAAATTCGCTGAGTACACAGGTATGCTGCGACGGGGGATATTATATGAATTTTCCATCTATTTGGCCAAATTAGAAGACTACTATTATTTTACTACTAATAGTACAGTACTGTATTAACTACTACTGTATTGACTACTATGCAAAATGTAATTGAAACATTTTAAATTTATGTAGAGGAGATGAATTTTTCTTGTAGAATATAAAAACCAGGTTGTGTAGGACTTCTTTTATCAGTTGCTGTTAAACGTCAAAGTAATTATATGCCTCACTTATTATCAGTTAGTTATCCGATGTGACAATGGTTAGTTATTTATGAGTTTTGGTTTTGGTCAGTCAAACGTATATACTCTCATAAAAGTACAGCATTTTAATTGTTTGTAGTTTAAAAATGAAACCTAAAAATTGGACAATTAGTTTCAAGAAACACAAACGTGCTTCGTTACCCCTTCCACCTTTGCCACTGCGTTTACTGAGACCAAGGTATTTTTATTTTTTATTTTAGCTATGATGGTTACTTATTTGAATTTAATAAACTCCCTTAATATCCAAGCTTCAGTTATTCGAGACTCCTGGTTTTCTGATATTGCTCTAAGCTGAATTTTATTTTTTAATATTCAGTCGGAGCAGAATAATTTAACGTGCTTAACTTCCATTATGGTTCAAAGTAAAGTAAAAATATTGGCAATTTATAGGTTTAGTGTTTAGTTAAACTTGAAATAATCATCAAAAGTATTAATTTTAAGGTACGATATTTTACACAGCAAAATCCTTTCAAAAAACAGTACGAGTTGACAAACTAAACTAGCCGTCTGCAGAATGGCCCGGGTCTCGAACGACCGTTTGAGTGACCAGCGACAATGGATATTTTCATGTACGGTTGGGCACTTCCAGTGTGCCTTGGGCCTTTCCGTGCAGTCATATCACGAGTTCAGTATCACAGTCAAATCTATACAGGGTTTCTACAGTCAGGGAAGGTCAGGGAAATAGACTGATTGTCAGGGAACTCAGACCCAAAGCTTTTTTTAGGATGACTCGATCCCAAAAATAAATAGGCCTATGAGACCTACAAATTTATAGGACATGTGATTCACTATTTAGTCTTGTGAATTGTAAAATCAGTCTTGTAGTGTAAAATTGTAAACCAAGTTTTTTTTAATAATTTGTTAATTTTTTATTAATAAATTATATAGTAGAAAATTAATATATTTGTAAACTTAAAAGTTTATGTGCACTAAACTGTAATAGATGTGACTGACCTTTTGAAATTTGTATGAAGACTGCCAGAAAACTGTGTTTGATAATTCTAAATATTTTGAAAGTGCACATAGTTGACAAAATTAATTTATTCTTCTAGTTTAAGGCAGCTTTTCCCATCTTTTTGGTGCCTTACACCCCTTAAGAGATATTTAAAGAATGTTAACAGAATGAGTACCGCCAAAAAATCAAACTCAACTAAAGAACCTGTGCTGCTCCGCAGCATTGATATTGGGTACATATAGTGATAATTTGATAACACTAATAATGAAATAATAATCCTTAGTATTCGGTGTGCCTAACAAGAACCACAGTATATGAAACTGAGTTTGAGAACACAAAAAAGAACACAACTAAAAAGATATATAAATACTCCCGTCGCAGCAGACCTCCGTACTCAGCGAATTTCCAAATTAGTAATATTAATTTTGACCAGCTAAACTTGTAAACAAAATTTCATCACGTGCTCATAAATAGGGAAATAAATGTCTATTCTCCTTAAGATAAATATAGGGAAAGAGTATGCAGGTATGCTGCCATGGGGGACTCTAAAAGTAGGTTTTTAGCATAGAAAAAATTTATTTCGACCATATAAAGACATATAGTAAGTTTCATCAATATTTGTACATAAATAAAAGAGTTTGCCTATTCTCCATATGAGTAACATGGGAAAAGAGTATGCAGGTTTGCTGCCATGATAAGTACAAAAACCAAGATTTTTTACCTTAAATGGATGAATCTCAACCAAATGAAGCTAAATACCAAGTTTCATCCAAAAATATTGGTTAATAAGTGAAATATTAACACATCCTTATTCTCCATAAGATTAACATTGGAGCCCTAAAAGACAATGTACTGTCTTTAGACTTTGTAATATCTCGGTAACCAATGGAGATAGAGCAAAGCTTCAAAATACTAAATTGTGTGTTTTTTTGAGCTAAATCCAATGGTCAAAATAAAAATTTAAAATATTTAAATTTTACATATGAAACATGCAAAAAACCCATTTTTGGGGTACAAAACCCCCCAAAACTACCCCTTCCGGTAGGTCGATATGTCTGGTATTCGAACTCATCCGAATAAACGTAGGATTACACATCTCTAACAAATTTGGTGTCGATTGGACCATTTTTACGAGAGTTATCGTGTCTAGGGACACATACATATATATATATATATATATATATATATACATATATACATATATATATACATATATACATATATATATATATAAAATTTTTAATGACTATTATTTTTGGTCTCTGGGCACCTAAAAACGAAAAAGTAACATGGTCCCGGGCTTAGGTCTTACCATGAGACCTACGGTAATAGCTTATTCCCTATGGGAAATTCGCTAAAAGAAACAATTAATAAAACAATTTAGTCAATTTACAGTTACATGATTGAAATTAACCAGATATTTTTGTATACGTGTTAATAAACAAAAATAAGTAGGCCTAGCGCTTTTATGTAAACATTTTTTTTTAGTATGCATCAATAAATCCAAATATAAAACCGTGAAAGGTCACAGAAAAAACAACTTAGTTATGACACATTAAATAAATAACATGAACACAATAAACATATACTGTGGTTTCTTTTATTTAGACATATGGTTTTATGGACATATCCTATACTATAATACAAGCAATGTCTGAAGGGATGTGTGTTCCACGATCTCAAAATCTAGCGGGTAGATTTTGCTTAAACTTTGCATTGAAGAGTGTTTTGGCCCAAAAAATAAGTATAGAAACAGCCTCAATCCCAGGAAAAATCGGATTTGCCCTAAATTTAAGTTTAAAAATTGTAATTTTTAACATTAGTCTTAAGGGTTGCTATTTTGGTAACGAAATAACAACGAAAGGCATACAAAAATAAAGGAACACTAAAGTTAAGTAGACCTTTTCAAACAGCTGTTAACTGTGAAGAGGTATAGTTGGTTGTTCGTGGAAATTTAATAGCTTTATTACCATGACACTATATCAAAACTGAATTAAAACCAACGAGCAAGGCTCGGTTAACCTGGTACTGGTAAAATTATATGAAAGAGAGATAAGTTGCAAAATTAAAAGGATATGTGGAATTTATATTAGTAATACCCTACATGAAAGTTTGTAAACAAAAAAGCTTTTGTTAACATTAAAATGCAAGTCTGAGTTTGGAGATATGCAGAGTTGTAAACTGGCTTTAGATTTTCTATCGATACACTAATACTCGAAAAAAAGCATGAAAAACTGATTCTAATATTTAAAATATGAATTTTAAATTAAAAATCAAAAGCCCAGATGATAGGTCTTGACATTGAAATAGAAATTTAAAGAAGACCAGCTGACTGGAGTAACACACAGACTTGTGGCAAAAACAAGGATGATATTTACTCTATAACTGGAGATAGCACTACGATGCATTTTTTTTTTTAGGAAAAGCTTACTATTGATTTTCGTGCGAATTCCCAAGCATTCACCCAGTATAAACTTAATTATGGAAAAAGTAAATGTTCATCAAATGTAAACAATAGCTTTAAGCCAGGCATAAGTTACAGAAGTTTTTTTTTTTCAAAGGCTTATATGAAAGCTGGTATTCCAGAGATAGTGCTTAGACCAAAACATACATAACATAACTACAGGGTGCGGCAAAAAAACTGATCGGTTTTCTTTCGAGCACCGCTCAGCGACAGAACGTCTGAGGAAGGTGGGGGCAGGCTTGTTGGAACGCAAATTTTATGCCATTTTAGTACTCATGGAGTAATGGTCGCTTGAACAACGCTAGTTCGTTATCAAGACGTATTTCAATATTAGTGATTCAATCATTGCTACTCACCGGCAGCTTTGTGCACTTCTTTAAATTAGGTCAAAATTTAGAATTCCGTATCCTAGCACAATTATGCAGTGGGTTAATAACTTAAGATCAACTTGTTTAGAGTTGAAAACGAAGCGTCCAAGGTCTGCGCGGACGCCAGAGAGGGTAGAGTCCATGCTGCTGTTTGGAAAACAGTCCCTGTCGGCGCGCCAGAAAACAAGCTAGTGCTTTGCTAGTGTCTACGCCAGAGGCACTTTGTTCAGAAAATTTTACAATGACCAATATCCTATACTAAATGCTTTTAAGGGAGAGTATTCCAAACTCACCACATTGTTTTGGACACCCCGAGAATCGAACCCATGACCTCTTGAACCGGAGTCCAAAACGCTAACGCTGGTAGACTGGCGAGATGCCTGGAACATGGCTGACCCCTTTGGTTTGACAAATTTTGTTGTTAATTTCCATCCATACCCATTAATTGGATATTGTTCAGTAATTAAAAATCACTGACCATGCAAAGCAAAAAATATTTGACAAAACAAATGATTGATTTAAATGCCGATAAAGAAATTTCAATGTTTACTGACGAGACGCACGAAATACGCCCTGATAACGAACGAGCGTTACTAAACATGCCTAATGTAAACATGTAGGTTAGGCGACCACTACTCCATGGCTACTGAAATTTTCATAAAATTTGCTTTCCAATAAACCCACTCCCACCACCCTCAGACGTCCTGTCGCTGAATGGTGCCCGAAAGAAAATAGATCAATTTTTTTGCCGCACCCTGTATAACTGGTAAATTTGATCTTTAATTCAATTCCAAATTCTGGAAACTATCAAATTTATGTTTTTAGGTCGAGTAATATAGTATATAAATTAATACTGATTCTAACGATCAATATCTCAAAAGAAAGCCAAGATTTCAAGGATTATTTGAAGGCCAAAACATTTAAAATATCTTAAATAGAAATGGAGGGTATGCATCATTGATTGCAGATATAAGTCATAAAAATTAAAATAAATTATGTTATTTGGAATGTTGTAGCGAGCTTCAATTTCGTCCGATTTTTATATTCAAAGGCTCATATGAAAGCTGGTATTCCAGAGATGGTTCTTAGACCAAAACATATAGCACAACATAACCATAAATGGAAAAATTTATCTTTAATTCAATTGAAAAATCCAGAAATTATTACATTTATGTTTTTAGGTAGAGTAATATAGTAGATAACTGAATACGAATGTTTGATGGCAAATCTGTGCATTCTTACCCTTTATTTAAGATCAAAATTATCATAATCGGTCGGTTAGGATAGCCAAACGAACCCGGAAAAGATAATTTAAATTTAACTCCCATAATAAATGTACAGGGAGGAAATTTAATTTGTGTGTAAATGGAGTAATATGATAGGAAAGTGAATTTCGATGCTTGATGGCAAATCTTTGAATGCTTACCTTTAATTTAAGACTAAAATCATGAAAGTCGGTCTACTTGAAGAGCCTAACATTACCAGAAAAGAAAAACCCAATTTTTTAAATATATAGATTATATAGATTAATATATCGGGTTATTTGGAATTCTGGAGCGAGTTTCAATTTCGTCAGTTTTTTATATTCAAAGGCTCATATGAAAGCTGGTATTCCAGAGATGGTTCTTAGACCAAAACATATATATAGCATAGCATAATTATAAATGGAAAATTCTATCTTTAATTCAATTGAAAAATTTGGGAATTATCACATTTATGTTTTTAGGTCGGGTAATATAGTAGATAACTGAATACTAATTTTTGATGGCAAATTTGTGCATTCTTACCTTAATTTAACACCAAAATGATCAAAATCGGTTGGTTACAATAGCCAAACGAACCCGGAAAAGACAATTTAAATTTAACTCCCATAAGAAATGTACAGGGAGGAAATGTAATTTTTATGTAAATTGAGTAATATAATAGGAAAGTGAATTCCGATGCTTGATGGCAAATCTGTGAATGCATACCTTTACTTTTTTAACTAAAATCATGAAAATCGGTTAGGTAGAAGGGCCAAACATTACCGGAAAAGAAAAACCCAATTTTTTAAATGTATAGATATGCTAATTTTTTATCTAAAAATCTTATTTATTTTTATGTGTTATTATTTTTGTAGATGGTACAGTTTTTCTATCTTTTTACCTTTTACATTGTTGAAAATTGGGATTCTTTGCTCTATTTGCATTAACTTATTTGAAATAAATATAATTGAACAATCGATAATGTTTCAATATAAACGAACAATCAAACAATCCAGAAGTCTTTGCAGAGCATACTTAAACAGCGGATCATAGCTATGGAAGCTATGAAAACCTAGAAATATTTTCAGTTTAAATAAAAGGAAATTCAAACATAGAAGAACTGTACCAAGTAAAAAAAATTATAACAGTTGAAATATAAATCAGATGAAACTTAGCTTAGTGATTGTTTTAGTTTATGTACTACGAAGAATTGATATGACTTTGAAAATGGCATTATCCATATCATGTCAGTTTTTAAATAAAAACAAAATCAAAGGGGTACTCAGGTGTTTTCATTTTATTCAAACTTGTTATTAAAATAAAAAGTTATTAAAATCTATAATTGCTCACCCAAGTGAACTCATTTCTAAATTTTTAAGTTGTTACTGCTCATTTACGAAAATTTAAAAAAATGTTTGTTCACTACAATGAGAACTTTGTTTATGGAGGTGTATTCGGGTTAAGGACCTGTTATTCGTTATTTGAGATAAGAATCAATTTAGTGACAGGATGGAACGGACAAGTGTGAGTTGGAATGTTACTATGAATGGTAGTTGGATGCTTTTTATTGAAAGCCATTCATCATTACTAAGCATTAAGTGGCAATTTGAAGTCTACCACCGTTGTTATGTACACACTGTACACAACAGGAAGCCTAAATGTTAGCAGATTGTTTGTATTCAGATGTATAGCTGGCTTGTCAGTTGTTTAGGAAACTCTTGTCATTGGCACAGCAACTTTCAAAATGCTTGTGTTTAGTTAGGTTTGAGCACTTTTTTTCGTTTGAAATACATGTTGTGGTGTAGCTCTGGGTAAGTCTCATATCCACTGATAAACCAGGTAGTTTTTTTTATTAAAAAAGTTTTTATAATTAATCGTGTCCATGATTGTTTGACCTTAAATACTTGAGCTCTAAAAACTTACAAACAATTTATTATTTTTGTAAATTATTAACTGGATTGGTAAAAAACTGTTTTGTATGTTATTCTTACAGGAAGTAAAAAACCTTATGTAGTGCATTTCTTAACATATACATATAATTCCATCGAATATGCACCTTAACTATAGTACGGTTCATGAAAATAGTCCCATGAGAATTGATGCATTGTTGCAAAATAATTTAAGAAACATTTTTCATAGTACACATAGTACATACACATAGTAAACATAACCACGAATGATAACATTGCAGGTGATGGGGCACACAAATTTCCATTGTACTTTTTCTGTGAACCTTACTACAGATAAGGATCATTTAATCATAATTTTAAGATATTTTACTTTCTAGTTATGGTTTTTATCTGAACAAAAGTTGTGAAAGATACACAATTTTAATTCTATGACAGGGGATAAACATAAGATATTCTTATCTTCTCAATTATTATAAATTAGAAGAAAACACCACCTTCTATAAATAACAAGTCTAAAATTTCTTAATAAATCAACTTGAAAGGTTGTAGGCCTAAGTAATTTTTATTTTAAATTTTGATGTAAAAGTTGTCTTGGAAATAAATAATATTTTACTATTTTTAAGTGATACAAAATTGATATTTAAAGGTCTCTTTAAAAGAGTTGGTATATCCCCATTTTTATCATTTAAATAATCTTGTTGCTACAGTAGTATTAAGTTGATCATAACTTTCATGGGTGAATGAATATAAAATTAGCAGGATCTGTTTTATGAGTTTGGACGCCCATTAACTTGCTGATTAGCTGTTGATAATAGTACATCATAGTACCAGGTCCAAGTTCAAGGTATTGTAATATAAATTATAAAGTCAACAGAAATCAAGCTATTAAAGATAAAAACTTTTATCTGTTGACAATTATATCAGTGAACTTCCTGGTGCTACTTCCAGTCCAGGAATGGTTTGCTGATGTTGCACTCACAACACAAATGTCAAATTGTGCATACGCCAGCTCTGTATTCGAATGTTTCACATTCAGTTGTCAACACTTTGATTTTCTCATTAGCTCCATCGAGTTTTGAAGGAAATTTGGCTTCGTCACTATGTAAGAACATATTTTACCTTTTTGATATTACTAGTTGTTAATCTTAAATCTCTCTTGATTGTATTCATGATGGGTCATAGGAAATATTTTGCCAGATTATAAAATTTAATTGCTGCTGGACTGGAATTAGAGAGTCATGAGAATTATTCCTTTGAATATTTTCCTCTCAACAGATTCCAATTTCATAATTTTTATTTTGGGACATTTTACAATAGGTTTTTTTTTTACTTTAAGAGAAAAGTTTGTGACTTGCAGGTAAGGTTGCATATCCAGTAGTAGGTCTAGTTTTGTTTTATTTCTTTGTTATTGTTCTGGTGAAATATATCTCAAACTCTATATGTTATTGTTCAAGTTATCCATGTCAATATCATTATACAAATTAATCATCATTATACAGGAATTTCCTGAATGAAGGGTGCAGTTTTAAGACTAAAAAAAAGAGAACCATACTAAGTAAATTAAAACTATTTTTTTAATTAGAATCCTCACTAAAATCAGTTTTATACTGAGTACATTTATTTAGTACCTTTCACTGTGACTACCTGACAACCACCGATAGCTCCAAAGACATATAACCTATGGTCAATCTTGGTCCATGCACTGTGCAGTGTATCTTGTAATCAATGATGCTGTCTAATACATTCTTTCCTTTAAATGAGCAAAATCTCGGATCCTATTGAGAGTGTACAATGTTCTTCACATTTACCCTAAGGAAAAAAATCACCTGGAGTCAATCCGGGCATATAGGAGAAAATGCTAATGATTGGACCATATGCATCTTTGTTTGATCTTTTTTAGATCAGAATAGTTTAACTAATTTAGTTTACAAATTCAGAGGTGCCAACCGTATTTCCTTCCTCATTCCTCGCATAGTGAATTTTGTATAAGCATTAAAAACTGCACCATTCATTTAGGGAAAACATGTACATTATACATAATTTGTACAACAATCATTATCATTTATCTTCATTATTTTACATACAGTAGAAGCTCTCTTAACCGATTCTTACGGGACCAGACTATGGTCGGATAACAAAAAAGGTCGGATAAACCAAATAATACCTTAAATATATTTTAATAGTAGTTTGTTTTATTGTTAAGGCTTTCAATCCACGAGTGGGATGGATGTAGGCTAGGTTGGAACACAAGCAAAGCGACTGTTCTAAATATGTCACGAATGGCTTAAATGCTGAATACAATCTTTGGATACACTACTTTGCTTATTTTGGATAGGCCCTTGACTTAGAGGAATCTAAATTTAAATTTGATTTTTTTTTAATTGAATTTAAATTTAAATTTGGTTAATTTTTGTAATAAACACATAAAAAATGTATAGGTTATGGACAGCCACACATCCAAAATGTAACCACACAGATGTGGCAAATTGTCACAATTCTCACTCTGTCACTCACATGATCACATTATTTTGAGGTTATGCGCATAAAGCCACTAAAACATGAATTGTAATGGAACAATCAGCTGATGTGCAAATTGCATATTTCTATTAAAACATTACTTTCGTCACATGGTGAGCTCTCCTAGAAATTGTATTTTAAAGTGAAAGCTGTACATTAAAAACCCCACTAAGTAATGGGTTAAATTTGGTTTAATAATGTAGGATACCGCTTTATTTTGAAATCCTTATCGATGATTATTGTAAGGTAGGCGCAGTTAAATAAAATTAATAATACAATATTGTGAGAAATTTAAAAATTGTTCAATCAATCAATCATCTTTATTCATAACATGCACATTGTAGGTACATGAATAGTGTCAGATGATTAACGAAATAAAAATTATATGTTTCATTCCTTACATTGGTAGGCAATAATTAAAGTAAAGTCTACATTAAAATAAAACAGTCATTTCTTTGAGTATTCTTTAAAACCACAGGTGAATCACTTGTGTCTAATTTCGAAAAATTCTTCAAAAGAGTAGAGCGGAATGTTTAGCAAGTAGTCCCTTAGCTTTATTTTAAAATTGTTTATATCAATCTCTTCAATGAATTCCCGAGGGAGGAGATGAAGAAATTTGGTTCCCATGTAGACAGATTTCTTTTTAAATAAACTCTAAATTGTGCCTTTCTATTCTACGATTTAAACGGATATTATAAGAATGAGTGTTATTCTGCAACAGGGGATTTAAAAAATGTTTAGTGTAATATTAACTGTTTAAACCAATATGAACTCAATATGTTTAAATCAATATGAGAATTATCAAACCATAAACTGTCAAAATTCCCAACTCATCAAACAAATTTTTTACTGAAACTGTTGTTTTTAATTTAAGCATGGTTCTGATTACCTTTTTTTGTTGAAGAAGTAATTGATCCAAAATTTTTTTTTTTTTATGTAGCTCCATAAATGCTGATTCCATAAGATAAATGCGACTGAATCATAGAAAAAATAAACTGTTTTTAAAGTTTCCAAATTGCAAAATTTTGACATCTGTTTTAGAGCAAAGATGCCGGATGACATTCTACCAACAACATGAGTGACACGTATATCCCAACTTAAATTTTCGTCGATTATTAGACCTAAAAATTTTGTGTTTTGAACTTGATCCAGGGAATCTTCATCTATGAAAATGTTAGTTGAATTTTTATACAGTACACTCTCGTTCATCGGACTCGGCGACATCGGAACTGAAAATCTGGATATTATTAACTTTTTTTTCTTACGAAATAAATAATTTTTCCGTTTTAGCGCCTTCAATTTCCATTCGTTCTATCCGCACAACAGTGAAGTATCACATTTTGCATCAAACTTCATCAGGCGTTTTCCATAATCATTACCCATCGATGTGATTTACGAGGCCGTGGAGTACAGTATTCGCACAAAAATAGAAAGAGGAAGGGGTAGGAAGTGAACATCCGGTTCGACCGCTTCCCAAACTGTCATTCAGTCTGTCTTGCGTCGCGACTGCACCTGTGTTACGTGGAAGTCAGTTGACTGCTGAGTTGATGAGTAGAATATGAATATAGAATATGAGAATAAAGATTTTGGATCTTTATTTCCTGCGTTGTTTTTATTCCTATCTGTTCATTGTTACCATGCTCAAAGTTTTAGTGCCTTACTTTCATAAAACCTCTTGTGTTATCTTAAAAACAAGATTGAATACAATCACGATGGTTCACCGTACGGGCGGAAATGATGACTCACGACGGATTCCGCTTCATCGGAATTTTTTGACATCCGAACCGGCCGTCCGCCACATTAGTTCCGATGAACGAGAGTGTACTGTATGTTGATTTTCTGGCAGAAAAAGAGACGAATTTTGATTTGTTGGAATTTAGAAGAAGATTTTTACTGTTGAGAAAGTCCTTAACCATAGTTGCAACGTGATTAATTGTTCTTAACAGTTATGTTATAAAAAACTTTTAAAGAAAAAAGTTGGCAAACACAGCACAGTAAAGTAAACACTACCCTCACAAAATATTGAGACCAACAGGCTGAAATTGACTTACTACGGATAGTACGATCAACTTCTTGTAAAATGTAATTTATTTTTAGATCATATCGCAACATCGGCTCTCACGGCGCAAGTTTGTATATTTCGTTGGTTCTGGGAAAATGGTTGGTTAATCCGAGGTCGGTTGATCCGAGGTCGGTTAAAAAAGAGCTTCCACTGTGCAATCATTACACATCATCTGCCTGTCTGTGTCAATGACCACAATAACTTATGAACAAAACCTTCATTTTTTATTTATTGAGATCCATAATAATTATTAGACCATAGCATAAAAACTTTTAACATTTTTGGAAAAATTATATTGTTTTTTTTAACACCAAAAAACTAGAAAAATATTGTGAAAACATTCTTAGTGTTGTGAATATAAAAAAATCCCAAATGTTTCACATATACTATTTTAAGAGCTCAATGAAACAAAAAAATATTATTTTTGTTAGTTAAGCTAGCTATAGGCCTACAGTTTCATTGTAAAAAATTTGTGAAATTAAAATTTAAAATTTTACTTTCTCCCCCTATACCATAGTATATGGAGAAAGTATTGTTTTCGTCAAAATTTTCGAATTTGAGTTGTAGGTGGATTTATCCATTTTGGTTCCTCCTGAGTCCAAAAAAGTGGTTTTCGGAGTGATGTGTGTGTGTGTGTGTGTGTGTGTCTGGATGTATACAGAGCTAGAGAATGCCCCAATGGTCCGATTTTGGTGAAATTTGGTACGTAGGTCCAAAACCACGATAATTCCAGGTGTTTTTTTCATTTTTTTGAATTTTTGATTTTTAAGGGTAGTTTACCCCAAAAAACCCTCAAAAAACGTGAAAAATCTTAAATTTTTCAAAAACGGCTCTAACGATTTTGATTAAACTTTTGTGGTTTATTAAGAATAAAATGCTGAATAAAATGACACCACCCGCATTTCCGAGAAAATGCGCGTTCAAAAGTTATAGAGTAAAAAGTGTATCAAAAATCAATTTTTTGGATTTTCAAAAAATCTGTTATTTTGAAATAAATTTTACTCATGACCATTAAATCAAGCTCAAAAAACTAAATAATCCAGTACTTTAAATTATTGCTCTATGTCAAGTGGTTGCGGAGAAAATTCAATTTTTCGTTTAGCGGTAAACGCAGTACGTTGTTAAAAGTCACAGACGCGCGTAGGGTCAATCTCGTGCTGCTCAGCTGTTAGCTATCTGATTGAGCCATCAAGACATTAATGTTTTGAGGCTTTTAACACCTTTTTTATATTGTTGGGAGAAAGTATGTGTCAGTTAACTGATACCGTTTATTTATAATGCTATTCTTCCAGAAAATTAATTATTTTTTCTTTTTACACTTTATCCTCCAAAAATCATTGCACATGATGGACAATATACAATTAATTTTACAATGTACTTCGCTTTGATAAAAAAAAAAAAAAAAAAAAAAAAAACAATTATTCAATATTGATTTTGAAGGAAGTCTTAAAAAGTAGGTCCCAAAAAATCCCTTATAAGGAGAATCAATTAAATTCTGAATCTCACTTGATTTGTTATTTGAAATATGTTAATAACTTTTTAGCTATCTTCACCTGGTGTGATTTAATAAAATACATCTAATGTACGACCATAGCAAAACTACTTTTACAAATTACAACTACTTTTACAAATTTTTTATTATTTTAAACATAGATAGATATATATATCTACACATTAAGTTTAAAATGTATTTATCAATTTACTTTACACTGTAAGTTTGTCAAATCTGTGTGTATAATACGGCAGGGCTTATTCTATTGATGGTGGTTAATTTTATGTTGGTGTAGTGTACCAATTGTTGTTACGTCACACAAGAATGATAATATTGGAAGTGTGGGACCTGTCGGCCTTGAGGGCTGATTGGCCGTGTGACTCATTCATATTTACATCACACAACGGGTTGACTCACTTCCTTCCGAGGCACCTGACTGACTGTCTGTTACTGCAAACTGTTCTCACCACTTACTCATTCAGTCTAATCTACTTGTTGGGTGGAGTGTCGTATTAAACATTTTTTTAACAATACAACATATCAAGCCTAAGTTTTAAATATAATTTGGATTACTTTAATACAAAAAAATATGAAGCATTAAAACTTTTTTAAAGTTTTCGTATTTGAAATAAAAATGAAAATCGTCTATTCATTCCTAACGAAATTAAAATAGTTGATTTATTCCAAAATATACAAAATCAACAAAATAACATTTTTTTTTTATAAATATCCCACACTCTAATACGAGTAAGGTATATTGGTATGTATGTATATTTCCACAAGGATTTCAAACCCGGCTCGAACGATTTTCTTCAAACTTTGCAAATAACCTAGTTCCGGGATAAAAATAATATAAATACAGGTTTCCATGCCAGGAAAAATCTTATTTCTTTATCATATTTAACTTAAATTTAAATTTTTTATTATTGGTCTTATGGAGTTTAAAAATCAAAACAAAGAAATAATAAAAACTGCTGACAAAACTATCAAAGTGCAGACCACGTGTCCCAGTATAGACATGTGGTACTACGTACAGTATAATAAAAATAATTTATCATTTTTTAATTGTACTTCATACTGCTGATTATGTATGTTTAGATAAATGAGTCATGTAAAAGTAAAATACCCCCCGTCGCAGCAGACCTGCGTACTCAGCGAATTTCCAAATTAGTAATATTAATTTTGACCAACTAAACTTGTAAACAAAATTTCATTACGTGCTCATAAATAGGGAAATAAATGTCTATTCTCCTTAAGATAAATATAGGGAAAGAGTATGCAGGTATGCTGCCATGGGGGACACTAAAAGAAGGTTTTTAGCATAGAAAAAATTTATTTCGACCATATAAAGCCATATAGTAAGTTTCATCAATATCTGTCCATAAATAAAAGAGTTTGCCTATTCTCCATATGATTAACATGGGAAAAGAGTATGCAGGTTTGCTGCCATGATAAGTTCAAAAACCAAGATTTTTTACCTTAAATGGATGAATCTCAACCAAATGAAGCTAAATACCAAGTTTCATCCAAAAATATTGGTTAATAAGTGAAATATTAACACATCCTTATTCTCCATAAGATTAACATTGGAGCCCCAAAAGACAATGTACTGTCTTTAGATTTTGTAATATCTCGGTAACCAATGGAGATAGAGCAAAGCTTCAAAATACTAAATTGTGTGTTTTTTTGAGCTAAATCCAATTGTCAAAATAAAAATTTTAAATTTACATATGTAAAATGCAAAAAACCCGTTTTTGGGGCACAAAACCCCCCAAAACTACCCCTTCCGGTAGGTCGATATGTCTGGTTTTCGAACTCATCCGAATAAACGTAGGATTACACATCTCTACCAAATTTGGTGTCGATCAGACCATTTTTACGAGAGTTATCGTGTCTAGGGACACATATATATATATATACATATATATATATATATATATATATATATATATATATATATATATATATATATATATATATATAAATTTTAATGACTATTATTTTTGGTCTCTGGGCACCTCAAAACGAAAAAGTAACATGGTCCCGGGCTTAGGTCTTACCATGAGACCTACGGTAATAGCTTATTCCCTATGGGAAATTCGCTAAAAAACTAATCAATTTAAAGAATTGCATTAGAATTTAAAAACAAAAGCATTACCTTGGTAAGAATTATGAAAACAGCTGTTAGCTAAATAATTAGAATCCACGTGTTACAGATTCAACACGTGTTTAACAAATAAACAAAAGAAACAATACATACTTTTAAACAATAACAATAACAAATATACTTTTTTTTAGAAAAGTTTCTTATCAGGCTTGGTTTTGATATGAACACATATGACAGCAGACCTCCAACCTTTCAATGGAATTCAGTTAGGCTATTTTTTGCTTATGAGAAAATGTGGGCTAAAGTAGATTTGCTGTACTGGAAGCATCTACAGGGTAGTTGAAAAGTAACTTGCACCCCCCTTAATTTTTTAAGTATTTGAGATATTTGAAATCGGTTTGCGGCAACCTTATTAGACATGAGGTTATTGTACCATCATTATTGTAGCCCCTCACACCCAAGAAGGTTGCCGCAAACCGATTTCAAATATCTCAAATAGTTAAAAAGTTAAGGAGGGGGTGCAAGTTACTTTTTAACCACCCTGTATACTTTTTTAATACGCTAAGGGTTTTTTTGTTAAGAGAACTCCTCCTAAAATTTTCAACCAATTTCTAAGTTTATGGTGTCATTAAATAGAATTCTTTATTTATAATTATTAAAAAAAAAAAAAAAAAAAAAAAAAAAAGCCAATGGGATTTAAAATAAAGGCACTATCCATGATTAAAAGTTGAAAATTTCCTATTAGAGTAACATTGGGCTTGGGTTTTTTTTTTTTTTTTTATCATCTGTTAATGTATAGTTGTAAATAAGTGTATTTTTGGCAATTAGGTGCTGATAATCACTATATTTTGGTTGGAAGGGTATTATTAATTTAAAACTAAATGTAACAATTTTAGCAATTAAATGGGATAGTCCAGATAAATTGCTCGATTTTGAGCAAAACGTTCACTAGTTTTATATATTCTTATTACTGTACAATTTAAAGTATAGGAAATACCAATACAGTTAGGTGTATATATACCAAGTTTTCTTTTAAAAGCAATTAACTGGGTTAATCTTATCTTATACTCTAAAACAAGCTCTGTTTGTACGGGCAAAGTTTTTTTTTCACTCTAAGGATTTTTTATTTTTTTATTGAATATTGGGGTTTTGGCCACCAGAAATCGATTGCAACTAGTTCCATGTCTGGGAAAAATCCAGTTTTCGTCCTAGAGCCCTTGAAAATCTCAAAGTTATCCTTATCGTAGCCAAAAACACAAAGTGTTGAGGGGTTGCCAAGTCCTAAAAAGATATGATATCAAAATATGATCCAAGTCAATGACTTTGGTTTCAGAATAGCTACTTCTTAAAATGGAAGAGGGCAATTGAGCGGAGCAAACGAGCTTTGTGTGATAATGAAAGTAATAATTTTACCTAGCTTAAGCTCGGTCCCCCTGGTACTAAGAGATAATATAAACTCTAATGAGTTTTTACCAATGAATGTAAAGAAATTTTGAATTGAAGCTTCTAGATTTTTTTCTGCAACTAGTTTCACTAAGTGGAAATTTCAAACTACTTAATGAAGCAAGTTTTAAATTTTTAAACAATTTTACCTTAAAGAAAAATTGACAAAACAGTTCTTAGTGATTCAAATTTCTAATTTTTCTAAAGTTTTCTTAACATTACAGTCAGAACTTTTGTTTAAAATTTCATATTCTCATAATTCCATAAACAGGTATTTTATGAAAATTCCCTCAAATTATGTTTCAGGGGAGATTCTGCACCGAATCTTCCAGTTGATATGCGACCACTACCTAAAGAGCCAGATGCTGATGAGAAAAAGAAGAAAACAACGAAGAACAAAACAAGAACGAAAAGAGACACTGAGAAGCCTAACATTTCCTACCCTACCAACTTCGAGCACACAGTTCATGTGGGTTTTGATGCAGTAACTGGCGAGTTCACGGTGAGTTGAGTTTTGATGAGTTTGCCTGCTTGGCTTGTGGTGCTTTTCAGTGGGAATGCGCAACTGTCGTAGGTTTTATTGTGAGTTTGTTCCATTTAACATAAGATCCAATCCTATGTAAGATCAAGTCAAAACTCATTGTAGATTTGTCATTAATCATTCAATGCTTCGTTTATATTTGTTCAAGTTTCAATTAAATCTGTTGAAAACAAGAGTTTTTAAACTTCCTTTTGTTGGATATTAAAAACTAAATAAAAGACTGTAAAATGTCAGTCAGCCCTCAACATTAGAGAATAAACTCAAAGAGAGTTGAATGTGTAAAAAGTGGCATTTATTGGTTATAGCATTGACTATAGCCTCTTAGTACTCTGCTAAAGCGCATGTATTCTCTATAGCAATATACCAGTGCTGCTGTTCTACAACGAATGCTCTAAAATAGGAAATTTCAATTGGGTTTTCACTGTACGCAGTACCACGGAGGTGTTTAGAAATCTAAGGGTTTTGGAATGAGAAGTTGTGGAGTTGGGTTGGTGACGGTGGATCACACACCACTTAACTGTCCGTTATCTCCGTCCATCTCTCTCCTGAGAATTCACAACTGACTGGGTCGGCAAGGAACTGGGTGTTAGCGGAACGATCAGTTAAAAATATCTATGCATATTTGGGCATTTTGTCAGTTTAATTTTGTAATAAAATAATTTTCTATTGATAGAGTTAGCATAAAAGTGTTGTGTACTAACCAACTTGCCACTCACACTTGATTAGAAGGGTGAGGACGTATCTCGAAATAAGATTTACTTTTTGGTTAAGTCAATTATCTCTGTCCATGTGTTTTCCTTTGAGTCAATGTTAAAAAAATGCAAAAAATTACTGTAGTTTAAAAATATTAAAAATGCATTGAATTTTGAAAATTTAAAGAAAGTCAGGAAAAGTGAGTAATATTGCTATGGAATTTTTATGGAGGAGTAATAAAGGCCCGGAATTATTGCCCTGGTCCACATTGTTGTCTACTGGCGAAGATTAGTAGGCAGGGAAACTGCCAAACTCGTAGCTCGTGGTTTTCCTGGGTGTGCACCTGCTAATTTGCTAGCAAGCAGATTGCACCTTGGTTTGGAGGAAGTTTCAGGACCAGATTTAGGTAGGCCTGTTGTGGGCCCTAAGGCTTGGGCTACATTGTGGTGGGTTTTATAGACTTATTTTGTGGTGCTCCCTGTTTGTGGGGGGCAGTACCCCAAGGACATACACTCTGACAACGCCTTGCATAGAATTTTTTTGAATGGAGTTAATAGTAAATACCAAAGAACGAAATACCTTAACTCTTCTTTTTAATTTACTTGTTAAATTCCTCAAAGTCATACACAAATGTTATTATCTTTAGCTTCGTATGTCCATGCATTCAGTCAGAGGCAGGCTTCCTCCAATATAATTATTTTAATCATATGAATATTATGACACTATCAACTTTTTAAAATTTCTGATGAAATAATAATTTTCTTTTTAATATTATTTTGCCGAAAGCTTTAAAAGCTGTATAAGGAGTGTACAAATATATAAGAAATTATCGAAGGTTTAAAACTTAATATTTGTTCATTGTTGGCTAAAGTTTTAATATGACCAAGTAAACAGCTAAACTCTTCAGAATATGTAAAATATTCAAAAATGTTGTTATATGTCTTTAGCAGTGAAGTTAAACATACAAAAATTATCAATTTAAGTAATAAAAAAATGTATGAGGTGTGAAATAAAAGGTTTACGGTGGAAAGCTACGCAATTAATGTGCTAGGTTTTAAAGAATTTCCCTATAAGGAATATGCTATTACGTTAGTAGCCATGGTAAGACCTAAGCCCTGACCGTGTTACTTTTTCATTTTCATGTCCACAGAAGCCAAAATTACCATTTGTTCATTTTCATATACAGTATATGTCCGTGGTACATATAACTTTTGAAGGGACCTCCGATTTTCAAAATTCAATAATTTTAACTAAAACCATTTAAAAGAGCTTGAAAATCAAACAATTTGGCATTTTTAATTTTGCTTAACAGATTACTGAGAATATCCAAAAATACCCCCGTCGCATCAGACCTGCGTACTCAGCGAATTTCCAATGGAATTTCAGATTATTTACTTTCCCCATAAAAACACTATAGGATCGAATATGTATGTTTGCTGCCATGGGGTGTTGTTAGAGAATCTAAGTTAGTCAATAATTGGTGAATTTAAATACAAAATTGTATCAAGCTCTGGCAATTTTGTGTTTTCCCCATAAACCCCATGGGAGTGAGTATGTAGGATTGCCACCATATGGGTATTGTAAGCAATTATAAGTTAAGCCCTATCTAGATAATGTACTTACCAAATTTGATTATGTCAATAAATAAGCAAGATATAGGGTTTTCTTGATTTCCCATAAGAATAACATGGAAAACACATTTTTGGATTTTCCCAATAACCAGTTATGCTAAGATAAAAATTCAAAATACCAAATTGTTTGTTTTTTAAGCTCTTTCAAATGGTTTCAGTTAAAATTGATGAATTTTGAAAATTGAGGTCAAAAAATGCCAAAAACCCATTTTTGACACCTTTGAAACCCCATAAAACCCCTTTCCCATAACCCGACAATGCTGGTTCACGAACTCATGAAAATAGACCTGGTCTTACACCTTCATACCAAATTTCATCAAAATCGGAGGTTCCCTTCAAAAGATATCGGTACCACGGACACACATATATATATATATATATATATACATATATATTAAAATGAACGTATGGTGTTTTTGGCTTCTGGGGACCTCAAAATGAAAAAGTAAAGTGGTCCCGGGCTTAGGTCTTACCATGGCTACTACCGTAATAGCATTGACTTTGTACACTACGTGAGTAGACTTCTCATAGCATAGGCGTGTGTGAAGCATATTGACGGTGGTGAGATCTCGTGCGGCGTCCATCGAAGTACACGTAACATACGTTAGATAAATCAGTATTACCACTCTTCTAAACCAAGGATGAAACATTTTATAACTGAAAGTTATGTTTATGTTTTGGTAAAATGTTTTGGCAGCACTGTAAATTCAGCTGAATAATAACAACATCGATGGCAGCGACTCTGGTGCGGCGTCCACCGAACTTCCAAATTTTCGCCTCAAACTAAATGCATTGGATGAGAGGTCTATTGACGTTAGTGTACATAGTCAATGGTAATAGCGTATTCCCTATAGGGAAATTCGCTAATAGGTTTCCCATGTTCCTAACTGCCCATCTCAAAAAAAAAAAAAAAACCAAATTAATGTGTTTACTTATTGGCTAATGAAGAATGAAGGGTGACTGTCAACTGTCGGGGTGAATGGCTAATTAATTTATGAAAGGAGTTGTTTTATTAAAATATCTTAATCAATTAATTTAACAAAATTTTAAAATTTTATCAAGTACAGAACATCAGTTGCATATTTCCACACAGCTTATAGCCTGCCTCTGATACACTTGTGAATTTTTTGTTTTTCTTTTTTGTTTCAAGCTGCCTATCAAAGTAAGTAACTGCATGAATTAATTAATGCCTCTTTACTGCTGCTTTCTTGAAGCCTCGTTGGATAGTGGTTTTTATTATTATTGGAAATTTTTTGATAGTATTTTGAGTCTTTGTAGTGAGTTTTGTTTGTTTTGTTAATATAAAAAGCACTGTATCTCGTTTTGTTTTAAACAATTTGGTTCCTGTATGACATACTCTACTGTAATGAAAAATACAGTACAAGATTGTGAAACTCAAAAGAGTACAGTAAACGCCCGATTATCGAGGTACAGTAATTTTGACCGAGGCCACCTCAGACACGGGAAAAACTCGGATACAACAATACGGAGGTTATGTACTATTGTGTAACTAATCAAATCATTTAGTTTAGATGATATTTTGTTGACGTTTGTTGTTATTTAATAAAGTTTTTAAAATGTACAAACAGCGTCAAATTAAAGAGACGCACCCTAGCAGACTGAACACGAATACAAAATGCAAACAAAGCTACAGTAACGTCAGGCCGATTCCGAAATTACATGATGTCACCCGATGTCCGCCGAAGACGACTCGTCTCCCCAGCACGTATGCCAATACGGAACACGCCACAGTCTAATATGTTATTGGGAGACAGTCACGACACTCCTATCGAAACTCCATGTTTAGTGTTGTCCGCGGGGCAATTAAGGCTTTAAGCGGATGGAACCAGCGTGACTGGAGTCCTCGGCCGTTCTCGCTTTGGGAGGGAACTTTAAATGTAACTCCAGTGGGCGGCAACCACTTCCGAAATACATTTCGGCCATTATCATTCAATTGGGATTTAATTTGACAATTTTGATTGTTATCAGCATTGTATAATAAATGGCGGTAATTATGTAGTTGAGCGTCACCAGGCCCTAAGTTTTTCCTACATTGATTAAACGTTCTAAATGTTGTTTTACAATGAAATGTAAGCGTTATTAAAGTTGGCAATAGCTGTTTTGATAGAACTAACTTTATATAAAATAACCAAACCTAACAAAAGATTAACTATTATACATTTAACGCTGAAAATTAAAGAACACCACAGATTAAAATAAATTGCTTATCGAAATACTGATGAAATTGTCTTATCGTCGTCATCTGATGTGGAAGTAGACTCTTGTTTCCACGTCAGACTCTTCGGTGTCACGTCCAGTGTCTCGCTTGGACCAGGATAGATTGGCGATCTCTATCCACAAATGATGGAACCGGGTATCGAAATCGCAATATTTCCGTTTATATAAGAACTCTGCAAGGTGGAAGTGTAGGAAATATTTTTTTTATGCCGTACTGTTGTTTTTGCACTGACCACACTGAAAGATGCCACTGATGGGTCACCGCTCACGCACAGCCTGGCCGGTGGTGACCCTGCAAGTACGTACATCAGCTGATCAGCCGGCTGGCCAGACAATGCTCCGGGAGCTTAGACAGCAGCGGCCGCTTTTCGCGTCAACCAGGCTACTTATCATATACACCAGTTGCATACAGTTCATGGTTTTTATACTGTAATTCCATGTATTAAAATGCATATTATAAAAAATATCATACGTATGTTTGTGCTTTTCTACACATTTCACAAACCAATTTCAATACGTGTTAAACCAATAAATTTTATTCTTAAAATTTGTTTTGCATGATCTGATTCTAACTTATATGTTATGAAACACATTATTTAGAAGGTTTAATCAAGGTAGGAAAAAGTCAGAGCCTGGCGACGATCAACTAAATAATTACCTCAATGGCATTATTGTCTTCTGTATTCGTGTTGCGCTGATAGCTGCGATCACCTGTGATTGTGTTGTCAGATCGGTAACCACTACGAGCGCTAGTAAATACACACTAGCGCTCCAAGCCACTGTTCCTTGTGTAACTGGAGTCCCCGGGTGGTTCAGGCGAACAACCTAAGTGACGCAGTGTCAAGACTGTCTCACAATAACCAATATTAGACTGTGGAGTACGCTTTGTACGACACAACGTTGCTTCGCGGCGACTTTCGATCCCAAACAAACTCTATTGCTCAATTGTTATTTTTGTTTCTGTCAATATAATTGTTCTTAAAGTTGTGGCGGATCATAGGATGCCGGATTACTGGAAGTTTACTGTATGTTATTTTTACAAGAACCTTTAATTTATCTAATATTTTTAAAATTGCTGAAGAAGGCCTTAGTCAGTAACAAGACTACAAGATCAAGCCACAATCATCCTACACTCATCTCTCATTCATATTCAGGTTAAAATATACCCACTATGAGAGGTCCCTGTCTTAAAATATTGACATAGTGATCCTTGCAAAACCTATCCTTTGGCACCTATGAAAAGATGCCAACAATTTCTAACAAGGATAAACTACTTTAGATTGCATTGACGATGAATCATTTCATGATTACATTCCTTATATTTTCTGTAAACTATTTGTCACAGAAGTTTTCTCAACTGACTTTTGCCGTTCAAATCAGTAATAATGGAGAATGGTTGTTTGACTATAAGAACGTGTAAAAATTCATCAAATAAATTCATCAAAAATCAATTATGTTTTTGTTAAGGCACCTGCAGATAAACAAAATAGTGTGTGCTAAAGATTATTAATACTGTATAATTACACTGTAATAATGTTATCCTGGTATATATTTTGCAATGTTGAGTTGGTTATTGCTAAAACAGTAGATTACACTCAAAAGTTCTTTAATAGAGCACCATAAAATTTTTATTCACTTCTTCGGAGGATTAATATTTTAACAAAGCCACTATTTCTTAAACTACTTCCTGAACTTCAATAGGTATTTAGATATCAATACGGGATATTACTCCTTACTTAGTTAGGACATCGATTGCAACGCCTCTGGCACGGCAAACACTAACCTTCCAAATTTCAGTATCAAACAAAATGCATTGTATGGTCTATTCACATTAGTGTGTATTGTCATTGCTACTTGTAATTACATAGGCTTAATATACTCGCAAAAATTCAAAGTCAAGAGCTAGGAGTTACGAAACATTTACCGATCCAAGTGATTATGCTCACGTGATAGAAGGAAGTAACTAAGACTGTCCTGAGAAGTTTAGTTTGCTCGCTGGCGGTTACAGCTTTTGTAAAATTATAAAAATTAATATTAAAAAACTAGAGAATTTGATAGTGTAAAAATTCTAAACAAGGAGAGAGTATGTGCTAGTTTTCTTGCACCAGCAGTTCTTGCCACTGCTATGTATTGTACAATTATTTGATAAATAACTTGTAAATACACTGACACTTGCGGCTGTGTCACGTTGAATCATGGTGCACATTCAACAATGCGACGTAAGCAGATTGTGTGTGTGATTGTTTTTGTTGTAAGTGCTGCACATAAATTATTTATTACCTTTATGCATTTACCAAGATTTTCTTGACAGAGTACGTTTTTCATCCCCCTGTAGCTCTTTTTATGCAATCAATGTTTAATTTTTGACATTCTAGTATATTTTTGGTTTGGGAATTGTATTAATTTTTAGAAGTATTCTTGAGAACAAGTCTTGTTATCTGATTAAGCCTAATAAGTTAAGGTGCCTGCCAAACATTTATCTGTGTGTCCCCTTCATTCTTGCCGCTAATTCAAGTTAAATTAATAAGAAACTTTGGTTGAGTTTTTAGAAATGTAGAACTTTTTCAGTTTCTACCTGGGTTTTTAACAATATTGCAGATAAGATTTAATTTGAAAACCTTTATTTTTGCAAATATAAGTTACTGCATCATGTTTACTATTATCTTTTAATTATTAAGTTTTTACTAACTAGAAAAAAATCTAGGAAATAACAGGGGTATAAAAATTTGCATCATTTCTGTGGGAAAGCTTTAATAAAAGTTGAGGTATAGCTGTTTTTAAATTTCATCCCTTAAAAATAATCTCACAAATTTTTACAGTCAGAATCAATTCCTTTATTGTTACGAAAGTGTTTTATAAAACTAGCACAGCTAGAAAACATGAATTTATATACCCTATTGTTAAGCTTAAAATACCTTAATATATTTACAAATCTTTAGTATGTTAAATTGTGCTTCAGAATACTAATGTTAGTATGTAACTAGGTCCTTTTTTTGGAGACTTATTGGTAGTCTAATTTAATGAAAACCATAACCATTTCCTGTATCAACTGTTGTGAGGAAAAGGTTGGCTCGAATATATTGTTAGAAATTTTTGTCACTCAAGCCATTAATTCAATTCTATTAAAAAATTTGGGCTTTGTTCCCAGGGCCTGCAAATTGTATTTTGGATCATTTGTGGCAGAAAGTATTTGGGACTTGGACTCTTTGCAACCATTCCTAAGGAAGCTGCAGTATGACTTCATTAGGCTACTTAATATATTTGCTAAATTACACATAAAAAAACTTATTTAGGTTTTAAAATATATCAATACGATATTATTTATATTTCAAAAACCGTTGAAAAAACATTGTCAATGTTTGTCATTTTCTTAAAAAAAATTTTTTTTGTTTACCACAAAAAGCAACATATCTTGTTAACAATCAGTTACCTAACATTAAAGTTACTTTTAACTTTTTTATTGACTGGTATTTCAGTTTTAAATAATAAAAATCATAAAAACTTATGATTTGCCCATTATTAAAATTTATGGTTTTTATGAATTTGGAAAGGTAGTGGCCATCAAACTGTGTAACAGCAATGTTCTCTAAGCTTTGGAAACAGTGTGGGCTGTCACCTTTATGTGGAATAATCCTTATTGTTTCCAGTTCATATAGGCCTAATGGAAATAATCATCAGCTCGGTGTCTTTGGTATTCATTTCCATCGGCTATACTATCTATTTGCCCTAATACAACTAACTAATATGGGGCCGCCACTGACCATTTGATAACACCCTATAGGAGCGTTCCAGCTGCACATTTTAATTATATGGAAGTGACCTAAATTTACATTTTTTTACTAAACTCTCCTCCGAAATACAGTTAAGTTGTTCGATCAAAGAAAAAATCATATAGTTTATAGTCCATCTTGCACCTTATTCCGTCTGTGTGGCAATGATTTTTTTATGATTTAGGCGTAAAACTTTATTTGAAAAAGCTTGAATTTATTTATGTTTTGATATTGAAAACTACTTTTGTATGAATTGGAAAAAAATATATCTTAAATAATATTTAATGGTGGGAGTTCAAAATATTTAAAAAAACGTTTACAAAAAAAATATTTCTATAGGTGTTGGGCATTTTATTACACATATATAAACCATACTAATTTATAATAAGGTTTGATTGCAATCTTACAATAGGATACAATTTATAATAAGTTTAGGAAATTGGATAGGCCTAGAAAATAAACTAAATGGAACTAAAGCTAGTTGTGTAGCAAAGTTTTTAAAATTTTCACTGGCTGTTTTAAACTTATGGTTTTTATGATTTGACATACAAATGGAAACTAGAGCAAGATAGATCCTACTTACACACTGACCCCAGGAACACAGAGTAACTTCACGGAGATTCAGTAGAGAGATTCTGGGAAGTAGACAATCTTAAAAATGAAATATCATTTTTATTTTATAATCTGCACAAGACTGTTTATTAATTGGGGGTTTTCTCTAAACCTACCAGTGAATGAACAAGGGGGCCGTGCAAGCTCCCATTCCTCCCATAACCAAGGATTGCTTGGTGAAACTTTGACAGCTTGTGGTGTCTCTGTTAACTCTGTGTTTGAAATAAAAACTACCTTATAATTAAATTTCCATAAAAAATTCATTAGAGGTAAAAGGAGAGTAATAAAGATAATAATAAAAATATTAAGGAAAATCATACAACACAATAGAAACTCTTAGAGAAATTGTTTATAAAACCTTATTGTGTAAAACTATGTGCCTTAATATTATTTTTTATTGAATAGGGTTCTTTTTATTTAGATGAAATCAGAATTACTGGTGAGTATGCCTAAATGTTTATTGCTGTCCCTAGCCTTCTTTTAACTGGTCTGAAATAAAATATACATATATCCTAGTCACTAAATGTACTCCTTGTTCAATTCTGTGTGTTTTAACTGTGTTAAATGTATTTTTTTAAATAAGTGAACTACATAAAAACTCTAAAGTGGTTCTGTTAACTTTTAAAATATTTATTTTTACTTTGCTGTGAACTTTGCCCTACGACTTATGAGGAACCCTTTTTACAACTTATAATTATTTTTCTTAATTGGGTAGGGAAACATATCTGTCAGAAAGACATAACGAAAGATGTCAATAGTGTAATATTGTTTTCTGTTCTACTACTTTGCTTCTCCTATGCACTTCAATGTTAATTGTTGTTTCATTCGTATTTGCACTGATAAATGGTTCATGTGAAATGTGTTTTATACGCGTCTTCTCTTTTCTAAGCTTTATACTTTCTCTCAATTTAGTTTTTGTGTTAAAATCATTGCTTTTTTGCTTTCCCCTATTTTGGGAGGAATGTTGATTAAGAAGGGGTTAAAGAATAGAGCATGCACAGTCAAGTGGTCGCTGCAAAACTACTGGAAAACGGTACTTATTGTTGCACAACCATTTTGAGGGCTTGCAGGTCAAAAATTCATTGTGCAGTGCTTTGCCTGCTCCCATTTTTTGCCTTTACTTAAAGTCCGATCAAAGTGAGAGAGGTTTTAAATAAAAGATAAAGACTTGGGCTAATTGATTCGCTTTTGGATTTAAAAAATATTTTTAATACACAACTAAGCTATGATGGTCTAAAGTTGATCAACTTTGAATAAAGCTGATAAAGCATTATAGCTTAATATGGATTAAAAATTTTAAAAATACAAAATTGAATTAAATTAAAGTTTTAATCTTTTATTTAAAACATCCCTCACTTTTATCAGGTGTGATAAAAATAAGGGCACAAAATGGGAGCAAGCAAAGCACTGCGTCATCTTCAAGGAGCCATTTAACTCCCTCTTAAGTGAATGTTTCTGAATAGCTATATTGCATCTGTTAGTATGTTATATCTTCTTTTTTTTAATAGTGATATAACTCATCAAGCTTCCTTTTAGTTACCAAAATATTTACCAAAAAAAGTTCATGAAATGTATTAGTAACATTAAGGCAGAGGAGGTTTTTATTACTGTTCTCAGCGCTAATGAAGAGTAATACCATTGACTATGTACACTAACGTGAATAGACCTCTCATCCAATGCATTTAGTTTGAGGCAAAAATTTGTAAGTTCGGGGGACGCCGAACCAGTGTCGCTGCCATCGATGTTGTTATTATTCAGCTGAATTTACAGTGCTGCCAAAACATTTTACAAAACATAAACATAACTTTCAGTTATAAAATTGTTTATCCTTGGTTTAAAAGAGTGGTAATACTGATTTATCCATCATATGTTACGTGTACTTCGATGGACGCCGCACGAGATCGCACCACCGTCAATATGCTTCACACACGCCTATGCTATGAGAAGTCTACTCACGTAGTGTACAAAGTCAATGGTAATACTGAATATTTAATTGACTAGATTGATTTTTTATAATCAGATAGTATTTAACTTTTATTAAAATATACTTATTAAAAGATTTGAGTTGACTATCTACAAATCATTAATATAATTAGTTATTAGCTTATTTTAATACATGATAAGATTTGAGGGTTTTTAACTAACATAACTATATTTAAAATTACGGTATATAAAGTTTGCTTTTGTAGTTTTTGTAAATGTTATAACATATGCATGGCTTTTATTTATTTTTTTCTCTAATACAAAATTAAGCATAGGAAAGGGATGAAATAAATATTGTAAAATTTTTTAATGGCCTGCTGATAATTAGAGAAACATGAATCCTAAAATGTAATATACAAAATACAGAACGGAAAGTAAGTTCTGTTTCCGTTTTTCTCTGCGATAGCGCTATGATCGCGGTTCTGCTCATGTGCCATAGTTTCTTCATGTCAAGCAGAACAAAATGGCGCAATTTGAAGCTAGCTGTGCCTTGTGTGTACTTTGTAGTGTTTGTTTGTAATGACAGAGTTGATTAGAAATCCAGTTTCTTGTGAAAATTGATTGGTGATTCGTTTTCTGAATGCAAAAAATATTTAAAATTTTGTTTTAGCCATTTTGTTGATTGCTTTATTTTTATTTTTTTATTTTTTATTTTTTTTCGAAGTGAAACAAACAATGAATAAGTTTATTGCGATACGCTGAAGAAACTGTGCCTCGCCATATGTAACAAATGTCAAAGAATGCTTAAAAAAACGTATTTTTTTCATTCAGGATAATGCTCGACCACACTCTGCCAATGTCACAAAACCACTCTTCAGGGTTTTAGCTGGGATGTGTATGACACAAAGATACGTAGCAAAAAAATCAATACGCGGCCAAAGTCAATAAAAAAATACCTAAAACAAAATGTTTAACGTTCTTTGCATTCAGAAAACGAATCACCAATCAAATTTCACAAGAGGAAAGATTTCTAATCAACTCCAACATTACAAACAAACACTAGGTACAAAGTACACACAAGAAACAGCTAGCTCCAAATTGCGCCATTTTGTTCTGTTTGACACAGAGAGACTATGGCGCAACTGCGATCACAGCGCTATCACGGAGGATAACGGAGCCCGTTTTTAAAAACTCAATTCTTTGTCGAAGAAAGGTTGGAGGGGTTTGTTTGTCCCTACTAAAATCCCATTCGATGGAGCATTTTTTTCCATATTTTCAGTCATTGTGGTGTGGCTTAAAAATAGTCTCGCCCAGTTGAGTCAGTTTTAAAATCAACTAAGATATTAGGTTCAAAATAGTTTAATGATAGTTCATTTTAAAATGTTGTCAATTCAACAATCTGCAGTACTTACAAAAAACTAACAAAAGTGTTCAAGTAAAAATCAGTGCTAGCCTACGTGGAGAAATTTGTAAAATAACTGTAGTAGGATATTCATAGTAAGATTGTGCAGGGTGGGGGAGGGGGGAATGATAAACTCATGTGTGGCCCTGAATAGAATCCTACATTTTTGTTAGGTTTAATTACAAATTGAGATCAAGGTTCCCCTGCTCCTAACGTTCAGTGCAGTCATTCAATTTGCACAAGGTTAACTGTACAGCCTTCAAAAAAGAAATGGGAAAATTTTATAAGCTTGATTTTGCTCCGCTATAAGTAATCTCACATAAAATAAATTATAGGTTCCTTAAATACCTGCTTTTAACTTTGTGGATCAGTTAACTTAAATCTGATACATTTTTTAGTTATATTTAGATATATTACCTTGACATTTGGATTTACCTTGGCATTTGGATACTTAATTTGAGAAAAAATTTTTATTTTATTTTCCACCAACTATATTCCATTCAACTTGATACTATGTACTTGATACAATTATATTTTACCTCTAATAAATTCCTTTATAAATATATTCTTTGTGGCCAAAACCGATTGCCAGTCAATTTAGATAAACCAAATTCATCTCAAATAGTGTAAGGGAGGCAAAATCTGCTAATAAATAACTATTGTTAAAAATTATTTAAAAAATTCCTATTAATAAGTAGTTTTTCTCTTTTATATAAAAACAGTTAACCCAATCATTAATAACTAATTGTTTTAATATTTCTACTTTTTTTTAAATTTTGGCTGAACTAAAAAATTAGCATTTGAACATGAAATGTCCTTGCCATGGGTTTATTTTTGATTTTGTCAAGTGTGGCCTGTTGACTATGATTTCAAGCTTTATCTTGCCCATTTCCATCCCTTACTAATATTACACCTGTGTCTGTTGTAGGGAATGCCGGAAGCATGGGCGCGACTGCTGATGAGCTCCAATATCAGCAAGCAAGAGCAGAAGAAGAACCCTCAAGCTGTACTGGATGTACTCAACTGGTTCGACCACTCCAGCAAAGAGATCAAGGGCTCCAAGTATATGACTACTACCAAGATGGTCGGTGAGTAAAGTAGGCATAAATGCTCTTGAAAAATGGCCCGAGTACATAACTACAGGACAAAGATTGTCAATGACTGAAAAAGGCATAAATGTTTTCAACAAAATTGTTGATTTTTTTATATGATAATTTTGAAAGAGTGGAAATAAGAAAATTTATGGGGAAAATGTAAGGTCGGTAAATGTATGAATTTTCTTTTTAATGTACACTGTAACCCTTTCAAAATGGAGATCTTCCTTACCCACCAAAACGTAGTGTAGTTATAAACACCAAGAGCAATAGGTAAAGAACTTTCAATTTCAAACTTATTATTAATGAATTTCTAAGATACGAGTGGTAGGGCACCAAGTATACCCACATTAAAAAATGTGATTGAGTCGGGTCCCGTCCGCCCTGGCCGAACATTCGCAGCGAACACAAAAAATCGACAAACATGTCTAACGAACAATTGGTGACCAAATGATTCACATTGGAAAAAATCAACAAACAAACAAATGTTCGGTGAACATGTTAGGCCAGTGTGGATGCGGCCTTACATTTCTAAAAGTGCAATTAATTATATTTTAGTGCTATTTTGAAATGCAATTATTGTATTTAAAGTAAACAATTTTGGCACAATAGAATGCAGTTCATTGCATTTTATATATGATTAGGCCTAAAATAACTTAAAATGCATTTAAAATAAATTTAAAATGCAATTAAAATAGTCTACATATAAATTACATTTCAAATACATTAAATTATATTATAATTGTATTTTATTAAATATTTTACGTTAACATATATTAAAATATTACCAGTTAATGTTGGCAGCAACGGTAACATCCATGGGCAATATCCATGAGAAACAGTTGCAAATGAACTTTTGACACAGTTACTCATGGATACTGCCAGGAGTGGTGCATGAGGGTGCACCCCCCCCCCCTCACCCCCTTCTGTGGTCTTTTTTGTGGCATTGTACTCAACCTAGAGACACCTTTAATTTAATGTGAATATTAACCTTTGACTATAAAGGTTTAAGTTTACCTGAGTCTGCCGACGTGATTCTCTGTCTCCTTTCTAGGTGACGCGTTTCGAGTATTAAATACTCATTGTCGAACCTTACCTACAAGAACACTTAAATCATCACTCGTACGAGGTCGTCAAAGTTTTTAAAATCACAAACATACAAAACATTTAGGACTCGACACGGCCGGCTCGCGTGCGCGCACTTGAACGGGATTGTCATGACTGTAGGCCTAGCCGTGGAGGTGTCATGGACTTTGCCCTCCTGGTTCCTTATCAGACAGCTGATTTTGTTTCCTTAATAACGTATCGAACAGAACATTTGACTGGAAGTTGAGTTTATCATTCAATAAATCATTACTATGCTCTATTGTTGCTTTGTAAATCTCGTATTCCTCTAACGCATTCATATAACTTCCTTTCCTACAATAATGTAGTGGTGTCATATTTGTTGTGAAATCTGTATAGTTATGATTAGTTTCAACGAGATGGGTGGCATATTTTGACTTTAGATAGGAGTTAGGCTTTGGTACATGTTCTTTGAATCTGGTTTGGAAATTACGGCCGGTTTGTCCTATGTAAAATTTATTACAATCATTGCAGGATAGTTTGTAAACTCCAGTTTTTTCACCTGTATTTTTATTTTTATTACTAGGTTTGTTACATAACAGTTTCTGCAGTTTGTTAGAGGTTTTGAATGAAATATTTATGTCCTTTTTATTCATTTCTTTCTCTAGGATGTGAGGTAGAATGTTTCCATACTCTGTCGATATATAGGTTTTCCGTTCAGTGCTATCTGCGATGTTACTGTTATTTTTCTTCCTGGATTGTTTTTTAATTAAATTGTCTATGATGGATGGATTGTATCCGTTTGCATTCGCTATATATTTAATGGTGTTTAGCTCTTTATTATAATTTTCTTGACTAAGGGGTACTGTTAGAAGGCGGTGAATGAAACTATTGTATGCGGCCATTTTGTGTAAACAAAAATTATAATAAAGAGCTAAACACCATTAAATATATAGCGAATGCAAACGGATACAATCCATCCATCATAGACAATTTAATTAAAAAACAATCCAGGAAGAAAAATAACAGTAACATCGCAGATAGCACTGAACGGAAAACCTATATATCGACAGAGTATGGAAACATTCTACCTCACATCCTAGAGAAAGAAATGAATAAAAAGGACATAAATATTTCATTCAAAACCTCTAACAAACTGCAGAAACTGTTATGTAACAAACCTAGTAATAAAAATAAAAATACAGGTGAAAAAACTGGAGTTTACAAACTATCCTGCAATGATTGTAATAAATTTTACATAGGACAAACCGGCCGTAATTTCCAAACCAGATTCAAAGAACATGTACCAAAGCCTAACTCCTATCTAAAGTCAAAATATGCCACCCATCTCGTTGAAACTAATCATAACTATACAGATTTCACAACAAATATGACACCACTACATTATTGTAGGAAAGGAAGTTATATGAATGCGTTAGAGGAATACGAGATTTACAAAGCAACAATAGAGCATAGTAATGATTTATTGAATGATAAACTCAACTTCCAGTCAAATGTTCTGTTCGATACGTTATTAAGGAAACAAAATCAGCTGTCTGATAAGGAACCAGGAGGGCAAAGTCCATGACACCTCCACGGCTAGGCCTACAGTCATGACAATCCCGTTCAAGTGCGCGCACGCGAGCCGGCCGTGTCGAGTCCTAAATGTTTTGTATGTTTGTGATTTTAAAAACTTTGACGACCTCGTACGAGTGATGATTTAAGTGTTCTTGTAGGTAAGGTTCGACAATGAGTATTTAATACTCGAAACGCGTCACCTAGAAAGGAGACAGAGAATCACGTCGGCAGACTCAGGTAAACTTAAACCTTTATAGTCAATTCAAGTGATTCGGAGACAAAAAACTCGATAGTATGAAATTAACCTTTGCTTATATTTAATATTTTTATGACACCATCACATTAGGGTTTAAAATTAGCCTACATTAACCTAAAAAATATTGTTTCATGCCTAATAATTTCACCACAAATTTAATTATCACAAGTTAAAAAAAAATACATGGCCGTTCCGGGACTTTTGAGACACCCCCTAGAAACAAAAAATAGTTTGAGTCAGTGCTCTTGTCTCGTAGAGAAATGAGAAACTGAAAAGTGACTTGAGTTTCTCATCGAACCATAAACATAACTGTGCACAAAATAACCAAACTTGATTCACTGTATTTTGGTTTTTCAAAACATATCATTTACATACTTAGTAAGTGTTGATTATTACTTTTTTCAAACGTTTTATGCTTTTTAATTATCATATTATTTGATGAAAGTCAACTTTACCTTTTCAAAACTTAAATAAAACTTTGATTTGTCAGTTTATATCACCATTAACAACCCCTCCGTGTTGGTCGCACCCAGAAAGTTACATTATGAGTCACACTGTATCAGATTGATACTTTTGTATTTAATTCTATATTAAATGCTATTAGGCAAAAATTTGTCTTGGTTATTACCTAAGAACTGTCTGAATATTCTGGAATGTCTGAATGTCATTTAATTGCTTGGTTTTTAATAAAAAAATTTGGATATATTTTTTTAAATTATGCATAACTCTGTGTCATTATCAAGAACGGGAAAGGTCGCAGGGCTTGTAACAGGTTATTTTTTGTTATTTTTTTTTTTAATTTGGTTATTTTTGTTATTTTTGGGGGATTCAGTTATTTTTTTTAGGGCAATTAGGTTTCTATCGCTCGATTTCAATGAAGCTCATAAAAACTAAATATATAAAAAAAGGGAAAATTATAAAAAAGTAAGAAACGGATCAGGGAGGATTTTTTCGTATTTTAAAACAAATTTTATTTTTATTATTGCTTTAGTAAATGATAACTTGTCTAGTTAAAAATTATGCTACATCATCTTTATTGCCTACATATTTTTAATATCCCGATAAAACGCCGATTTTTGGAATTTTTAGCGACATTTTGTGTTTATTCAAGGTTATTTTTTTTGTTATTTTTTTATCATTTTGGTTACGGTATTTTTTTAATTTCTATTAACCTCAAGAACTATTACAAGCCCTGAGGTCACACTCAGAATCAAAATGATACAAAGCTTTCAAAATTAGTAAAAATGCAATTAGATACATTTAGTTATTAATAAGCTTAGTTAAAATAATATATTGGACATATATTGAAAATAAACTATAGGTATATAAAAATGATAAAAATTGTTTGTTTTTTTTAATGTAAGAAGTAGATAACTCTCTTATAAAACGTGAAAGGTCGTACCGTGTAAAATTGATACAAAGTTTTAAAAATAGTTAAAAATGCAATTAGATACATTTTAATTATTAATAATATACTTAAAATTATTTTGTTAGGATAATTATTTTTAGTTTTAATTATTTTAGTTAACAGTAAAATAATGATTTCTATAAATAAAAAATGTATATTTATAAAAAATAAAGACTGTTGTAGTATTTTTGAGTTCAATATTGAAAACAACATAATAATAACAACATTAATTCACCAATTCCGGTTGAACCATAGGTCGTACAACTTTGATTAAAATGTTATTCAATTCGTGAAAATCAGACGAAAAAATGAGCTATAATTTGTTTTTGTTCGACAATTAGATCAGAAACCAAATATAAGGTACTAGGGAACTGATAAGGACATAAATCAGATAAGCGATCACCATGTGGCTGGATGCCAAACAATAGAGCTTCTATCTGCAGGTGTTCCGCATTCCATCTATCATTTCATATTACAATTGTATTGTTATCTTCCTAGATTTGGACATCATTTCCTTAATAATTTATTTCTATATTTAACTTTTTATCTTTCATTAGTAAAAAAAAAAGATTAACGCAAACCGACATGTGTTATCAATTCTCGGTTATCGGTTTTTTTGTCAGAAATCGATAAAACCGACAACCAACTTTAACAACCGACCCATCCCTAGTTAAAAAATCATTCACATATTCCTCCACTGTCATACTTGGGAATAACGAATAGAAATTCTAATGATTAGCGATATTCGTTAGTTTTTTCGGCTAACTTCTATTTTATTCGTTAGTTTTTAAAATGTAATGGAAATAACTTCAAATCAGTTAGATTTTTTTTAGTTTAAATCTTTAGATTTTTGGACGGACGAAAATATCTCAAATATGCGACCGGTGAGGGTTGCGTGTGGCCTTGAGCTCGGGCCGCTTGGGGTCAGCGCCCTTGATGACAAATAATGCGGTGGGGGTGGGGGCGGGGAAAGTCCAGTTGCTTTGGTATGCCGGTATGTGGTCGCATCCAGTGACAACACAACAATCATCGAAGGTTGGAAAAGGAAGGGGATGGGGGAATGTTTGGTAATTTTTCATCTCAAATTATTTTGTCTTCTGTTAATGTTCATTGTCTGACAAGTGTGAAGCCATTTTTTTCTGTGGTAGCAACTTGTTGTTTATATTTTTTTGTTATATTTTAGTGACAGTTAAGTAATAGTTATATTTATTAATAGTTATTAAGATGAATAGTTTTGATTAAGTAGATTAAAATACTTGTTAGCGATGGCAGGCGAGCGCGATATTCATTGGCCAAACATATACGGCATATTTCCACAGCTTGAAAAAATGAAAAGGGTGGAATTTTGTTAAAATTTTAATTGAGTTTACCAAAAACACAATTAGTTACCAAGATGTATCATTATTTCATTTCATACGAAATCCTTTAAAACAACTGCCAAAAAACAAACAGCAAACTCCTAAAAAATTATCTTAATTTTCTATCAGTTAGTTTTTTAACTAACTAGTAACTTCTATCAGTTAGTTTTTTAACCAACTAACTAATAACTTCTATCAGTTACTTTTTACGGGTCTAACTAATAATTTCTAACTAGTTAGAATTATTGACTAACTTTCCCAACTGTAAAAAAATTACACAACATGTATAAAATTCTGTATTCCAAAAAAATTTCAGCTTTACATTTTTTATGACTAAGTAAAAGCAACTTACTTGCAACAAGATGTATACTTTTTAAAGTAAACTCAGTTAGAAGCAAATAATATTTAGTGATGAAATAGTATTTTCATACAGATGTTAAAACGACAAACCATTCAGTCGCCCCTTTGTGTCTCACCCTTCGCCCCAATTATAAGTCAAAATTTTAACTTTTCATAAAATATAGATTCCCCCCTATGACGTACAGCATTGTACTACATGATGAGGTGTGTAACGTAGAAGTGTTGTGTCGGTGCGTAGCAACGGCGGACCTGTGCCCCAGTCTGCGACACACGCCACACCACTCGGACTCATCGCAGTCGCAGTCGCACAGCCAACACAGCCTGTCCCAGCCATCGAGCAGCTCGCCCTCCTCCACGACTCCCGACACGGAGGGTGGCCATGCTCCCCCCACCACCACGTCCGTGTCGGAGCAGGAGGACGAGCCCCCGCCACCCCCCGTCGCCACCCGCCCGGAGCGCACCAAAAGTATTGTGAGTCACTCACACTTGCACAACATTAACTTAATTGAGCGGAGCGAGCGAAGCGAGCGAAGCTCCTATACTACACTCTGGCTTTTTATTTACAAGTACTCCTCCTGAACGGCTGGAGTGATCCTCACGAAATTTTGCTCGGTCATAGTAACCATCTATGGGAAGGTATAAATCTGAAATGGTTCAAATCGGACATAAGGGCTCTGCCCTACGGCCCTTTAAGTTACCATGTTATTTTATTAGGAGAAATATTTTATTTTGTTTCTTTACTGTGTATTGATTATACAGCTGTTATAAGGATCAAATTTAACTGCAGACTGCTGTTACTATCAGGTGTTTGTGAATACAGTAGTTTTATGTGAAATTGTTGTTTGGTTTATTTTAGTGGATTGTTTACGTGAATGAAATGCCACGTTTACGGAGAGGAGGTGCAAATCTTGGACGACGTCCCATTTAATATCTTGTAAACATATAATAGACCGTCGCAGCAAACCTGCACAATCAAAAATTATTAGAGTATGGCAGACTTGTGGCGAGTAAGCGCAGCGAACAACCTAAATCTGGCGACAAGTTTGTTCAGCGAATGAGCCGACCCAAAAGGTGAGTGAGCGCAGCGAACGAACTAAATTGACGGCGAGTGAGCTTAGCAAACGATCTGGCCCAACTGGCGAGTGAGCGCAGCGAACGAGCTAAACCCCGACGGCGAGTGAGCTTAGCGAACGAGCTCACTTGAATTACTTATAAAACATTTGCTATTATTGGTTTAAGAAAATAGTCGCTCCGCTCAATATTGCAAGCAGACAACTGCATTGTATACCTAGTTAGTTGGTCACTCACACGTTTACTGAATTGCAGACTTATAGTTAGAATAAAAAAAAATTAAAAAAATAAAAAAACAGTTTAGTTTTTTAACATTGTAAAGTAATAAATTAAATTAGTTGAGCAAATAGTTTGGATTGGCTTTTTTTTGCAAATGTAAATGTCCAATTTAATACAAGTTAAAAAAAAATTGAACTTTAATTTTTGTAAAAGAAGCAGTTACATCTTTTGAGTAGAGTAAAAGTGAAAGTTTAAGAAAAATCTTGATTATTCCAACTTTTCCCCTTTGAAATCTTTTTTGGTTAAAATATTTCTTTTGCTACCAAAAGCCTTACGCACATTGTAATTATTGTTGTTTCATGAAGATGAGTTTTTAAGTTAGCTTCAATTGTGTACAGCTTTTTTAAAGAAATAGCAGGAAATCTGCTATTTCACTATAAAACCTTTTTTTTAGTGAAGAACAATTATTTTCAGAAGAACAATAATTTTAATGTATTAATACTGTACACATTAATTTATTTTATTTTTCTAATTAATACCATATATATTTTAAATAACCAATAATTATTTTTTTAACAGTACACCAAGCCAGTAGAAGAGGTAACAGTAACATTAACTCCAACGCCCCCAATAGTATCGATAAGAGCAACAAATGGAACAACAATATCACCAACAGCGACGACTGTTCTGGACAAAAATAAAAATCACAACACCACCAATACCAACACGTCAACCACTACCAACACCAATACGAGCAGCTCAACAGCTCGCAAGAAGAAACTTAGTGACGATGAGATATTGGAGAAACTGAGGACTATTGTCAGTGTAGGTGATCCCAACAGGAAGTACGCCAAGATGGAAAAGATTGGTCAAGGGTAAGAGATATAATTAAATATCAAGTTAATTGAGCATGCTAGGTTCTATTATTAGCTATGGGTAGATGTTGATCCACCCATCATATCACTCCTAACCTTATAACCTCTGCAAACTATAGGAGGGAAAATAATAATTATTCAATTTCAGTTGAGGAGTTTCTTGTAAAAAGAAAAAAATATTGGTATTAATAGTTAACTCTCCTTTGGGCGCATTGTGGAGGTTACGTCCGCACTTGCAAAAAAGTAAGTACAAAAATGTAGAAAGCTCTTGTTTTACAGCCTGGCCTTCCAGTTACCTTTAATATAACTCTATAGAGAAACTGTGTAATGTGTCGCTTTATCTGGTTAGTATTGATCATGGGGTCGTTTTTTTTCGAGTGTGCAGAGGTTGCTTCCACGTTGCGTCCGACCGCGGCACTCCTAGTGCGGAGTTTTGTTGTGCTTGTGCCCGATTATGGTAGCGAAAATAATTGTTTTAGCCTGAATCTTTTTCTAAATTGTTTACATAGTTTGTCTATTGTTTCTTACTACTTTTAAACCACATTAGATGGCTTTTTATTTTATAATCGATATTATAGAATGCCTTTTTTCCTAGAAACATAGTATATTTTTTATCAACAAACTGATGTAAATTTTATGGTGTATTATTCCACCATAAAAATACATAAAGGGTAATTGAAAAAAATTTACTTTTTATATAAAATAATAAAACAATAAGACTATACTTAGTGCATCCTTGCTTTATAAAAATAGCTCAAAGCTAGATTACTGATGTACAAAATTATTTCAAGTTACAAATCATACTAATTAACGTGGAATTTACAATTTTACAATGATAATCATGAGGTTTTTTAATTTATAGTCAATATATTTTTAATTATTCTTACTTCACAATTCCTTGAACACTTTTAGCATATTAATATTCTATTAAAATATATATACAAAAATTATAGCAACTCAAATATTTTTATATGTATTAAAATACAATAAAAGTAATCTTCTTTAATACAAAAATATGCAATTGAGAAAATATTTTTCAAAAGAATGATTTTTTTTTATTACGGAGGCAACCTAGGCTTGCGCCAAATGGCGTATCAAAATTCTAGCTACCGACCTTGTTTCGGTCTAATATTGACCATATGGTTGGTATTTATTTATTGCTTGTCCTTGTATGTTATTATTAAGGTCACAATGTTTGTTGGCTTACCGATATCAAAAGAAAGGAATTCCCATATTACATTTTTAATTAAAAGTTTTTTAGCGAATTTCCCTGTAGGGAATACGGTAGTAGCCATGGTAAGACCTAACCCCTGGACCATGTTACTTTTCCATTTTGAGGTCCCTAGAAGCCAAAAACACCATTTGTTTATTTTCATATATATATATACATATGTATATAGTATATGTCTATATTTGTCTATCTATCTATATATATATTTGTCCGTGGTGCTGATAACTTTTGAAGGGGACCTACGATTTTTATGAAATTTGGTATGAAGGTGTAAGACTAGGTCTATTTTCATGAGTTCGCAAACCAGCATGATCGGTTTATGTGAACGGGGTTTTATGGGGTTTCAAAGGGGTCAAAAATGGGTTTTTGGCATTTTTGGATCTCAATTTTTAAAATTCTACAATTTTAACTAAAACTATTTAAAAGAGCTTAAAAAAAATAGTATTTTGAATTTTTAACTTGGATTAACAGGTTACGGAGAAAATCCAAGGTAGGGGTAGCGTTTAACTAGTAAAAACCCTATAGGGTTTTATGTGAAAAATTTTAAAGTGTCGAACACTGATACGATTTGATATTTACCTTTACCTAACCATCATATTTCCTAACAACTAAAATTTTTTTAACAACATCCCATGGCAGCAAACCTAGTATACTCATTTCTATGGAGTATACTAGTATGGTGTTAGTATGGTGTTCTAGCATGGTGTTTATGGAGAAAATACAAAATATCAAATTCCTTTGCAAATTTGCTGAGTACGCAGTTCTGCTGCAACGGGGGTATTTTCAGAATCTCTCAGATTATTTTTATAATAGGTCTGATAATGTAATGTTTTTCTAATTGTCTACTAATTACATTTTCTATTTTATCTAGGCATACTAATAACTTTTTTTATAGATATTACGGTAATTATTTTGAATTGTTTTATTTGCCTACATATTAATATAATTTCAATCTGTATCCAATGCAAAATCAAGAATAAAAATCCAAATTTTAAAATCGGAATAAAAAAAATTATGATATTGGCTCATCACTAAATACCCCCGTCGCAGCAGACCTGCGTACTCAGCGAATTTCCAAAGAATAATTATTGTTTCAACATCAAAGAACTTTTTGGCTATCTTATATAATTAATAATCTTTACAAGGAAATATAATATATTTATTAGCATTATATTTCTGAGTAAATTATTTTTATTTAATAATTTATATATTAATATTTATATTGCAATAAATGACTTTTTTAACAGTAATAAAAGTGGACATCCAAAGCTTCAATGCAAAAGGAATGATTTGTTTACAAATAAAAAAACATAAACATTTCAAATTTGACAAATATGCAGAAGACAGCTGATCAGCTGATTAGGAACAGATACCTTATTATCTTCATCTCCCTTGCTCCCATTATACACTTATTTTCCATGAGAATACCGTGGGATTTAGCATGTAGGTTTGCTGCCATGTGGGTTTTTGATCAAATCTTAATTACTCACCACCTAGTGAAGGTTCATACAATTTTTTATTAAGATATGTTGATAAATAAGCGATATTTAACTTTTTAAAGATTTACCCATAAGAATAACATGGGAAACTTGAATTGAATTTTCTCTATAACCAGTTAAGCTATTTTAAAGATTCAAAATACTAAATTGTTTGTTTTTTTAAGCTCTTTTAAATGGTTTTTGTTAAAGTTGATGAATTTTGGAAATTTAGGTCCAAAAATGCCAAAAACCCATTAAAAACCCCATAAAACCACGTTCCCATAACCCGACAATGCTGGTTCGCGAACTCATGAAAATAGACCTGGTCTTACACCTTCATACCAAATTTCATCAAAATCGGAGGTCCCCTTCAAAAGTTATCAGTACCACGGACACATATATATATATATATATATATATATATATATGAAAACGAACGAATGGTGTTTTGGCTTCTGGGGACCTCAAAATGAAAAAGTAAAGTGGTCCCGGGCTTAGGTCTTACCATGGCTACTACGGTAATAGCGTATTCCCTATAGGGAAATTCGCTAAAAATGTGATTAATTAAAAATCATGTGAAAATAGTAATAGTAAATAAATAGGTAAGTGGTGAGAGTAACTAACTATTTGCCTTAACGAAAATTGTATACAAAAACATTTTATATCCAACCATACGTTATATGCAATTATGTTCACTAAGGAATTTTTTCAAACTTTTTTACTGCTAAAGAAACTTAGTAGACGTTCCTTAGTAAACAACCCCTCTTTGCAATTCTTTGACCTAAATTATTACCTTTATCAAGTGTAACGCTAGATGCTAGCAGCGAACATTGAAGAATTTGAATATGTTAAAAATATACGTAACATGTTCTTTTATATTATAGAACCACATAAAGAACTAGACACCTCAGCAAAGGTAGAAGCTCTTCAAAGTTTCCCAATACTTATTAACTATAAGCCTTTAAAATCATCTTCAAGAGATCTTAGTTAAGATTTTCTATTTCTAAACTACTCTTCTTTGTATTGTCGTACACATCACCATTACCACATTTTAATTTATTTATATTCCTTTAGTGCATCCGGTACGGTATACACGGCAATAGAAGCATCTACTGGGATGGAAGTAGCCATAAAGCAGATGAACCTTTCTCAGCAGCCTAAGAAAGAATTGATCATTAACGAGATATTGGTCATGAGAGAAAACAAGCACCACAATGTTGTTAACTACCTCGACAGCTACTTGGTGGGAGAGGAGCTATGGGTGAGTTCAAATTTACACTATATTAACAAGATTTCTCTCTTAAATAACTTATTCAGTCAGTCAAAAAACATTTTGACTTGCCAGAGAATCAATGTTAGGTAAAGATGTTCTTTTTGCTGACTTTTAATTCAGTTATTTGGATGGATATCTTGCATCAATTTACTCCAATTTCCCCTATGGAAACAACATGCATAAATGAATCATTTCTATTTGTTCTTTCTTCCTCATTAAAAAATAATTTGTGGGGAAAGCTGTATTTATTCAGGTTAAGAGTGTTTCAATCTAAGTAAAAGTAAAAACACAATATAGAGTTATCAGGATATATCGTGAAACATAGATAATGGAAATAATTATTATTTCATTGTGTCACACACACAATGGGAAGTCTTATCATTCATCTCGTTTTCCACTGGTTGCCTGGTGGTGTAGGTGGAGTACTTGTAATGGAGTATCTGCTGGGCGACTCGTTCACAGACGTGGTGGCGGAGACGTGTTTTGTCAAGGGCCAGATCACGTCCGTGTGCTAGGAGGTGCTACAGGCTGTTGCTTTGTTTTTAGTGACCTTTGTGGTGGTGCATGTGGTAATGAAGTACCTGCCGGGCGCGTCGCTGACAGATGTGGTGACGGAGATATGCATGGACCAAAGGCCAGATCACGTCCGTGTGCTGGAAGGTGCTGCAGGCTGTTGCTTTGTCTTTAGTGACCCTTGTGGTGGTGCAGGTAATAATGGAGTAGGCTACCTGCCGGGCGGCCCGCTGACGGATGTGGTGACCGAGACGTGCATAGATGAGGACCAGATCAAGTCTGTGTGCTGAGAGGGGCTGAAGGCTGTGGCTTTTTTTGTAATGACCCTTATGCTGGTGCAGGTGGTAATGGAGTACCTGCCGGGCGGCTCGCTGACGGATGTGGTGACCGAGACGTGCATAGATGAGGACCAGATCAAGTCTGTGTGCTGAGAGGGGCTGAAGGCTGTGGCTTTTTTTGTAATGACCCTTATGCTGGTGCAGGTGGTAATGGAGTACCTGCCGGGCGGCTCGCTGACGGATGTGGTGACCGAGACGTGCATAGATGAGGACCAGATCAAGTCTGTGTGCTGAGAGGGGCTGAAGGCTGTGGCTTTTTTTGTAATGACCCTTATGCTGGTGCAGGTGGTAATGGAGTACCTGCCGGGCGGCTCGCTGACGGATGTGGTGACGGAGACATGCATGGATGAGGGCCAGATTGCTTCCGTGTGCCGGGAGGTGCTGCAGGCGCTCGAGTTCCTGCATAGCAACCAGGTGATCCACCGGGACATCAAGTCCGACAACATCTTGCTGGGGCTCGACGGCAGTGTAAAGCTGAGTGAGTGCTGACAATATATGTAGACTGTAATTGGTACAGGAAAACTCCACAAATTCGCGTTGTGAACTCGCCCTGTAAAGTTTCATGAAAGCCGAGTTTCCTGGAGTCGATTTTTCTCCCACGCTTAACTTGTTTAGACCATGTAATATTATTTGATCTCAAGTATAATCAGACCGTGGAAAAATGGTTGCTTATTTTATTAATTTATTTGTAAATATATACATGTAAAAGTAAAATTAACACAAAACCTATCACATTCTGTGATAGCTAAAGGCATAACCCAAAACAGCTATCTTGAGAAAAAAAAAATATATATATATATACAATCGTAAGACTAAAATGTTTAATTAAATAGGCCTATACAATATCAGCAGATATGAATTTAAAAATCCATAATAGTCACAAAACTGAAAACAGATATAAAACCGCCAAATTAAATTAAATTTTTAAAAATATATTTTTACAGCTCTTTGTATATGAATTAAAAGTGTCACTAAAAACATCTAAATAAGCACTATTATTGTTGTAGTTTCTTAAGATTCTAAAAAATGAAAAATTAAAGTGGTATGACAAAAAGGTATAGAAAAAAAGTACAGCTAGGAACATAAAGATTAAATTTTCCACAAAATATCCAGAATTGATTAACTTATTAATAATTTTGTATAAAAACTGTGATAAATACATTTCTTTTAGCTGACTGACTATTTAGGAATATTAAATCATATTTCTAAGTTCTTTAGTAGAAAAATCTCTCGGTGGACTATATAACAAAAACTTTTAAAATACAAATGTCTCAAAAATTTACTTTGAACAGTCTCAATTTTATGTGTAAATATTTGCTGGTTTGGATCTCAAACAACACAATACTCTAATCCAGTGCTCGATTTCTAAAAAAAGAGGTAAGGGAACTGTAAAGGAACTGGCTCACCACGGGCCCTCCCCCGGAAGATTTTTTAAAGTTACTCTTAAGTTACAGCGTTTTTAACGTACCTGAGAATATTTTTGCAGCTTTTTTATGACACTCAAAATACAGTTTTAAAGATGTAATAAAAATCATTAAGCCTTTCGGGAGCAGGAATGTTTCATAGGCCTACTGACTACCTTAACAATGTAAAATCTAGATAAGGCCTAATTTTTCTGCAAGTTTAAAAATATCCCGGTTAAGAAGAACATCATATTGTATTAAAAACTTCTAGCAATATTATATTCTTGTTAAATAAAAAGTTATTACCATTTCTCAAAATTTATTCACTGTGACAAAAAATAACATAAAAAAATTATGTTAAGGTTTTTTAGTAGTTTCTAAAATAATTTTTTTTTCTTGAAAAAAGGTACGGGAACGCCGTTCCGCCACGTTCCCCCTGAAATCGAGCACTGCTCTAATCTGATTCTTACGAATGTAATATAAAACAAGTAAACTGTGATCAAATTCTAAAAAAAATTTTGTGTTTCTGATCGTAAAACCAAAAAGTTTTTAAGCCTCATTAGTGACAAAATGGATCTGATACGAAACTTTAATTAGGATTAGTGATGTGTTGGTACCAAAATTTCAAAGTCAGTACCGGTACAAAGTACTCATTTTTTAATAAGGTTAATATAATGGGTTATATTAAAAGTATTTGTACATTGAAGTGATATTTCAAAAGTAGTGAGAATTTAGGGATTACTAGGGGGCCCATGCGCAAATTGCGCATTTTTTAACATTTATATTTTTCAGCTTTTCTTCTTCTATCTGTTATAAAAGCTAAACCCCTTTTTCGAGGCATTATGAATAATTCAAAACTATTGATCTATTTACTTCTAAAATACTAAATACCCCCTTCGCAGCAGACCTGCGTACTCAGCGAATTCCAAAGAATTATTGTTTCAACATCAAAGAACTTTTTGGCTATCTTATATAATTAATAATCTTTACAAGAAAATATAATATATTTAATAGCATTATATTTCTGAGTAAATTATTTTTATTTAATAATTTATATATTAATATTTATATTGCAATAAATGACTTTTTTAACAGTAATAAAAGTGGACATCCAAAGCTTCAATGCAAAAGGAATGATTTGTTTACAAATAAAAAAACATAAACATTTCAAATTTGACAAATATGCAGAAGACAGATGATCAGCTGATTAGGAACAGATACCTTATTTAATATCTTTATCTCTCTTGTTCCCATTATACACTTATTTTCCATGAGAATACCGTGGGATTTAGCATGTAGGTTTGCTGCCATGTGGGTTTTTGATCAAATCTTAATTACTCACCACCTAGTGAAGGTTCATACAAATTTTTATTAAGATATGTTGATAAATAAGCGATATATAACTTTTTAAAGATTTACCCATAAGAATAACATAGAAAACTTGATTTGAATTTTCTCTATAACCAGTTAAGCTATTTTAAAGATTCAAAATACTAAATTGTTTGTTTTTTTAAGCTCTTTTAAATGGTTTTCATTAAAGTTAATGAATTTTGAAAATTTAGGTTCAAAAATGCAAAAAACCCATTAAAAACCCCATAAAACCCCGTTCCCATAACCCGACAATGCTGGTTCGCGAACTCATGAAAATAGATCTGGTCTTACACCTTCATACCAAATTTCATCAAAATCGGAGGTCCCCTTCAAAAGTTACCAGTACCACGGACACATATATATATATATATATATATATATATATATATATATATATATATATATATACATATATATGAAAACGAACGAATGGTGTTTTTGGCTTCTGGGGACCTCAAAATGAAAAAGTAAAGTGGTCCCGGGCTTAGGTCTTACCATGGCTACTACGGTAATAGCGTATTCCCTATAGGGAAATTCGCTAAAACTCTATTTTTGTTTACAATCTGACTTAAAATTTCATCTGAAAGTAATCAGCTGTTAAGTTACAATTCACATTTATAAACATCGTACAATGAAAGTTGGTCAACATTTAAAAGCGCCCTCTAGAAATAAATCAAAGGCGAGGGGGGCGAAGTCCAAAACAATATGACCTTTTTAATTACAATTCGTCACTGCGCTATATCCTAAGCTTTAAAATGACACCTCAATCTTAAAAATCGGTTCAGTAGGTCGAGAGAAAAAGGGACGTAACAGACGAAACTCTTATAGAAATAAGTATATAGATTAGGGAAAATTTAGGGAAATTAACCAACAAGTGCAAGTAAAAGAATTAGGATTGAGTGACAATTGAGGAAGGGACAGTGTTGTTGTGTGTATGGGAAAACGTTCATCAAAAGGATATTTGACTAAAAATAATGAAAAGTTTGTTTTAGAATAATTTTTTATGTACAGCAAAAGATCTAGGGGTCCACAGGCCAACTTTTAACACTCACACTTGGGGTCGGGCCTGGTAAAAATTCATTACCCTTAGGTCTCAGAAAAAAAAACAAGTTGGGCTGAAAAGTATTTTTATTCTTAGTTATTAATTCTTCAAATACTATCTGTTTTAATAAACTTAGTGGATTAAATAAGTTGCCTAATAAATGTATTTGTTATGTTTCATTTTAAAAATATATTAAATGGGGTTTAAAGTTTTTAATTAAAAAATTATATTAAATTATAATCAGATGCTTTTATGAAACATTAATTTGTACTAAAGAATGATTTACTTAACAATGTTTTTCTAATTTACACTTGAATGAAAAGTCACACAACTTTAGTTGACATTTTATTTAATTTGTGAGAATTAGACAAATCAAATGAGCCATCTCTAAGCTTTCTACGGCAATTGGTTAAAAAAAAGTAGCAATTTGTACTAGGAGCAAAAAACACCCCTCTTGAATAAATTACTGCCAGACGTTGAACATAGATGAGCTGAACAATAGATCGTCTCCGGCTGGCGTTCACGGAATGTGCCGTGTTTTGCTCGTAGCGAGATTGCCGGCCTCCGGACGTAAACGTCAATTTGTAAAAATTAGACAAAAAATTATCCATAATTTGTTTTTGTTGGACAAATAATTCAGGATAGGGAGATAAGGTAAATGTACTCTTATTGTATCAGTCAATTGTTGTGGTGGACCGTCCCGTAAAAGTTGCTAAGTCGGCCCGGCTGGCCCCCCTCCTCCCTGGACAGCACAATAACTTACTGATAAGATAAAATATCAGAGTTGAGTTTCTATCGCATTTTTATCAGTCTACCTGGTTGTCTCAAATTACAATCGCATTGTTATTTTCCAAGAAAACTGTAGTCGGGCGCGTTTGGTTTTAGTTTATTTTATTGTAAACAGACCAACGTACCGGTACCGAGATTTTGACATCGGTTTTCGGCACCGGTACTCTTGCCAAGAACCGGTGGTACCGAGAACTGACTTTAGGTACCGACACATCCCTAATTAGGATAAAGATTACCTAAATCACGTAGTTTTTAAAGAGACTGCAAACTGGTTTCATCTTTTGTATAATTGAAAAATAAAGAATTCTTTTGGCGAGTATATTACATGTAAGAACATTTCTTTTCATTCAATTTTAAGTCAATGTTGGAGAATCATATGACAAGTTGATTAATAGATGACTGCAAGATTCCCATATCAGTTATACATCAGATAGGCATCTAAATTTTTAGATAATCTGCAGAAAGTAAGCATTTATGATTAGATATATGATTTGGAAGGTCATTTATAGGGCCCAAATTCGATTCTTGGGAACAACTGAAGTACTGAGATATTTTTTTGCTTGATATTTGAAAATGAAACAAACTGAAAATGATTCATTAGATAAAAATATATTAACTATAAAAATTCTAAAGAAAATATAAAAAAATTAATAATATTTAGTGTCATTCAATACAAAAATACATAATGTCAAAGTAAAAGAACACACTGTATATAATCATAAATTTTTGTAAATTAAATTTTTCATTAAATTCCTTTATATTTACAAAAGATATAGATCTTTGTATTAAACGCTTGTCAGAGTGGCTCTTGAGAATAGTTTTTTATTCTATTCTGTTGATGAATATTTAAATTGCACTGATTTCTCTCATTTTTCGATTTAAAATTTTTTATTATTTAAAAACTTAGTCTAGCAGGAGGAAGGTTTTTAGAGCCTACAATGTTATAACAATGTTTAAAATCCTGTTTAGAAAACAGATTAAAATTTTCTTTAATAAAATTTTGATTTTAACAAACAAATGTGACAATGAAGATTCATAATCTGGTGTTAAAAAACTTAACTACTTTGTATTGGTCAAACAAAATTCTGAAAGCTTTTTTTTGCCAAATGAAAACTTGATTAGTACAACTACTGTTGCCTCGCAAAAGATTTACTTGTTAAATATCAGAGTGAAAAAACTATTAAAAACTATAAAAACTAAGCTATTAGCTGATGTTACAATATACATATTGTATCCTCCCTAATAAAAATCCTAGAAAGTTTGAGATAACAATATTAGTATTTGGTACCCAAGTTTAAAATCATGTGTGATCCCAAGCATTTTACATGGTCCCCTATTACATGATCTTTTTCTCTACTTAAATGTCTTAATAAGAAACATATTCTTTCAGTTTTGTTTCATTAATGAATAAAAAGTTGCTAAATAGTGATGTGTCCAAGCCACTTTTTCAAAGTCAGTACCGGCACCGGTACTTGACCAAAATCGATTCTCGGTACGTGTACCGTCAGTACCTAAATTAAAAGTACTCATTAATTACAAATAAAAACCAAAAGAAATTACAAAATAAAATGTCTATGAACAAAGAAAAGAATAGACGATATTTCAGCATTTCAGTTTGTGCATATGAGACTTATGTATTGTATAAGTTATACTCACTAATGAACCATATCATAAAAATTAAGGCTGAAAGGTCGTATCCCAGGACAACTTTAAAACTGGTTTATACTAGTTGCGAAGTTGACATTGGGTACAGCAAACGAAGTTGTCATAACACTGTGGTAAGTCTTTTGGCTGTCCACTATGACAATTTCCCTTCCTTCAAACCCCATTCATGTTCAAGACAGCGGGGGGTTAATGCGAACTGCATGGTTAATCCCTAGCTGGAATATATGTAGACGGCAGGGGGTGAGTAGAAATGCTATGGGCATGGAAACCCCTAGCCATGGAACATATGTTCAAGACAGCAGGGGGAGAGGAGTGCGACGGGCATAGAAACCCCTAGCTGGAACATGAGTGGACAGTCTGTCCCGTGCCTCACCCTTTCTCTTCTTTCAATATCCCATCCTTCCAGGGGCCTGCGCAAAATGCCCATTTTGAGGCAGAATTTCAGTCTTTAAGTTACTAGATGAACTATTATTTTAACAGATTACAATTCATTGTATTTTACTGTTTCCTTATATGTCTTTTACAAATTTTCTTAGACTTTATTGGTGTAAGGTTGTTATGAAGCACTTGCCATTAATTGTTAAGGTGGTACAAATGTTTGATTTGCTTATCTGATTGCAGCTGACTTTGGGTTCTGCGCGCAAATCTCGCCAGAGCAGTCGAAGCGGACGACGATGGTGGGAACACCGTACTGGATGGCCCCTGAGGTGGTCACCCGCAAGCAGTATGGGCCCAAAGTGGACATCTGGTCACTTGGCATCATGGCCATCGAGATGATAGAGGGCGAACCGCCCTACCTCAATGAGAACCCACTACGTGTACGTACTGCTTCCTTGCCCTCAGCAAACTCTTCCTTAAGGAATACGGTCATCAGCATGTCATGTCAATCAGTACTTTCATCATTAAAATTGATAGTTTATAAATATGATGGAGACAACAAAGTGAATTTAAATTGAAGGTGAAAAAAAGTTAAAAGGCAAAACAATTCTAAAAGAAAACTACTGCCTAAAGAAACCAACCTAAGCAGTTACCAAAATTGCATTTATCAATAAACGACTGAGAACTATAAATTAGTTTGATGAATAAATATTGTTTATATTACTAGTTATTTAAATTTAAATATACAGGGTGTTTATAATTGATTCACGAGGTTTTAAAGCGTTCTACTGACCTTAATGCTAAACAAATATTGATATAAACTACATCACCAGAAAGAAAAATTGTTAAATTTTTCCAGGTACCCCTCCAATTAGCCATCCATTAGCCATGGAACTAACTACCAATTGATGATGTAAATTGTCCTATACATCAGCTAGCATAGGGAGGTTGATTGATCCTAAGGCAATGCAAATTCATTCACAGAGCTCTTGAAGCGTTTGAGGCATTGGTGGTGTATAAACTTTGCCTTTAACTCAACCCCAGAGAAGAAAATCGGCAAAATTGCACACTGTGAGATCGAGGGGGGCATTTGAGAAGGGCCAAGTCATTGTCATGACATCTTCCAATCCAATGAGGTATCTCATTTAAGAAGTTATGAACTTTACAGTGCCCCGTCCCACTGAAGTTCAAAGTCTTCTAAGTCTTTTTCTAATTGGGAAACAGCCATTATTCCAACATGTCAAGGTAGCCATACATGTTGTCCGTATGCTTTTGATACAGAAGACACATTTTGGGAAATCCCTCTCGTGTTCTTCGAAAGCATGTCAAGGCTCAAATGCCCAAATGTGAACATTATGCTTTTTCACTTTTCCATTCAAATTAAATGTAGCCTTGTTTGCTAAATACAAGGTTACTGTAAAAGTTATTATCGTGCAAATTGTCCAATAGGTTGTACACCTCTTTGCATTTTTCAAAATCCCTTTGTTTCTAACTTTTGAAGTACTTGCAGTCTATGTGGTTTTAATGACAAGGATTTACGTTAAACCTTCCACAATGAAGATTTAGATGGGCCAAGTTTAAGTCCTGCATCCTGTCTATTGACTGTTGAGGTCTTTGTTCGAAGCACTGTTTAATCTAAGCGACTGTACATTAGGGTATCCTCGGGCGACCACTGCTTTACGTTTTAATACACTTCTTGTGTTCTTAAACTGGCGATAAAATGTTTTAGTTTTTTTAATTGTAATAATTTTGAAAATTATGTAAACACGCCCAATAAAATGGCAAGAATGTGTATTGAACAGCTGGTAATAAACTTTAACGAGTGTAGGCATTGCAAAGCATGCCGGGAAAGCTAGTATTAATAAAACTTACTTTTAACTTTAATGTTCACTTACTTTCCAATGTTTTCCTAATTATAGCTTGTCATTACTCACAGTTTTTTGTACTAGGTATTGGCAGGCCGCGGATTATCCACTAGGCCAACCTAGGCCATGGCCTAGGGCGTCAGCCAGGGGGGGGGGCGTCAAACGGATCTTTTTTTACTACGTTTTAGTAAAAAAATTAACCGCAAACATAATTAAATTCTGGTTTTTTCACTATTAGCCTATTTTTATTAAATTCTTTTATAACAAGAGTGAACTAAGACCTTTCTTTTTATTAAGGCGAACTAGATGACCCCCTAAGGTGCCGGGACTTGGGGGGCTCCTTCGTGGCGGGGGACGAGCGCCCCTGATATGCCATAAAGAGTTTCCCTGATTAGTGGTCAGGAGCATAACCCCCGACTGGCGATAAAACCTTCTAATATACGGTAAATAGCACCCTAGATCAGAGTTAAATCACACCCTCGACCAGTGGTAAAGAGTGCCCCTGATCGACTCCCCGACCAGCGGTGGGCCTAAACATTCCCCTAATTGACGGTAAATAGCGCCCCTTTCCTTTGCCTTCTTGACCTGTGCCTTTTAAAGTTAGGCTTGACCTGTTCCTTTGCCCTGGATTTAGATTGATTTCTCTATTACAATTAGGCCTATACAATATTTGATCTTATATCTTAAATTAATATGGTGGTAAAATGGTTACATTAAATGATGCAAAAGGATTACGTTCACGGATTGTGACGAAAATGATGATCATCACATTCGTTAAATAGTTCTGTGGTTTTATACAACAGCCAAAGTAACTATAATTAAAATAAGCCCATAAATCGGTTTTATTTGGGGGGGGGGGGGGGGGGGGGTGTAATTGTAACATTTGGCCTAGGGTGTCAAAAAGTGTTAATCCGGGCCTGGGCATTGGCCTTTGTGTCACTATAGGCTAGACGGTCCAGCTGCTACAGCTGAATCACTTGATGTAATTGGTGGATTTAAATTTTCATTTTCAACTCTCTCTTCTTCTTTTGTCTTTGTCCGTGAAAAAAATCTTCATCACTTGTTTCATTTAGGATTTATTGTCTCTTCTCCAAACTAATCAATCGTAGTTGCACATAATTTTCACTGCTTTGGAATTCACGTAATTCCCTCGATTTGCTGTCTACTATATATGCAGTAGCAAAAGCCTCTAAAATGGTCCTGCTTCTGCCAAGTGATGCGATCGCGCTAGACGCTTTTTGAGATCGCCTCGCAGATGCGCCACAGGCCTTACTGTTAATAACAAGACAACTATTGTATTTGTCAGAAGTTAATGAATCAGTTTGTTCTAAATTTACTAAATTTTAGTTTTTGTTATATGCACATTGCGTAAATGTCTATAATTTAAATGATAACAATTTTGTGAAAATCCTTGCTTTATCCCAATTGAATCTTATCTGTACTTGATTAGCGCATCAGGAGCCTTGAATTTAGACTGTTTTTGCCGGGAGGACCGGGAAAGATACGTGAATTTTTCTGAGGCCATTTGCTGACAACCCTGGAATGCCTATAGGGCGTAGCCCTGGGGGCCGATGTGAATTATAATGGAGTACTGCTCATCTACAGGAACACGGGGATTGTACTGTGGACAGTATGCATAAATTTTCTCCTACGATATACACAATATGGAAAAATCGTGGTACTAGATTTCTTTATAATATCAGATAATTGGTACTTACGGCCTGAAGGCAATCTTTTGTGTGATAGACACAATATGTAAATCAATATAGATGGACCCTTTAAGTCCTATATAGAACTGCAAAGATATGAAGCTGATAAAATCAAATTGTACCACTAAAATCTTGACAATTTTAGGATATCCCTAAATTAATAACTTTGTCAAACTATTGTTTAATTTAGCAAGTTGAATTCTCCATTTATTTTCAGGCTTTATATTTGATAGCTACAAATGGCAAACCAGAGATCAAGGAGAAAGAAAAACTTTCACAAATCTTCCAGGATTTCTTAGACCAGTTGCCTAGAAGTGGAGGTAGAACTAAGAGCCTCTGCCTCAGAACTGCTGAAGGTAAATTTTTCCTTTTGTTTTTTACAAAAAATTTTAGTTTTATTTTATTTTTAGTCCAAGTTAATTTATTTTAAAATTACATTTGTTTACTTCAAAAGAAATAATACCAGCACTCGATTATCTAAACGTTTCAGATGGCCAACAGTAGACCCTCCCTTAACCAACCCTGGCATGCCTGAGCCCGATATCTTAAAAGATCAGTTAAAGCAGGCTAGTACATAAACATAAAGACCATGTAGATGTTAATGTATTTATTAATGTATTATTGTATTATATATTACAAATAAAATACCCTGACAATTTTAATAAATATTATGTTCGAACTTGCATAGAATAAGTGGGAAAATAACTGACAGTAGTTGATAACTACAATTCTGTTTAGGTAAGCGATAAGAATGTGAACAGGTGTCCAAATACTCTATTCCTTTAAACGGTCTGTTAAACAGACAATTTTCAATATTCATGGTGGATGTTTATCCACCCGTTCCGTTATGGATGGAACAGTTTTGTTTGCTATTTTATGTTTGAGGACAGAGGTGGCTAATCAGAGCGGTGGTTGTTCTGGGGCTGGTTAATAGAGGGTCTAATGTCCAGTGCAAGCTCTCTTAACCGACTTTGGATCTACTGCCCGTCAATTTAACCAACCGTTTTCCAGGAATATACAAACTTCCGCCATGCGATAAGCCGATTTTGTGACAATGAATGATATAAAAATAACTTTCATGTTTCAACATGTCAATCATGTGTTTCCGTGGCAAGTCAAATTAAGTCAGTTGCTTTTAATATTTCGTACATGCATAGTTTCCTGTGCTGTTTGCTAAATTTGTTATTTAACAGTTTGATTGTATTGATCCCATAACTGTGTGTTTACTTTATTAATCGATTGTGTTGAGAGCAATATATTGCTTTGCTACAATTTTTAACATTTTTACTTGTTTAAGTGATTATAACACATTTTTCAGGTCTCATTCAGTTTAACTGACCTTTTTTGTTATCCACAATTTTTAACATTTTCACTTTTTTAAGTGATTCTAACACATATTTCTGGTATTATTCGGTTTAACCGACCTTTTTCGTTATCCGACCACAGTCTGGTCCCGTAGAGGTCGGTTAAGAGAGCTTCTACTGTATTGTGGGAAATCCTGACAAAGCGGAGTCGGATGTATGTCATTATTTCCACTGTTTTGATCTGGGATTCCCAGACTGGGAAGTCCAATATGATAACCCGCTTACCTATTCGCTGACTCTTAGTAGCTAATATTCAAGTAAATAAATCTCATTCATCTGCAAAAAGATGAGACAAATTGGCATGACAGTACAGAACATACTTTTAGGAGTGTATACAATAATTATTATTTGCAAGAAATACAATACTAAACAGAATCAAAGTAAAATACAGTATACTCCCGATTATCCGGGGTAATGACTGGTTGAAGGGTCCCGGATAACCCAAAACCACAGTTAAAAAAATGAGTTCAATAAATTGAGGAAAAAACAAAAAAAAAACAAGTTTTAATTAAGAGTCTGCGGGTTTCCAATAGGGATGGACGGGTCTCGAAATTACGAGAAATTTTCGAGAAATTTTTAATCTCGTTAACCGAGACGAGATTTTATTTTGATCGAGATTTTTCGAGACGAGAAATAATTCGTGAATAACGATAAAAACGGATATAAATAATCTACGAATTTAATACTGCAAAATAAATTATTTTGAAGCAATTTGAAGTGTTTTATTTTCCTATCCTCCTCACAACTTCAAACTTAAATTGCCATCATAAACGACGGTTGGACTTCCAAGATTTGGACTGGACTGGAGAGTGGGAGACGGCTCTACGGCTGCATCTGCACGGACTGTTAGTGGTACTGACGATCAACAGTTTAGTGGGCGGAGTCAACATAGCTTCTGATTTATAAAATAATTCATTTGTTTGATAAATCTTTAGAACATTGGGAAAACTTTATAAACAATAAACAATCATTATTTGACATTTAATTGCTTCAAGATGATTATTTAAAACTGATTCAAATAATTTTTGACAAATTTAAGAGCTGTTTTGACATTAGCAGTAAAAATAGTAGTGACAATCAGATGAATGACAAGAGACAAGATAGCCAATTAGGTTGAATAATGGCTAACCTCAAATATCCCACGTAATACATAATTTAATTTCCTTTCACACTCTTAGCAGAGTTCAGCTATTTTAAGCCATAAATGCTTAAAATCGGCTGATGGTTGATTTTATTTCAAGGTTTGGATACTAAAAAAAAAAAACTGAATAGGCCTATTAACAATAACTAGAGATCGCCCCCTGGTTGAAATTCAACCAACATTTTTCAGTTCGTCTGGACCAAATTAGTTAAAACAATATGTTATAACTGAAACATCTGTTCTTCCTGATTTTCAACCATTTGTTATTACAACAGCTGTCTAATGATTCAGTCAATTATCTTCTCCCATAAGATTAACATTGAAACTTTGGGAGATTTTAGGGGGGTAGCCCTAGGGGCCGGTGTGAATTAAAATGCGATTCTGCTCATCTACAGCACAATACCTTTCCAACGTTATGCGCGGATTTCTCCTACGACGCACACGAGCTGAGAAAAAAGGAGGAAATGAAACATGCTTGCGTATTAATATATAGATTGTTGAACAGCAATAAATGGGTTGTGTTGAATACATAGAAAATCAATGGTCTTACCAGAACCATACAGGCTTCATGGCTACACTAATGCTTGCCTTTATTCAGTTAGGAGCAAATAAATAAAAACCTTACCACTAGCAGTAGCAGACGACAAATAATGGACAAATCGAGGGAATTACATGAATTCAAAAGCAGTGAAAGTTATGTATACAGGACTTGAATAGTTTGGAGAAATGAAAAGGAATAGCAAACAAAATGAGAGCTGAAGATTGTCTTATGGACAAAGAAGAAGAGAGAGTTGAAAATTAAAATCCTCCAATTAAAAGTTATTTCTTGTTAGCCTCCCGGTCTCTAGGCTTTTGATTCAAAGTTAGTAGGCCTAAGCCTATTACAAATCTGTGAGTGAGGAAAAGCTCTTATTTGGAAAATTTTAAAGTAGGTTAATAGTGAAAAGTGTGAAACATGAAAGTGAAAAGTGAAGTAAGTAACTGTAACAGATGATTCTCTTTTTATGTTTTATTAAACGTAGGTCGGTAGGGTTTATGGTGAGCCTTTATCTTCTCAACCTTTTTATTGGGTACATTCCTTTATAGGCCTAGACCTTTTGTTAAGAAAGTGACTTTTTTAACTTCAGTTTATTAACATAATCAGCAATTTACAAAGAAATATTTGTTCCTTCACATTAATCAGGATTAACCATGTTACAAAATCAGATTAAAATCCCGAACGCACATTTCTCGTAATGTATGAGAGGGAAAATCTCGTCTCGATCTCGTCTCGAAATTATTTGAGAATTAAAAATTCTCGTCTCGTCTCGAACTGAAAATCCAATCTCGTCCATCCCTAGTTTCCAATATTTATTATTTTTTATTAACCAAACCTTATTGGAATGAATAAACAGATCTTCTAGTTGAGTGAACAAGGAACACAATAAAAGGGTCCAACGTGGACAAAAAAACCAAGGTCAGGTGTTTCTATTGTTTGGCATCGGGCAGCCGGGATGGGTGGGTAGGGTGAGGGGGAGAGGATCCGGCGCTAGGTGAGGGGAGAGGTTGCTTAGTATAATTCATTCAAGAAAAGAGCACGCATACAAAACAAGTGATGGTTCATCTTTTTGTCTAATTGGTAAAAATTAAAAACAAAAAATTGTTCAAAATGTATGCTAATTATTGAATTAGACTAGTAAATTTATAACTTTGTAATATAAAATTTTAATGTAACTTTATCAATCATTTCTTGAAATGCAAAACAAATGCATTTTGAAATGTGTTGCTTAGCATAATATAACACACAATTACTAGGGGTCACTGAACAGCACATGAATCAGAGCGATAACTACATACTGAACTGGAAATTAAATAACACCTGTCTTGGTTTCTATTTTTAGCACATCCCGGCGACCAGTTGTTTCTAGCAGTCAAGGTCATTACTCCGCCCATCCCCATCCCACTCCGCTTCGCCATGCCATTGCTCTGACTCGTTTCTCCCTGACCACATGACTACGATCACAATTACGCCACCAAATAATTTATGGATTATTTTCCGTCTTTCATTGCTTTTTTCCATTGATAAATCAAATAATAATTAGTAAAGAGATTTCTTCTAAAGTAATTTCAACATGATAAGATCGATAAATAATGGTATTGTTGTCTAAACTGAGGAAATAAATCAAATTGAAATTTACTTTTTGTGACCCCGGTTAATACGCAACCCAGTTAACCCGCCCCCGGATAATCGGGAGTTTACTGTACATGTACAACAGTTTATTAATAAAAATTATGAAAATAAATTAAAAATAGGTCTATATGTGGCTAATCTGTTGAATCAGAAAGAAATTTTGGGGGGGCCAACCAGCTTACCAAAAATTTGGAGATCAATTTGTGAACATGAACAGATTTTTCAATAGAAAATCTTTGAAATTTTGATCCTTAGAGTTAATTGCAAGTATGCCTGGAACCGAAAAGAAAATTTGTGTTCACAGCAGGTTGCTTGGAAGACTCAGTGATGAAATGTAAGAAATATTCATTAGTTACATTCTTTGAGTTCATATCAGATTTTCCATCATTAATTCTTCTCTAACTTTTTTTGTAACCAATAGTTGACTTTTATGTTATTTTTCAGCACCCGTTCCTGAAGCTGGCTCGACCACTGGCCAGTCTGACGCCTCTCATCATGGCGGCCAAGGAGGCAGCCAAGAACCACTGACGTGACCAGACCCCCACGCCCCGTCCTGGCCCCGCCCCCCCACCCCCACCTCCACTACCACCACCTGCCCCTCCCACTCAACCGGACACAGTTTCAGCCACACCGTAGTCAAAAACCAATGTCTGAAAACGTTTTTAATTTACATAGCAATAACCTTTAACAAAAATATCTTCCAATTTATAATAAAAAATTATTTTGTTGTATTGGGATATATTTTTAGTGAATTTTCCTATAGGGAATATGCTATTATGGTAGTAATCACGGTAAGACATTAGCTTGGGATCATGATACTTTTTTCATGTTGAGATACCTAGAAACTTAAAACACCATTCGTAAGAAGAAATCAACCCCTAACTCGCTTCTTTATTGTTATAACTTGATTCAATTTGGTAATCACCTTCATGAGGTAAAGATTAATTTATATTTGTTTACAACATTCATTCGCCACCAAACCTACACACTCATTTCCCTTGGGTTAAAGATTAAACAAACATAAGTAAATGATTAAACATTTCGGTTGGGAAAAATTAAAATATTACCACATCATGATAAATTTTGGTATGTACTAGGTAGTAGTTACCCTATATTTGCTTTTAAACTCCAAATTCAGCAAACCTACTTAAATAACCCCATATAATATTTATGGTTAAAATTAAGAAATCACAAAATTTTACTGGAAATTCACTTAAAATGGAGGTCTCCATCGACAGGGGTAATTTATATTAGGTTGTTAAAATATAATATTTATATTAATATATAATATTTCTTATCATATTGAGAAATGAACACTCTACTGTAGTGTATATGAGTTATTTAAATTAACATAGCATTAAGAGATTACAGTTTACAATTCTGAGAACAATAATATCCTGGTCATAGCAAACTTGCGTACTCAGCGATTTTACATTTCTCAGTGTAATTTTTTTAATTTATTTTTCCCTATAAAGAACATGGGTATGATTATGTAGTTTGCCGAAATATGGTTTTGGTAAGCAAATATAAATTAAGGTCTTCATAGTGAATACCAAAATTTACCAATCCATGTCAATAAATAAGCAAGCTAGAAGGTTTTGTTATTTCTCATAATAACATGGGAAATGTATTTTTGCTTTTTCTCTGTAACCATCCAAGCTAATTTAAAAATTCAAATACTAAATTGTTGGTTTTTTAAGCTCTTTGAAATGGGTTACGTTAATGTTGTTAAAATTTTGAAAAATTGGGTCAAAAACCTTATTTTTAACCCTTTATAAACCCCATAAAACCACGTTCTCAGTACCTGATTATGCTGGTTCGCAAACTCGTTAATAGAGTTGGTCCTACCCCTCCATTACAAATTTCATCAGAATCGGAGGTTTCTTTCAAATGTTATCAATAAAACACACACACACACACACATATATATATATATATATATATGTGTGTGTGTTTACATATATATATATATATATGTGTGTGTGTGTGTGTGTGTATATGAAATGAACGAATGGTGTTTTTGGTCTCTGGGGACCTCAATATGAAAAAGAAAAATGGTCCTAGGCTTAGTTCTTACCATGGCTACTGCCGTAATAATGCATTCCCTATATTTGCTAAATCAATCAAACCGTGGCATCAAATTTTTCAAGCAGTTAAGTTCAAGTTCTGCATAAATTACTTTTCATGTTGGTGAAACTTTCCTATGTGAGAAACACTTCATGGCTCTACATTGACTCTACATGAAGCTGTAATCCTGTTGGCGCTCTCTTCCTACCCTCTCTCCCCCCTCCTCTTGTCTTGTATGTGACTGCGTTATCACTGACGCTGGCGTTTGTTGACAATTCTAGTCTTAGGATTTATATGAATTTATCAGAAACACTTTAATATCAGCTTGTATTATTATGCTGTAGATATAAACTGTAAAAGAGTACTCATTTATTGAACAGACAATATTTACAGAATGCTTTTTTATCATTTTTTATTGAATAATAATTAAATTAAGTTCATACAAACACAAGTTTAACATATGAATAATTTAATCTTAATGTGATTTGCCAATTTTTAGGTACTTAAAATGTTATGATTTGCTCCTTTGATTTCTTCCTGCAATATGTAGATAAAGGACTAATTATTACAAGCTTGTTTTATTGCACAATGTTTTTAGTTTGTCGCTAAGTTTTAATTAGATGTTTAAAAAATACTATTGTAATATTGTAAATACTTGAATGATTTCTTACTAATCTTACAACTAAAAGTAAATATAAAATATCCGTATAGGCTACTCAACCATAACCCAATTCTTTGGTAAGAGCTAATATAAATATTTTGGAAGAGAAGAGACAATAGTTTTTGAAAGTGGACCAATAAAGTTGTTGTGGGATTTGATTATGGTAAAATCAATGTAGTTAAAGTGAAATTATCATTACTCTATAATAGTGTCATCCGTCCTAAATGGATTTTGTAAAATTTAATTTTGTGTCCTCTTGTATTTAGTTATATTAACTTTATTTAGGGTCATTATCATGTTCAAAGATTTTCTTAATATCTGTTTGTGTTAATTCTTAGTAATTTTCTGTTTTTTGTATTGAATTATTACTAAATGATAATAATTCAAATTTATCAATTATTGAATTTTTATCAAAATAGAACTTGGTGAGATCCGAAGAAGCGCAGTTCAATTATTGTTAATTAAGCTTATGATACTCCCATTTAAATTAAACATGTAATCAATTTTGTGATAAAGAAAGTAGTTCCAATAGTTCAATTTTTTCAAAATTACAAGTTGCCTGAAAATCCACTATTTTCTTATGGTAACTCACATGTCTTTCTCCTGGTTTTTAAAAATTTTTAGAGGTAAATTGATTAATATAATTTATTTTGTGACATGCCAAATCTCAACAGATGCACCTGCATTGTCAAGGCATATTCTTACTTAGGTATTTATGTTGATGTTTTCTTCTTGATGTGCTCTTGACTGCTTTCCTGATTTCTTCCTGTCTCACCTTTCAAACAGTTTACTCTGGTTATTCTGTATTGTCACATAAAGAGAGTCATTTCTTCCATTCAGTGCTCTCCACCACCTAAATTTTTTACCTGTTGTCAACACTTAGAACACCATAATAGCGGTATTACTAGACTTCAAGCAGTTTACAATGAACTATCAGCAATGGTATTTATTTTGCTGTAATCCTTTACGCTGATATGACCTACAAATAAAACGTAATGGCGTTGTGATGAATAACATTTAAAATTAGGTACAAACAATTCGGCTACAGTGTAGGAAAGAAGAATAACAGTATCTAAAATTTCTTGTTTTATCTCTCTTTATAAAAATACTATACTATGCAAATCCACTCTTTGTATTTTTTTTTTTTTATTTCTTGTATAATTTTTTGTAATATTTAGTTTGTAATGATTGATAATAAAACCAGTTTAACTTCGTGAATTTGATTTCCGCCTCAAAATGAAGAACAGAAATACCATAACAATAAGAAACGAACTCACATACAAGACCATTTTAAGCACAATAGTTATATTAATTTATTGTTCCTGTCGAGGACAACAAGCAATTGTTTGTACATAAGTTTTGTGAGGATGTAAATGAACTTATTGATTTGCGAGTAATTTTAATTTTCTTTGACTGTGCTGTGTGCCTAATTTCATGTATAGCTGGCGACCGTCGCAGTATTGTGCATATAATCTTAATATTGATACGTAATATCGTAGTTTGTAATACTTATAGGTAGTAAATATTTGGGTACATTAATGAGTTAATGAACAGATTGTTGGGTGAGATAATTTCACTTCAAATTATTTATTGGGTTTTTTCTTTCTTTGTAATCACAAAGGCAAGAAAATTGTTTTCTTTCAGTATAATCAGAATCTTAAATTATCATATTACATTGCTATCAGCAACAAGTAAACTAATTGACACTCATTCAAAAAATACTAAAGGAACTAATTTTATCTAAACGTTTTAAAGCAATTCACAACGTTTTTTAGATATATCAATTTATATGTCTCTCAACAATCCCTTCATTTTACAGTCGTCGACACAGTAATGTAGCCTAACGCATTTATGTTTTCATATGTGTTTTCAATTTTATATTCTTTCAATCATATCACAAATGAACTGTTAAAGATGTGGATATCGTCTGAGTTTTGTGTGGTCGTTAGGAATTGCAGACACTTGTACATTATTCTTAATATGATTTGTTCAAATTTTAAGTTTGTCACATATTCAAAGCATCTTCACTAAGACTAAAATGATTTTTCTGTTTATTTTTGTTTGAAAGCTAAATAAATTAGTTTTTTAGATGTGGTATCCAAGAGGATTGTTTGTTGTAGCGGGTGTCTGCAAAAGTGTATCCTCCTCCCTGTCATTCTTGGTATAAAGCCTACCTCTGATGTGTAAAATACAAGTGAAAAGTGTACAGTGTATCATGCTATTGTGGTGGTGTATATAAAGACTCAGTATTTTGCATTTTCCTCTCGAATAAAGCAGTGCCTGTCGTATGATTAGATTACCTTTGGACTGTTAACAATAACATATTGTAGATCTTATATAAAATTTAAGCTTGAATTTGGCCATGTTTGGTTATGAACTGGTTTTCATTCAATCTTGTTAAAATTCAGGAATCCATGTTTAATCACCATTTCCAGAGAAACCTTTACAAGGTTCTGAACTTTACTTGGGTTTCTCTTTGCACCAACTCTTCCCAGTCTTTTGTTAAACTCACCTCAGCAATCTTTTAATTACAAATATGTTTCAAAAAATCCAAAACTTAATTTTAAAAATAAAATCACTTCTATATTCCTAGAAAGTATAATAACAGTTATTCAGGTTGTATAATTCAAAATATAAAAGGTGTTGACTTCCAACTACTTATAAATACAATCCAAATTCAGCTTAAGTTTTCTTCAAACACAGATTTGTGGTAATGCCACTAATTTTCAAATTGTGTTATTAACAAGTTTTAGTTTTACTAATAGATTGATGCTGTAGGCGTTAGCCTTGTAGGAACAGAAATATATCGAATGCTTACATCTTTAGCAAGGGAATTCCAAATTTTCTCTTTCACAGACTACTACTGTTTCAATTGTGTAGAGTTTTGTTGTGTCGTTCAGCTTGTGATTTGAACTACAGGTTGTAATGTTTATGTTATAGTTTATATATCAAATCCTTGGAATATTTGACAGTATTATCAGTATACATTACTTATGACTAGCTCCATATATTTTTGAGCTTTTTAAAAATAGGGTATTTTGTGTATTTTTTTGGTTTCTTGCCATCCAAGTCATTTCTGTAAAATTTATTTATAAAATGGTACAATTCAACTGTTATTAATATATATTTTTCTATTAAATGTAAATAAGCTATGATTATTACAGTATTTGTATCTTCTTCATACATGTAATCATTTGGAATTCACTTGTGATCAATTATCTAAAATATATTTGGTTATTTTTGTTTTAATCAAAACATGACGCAGTAAAATTAACAGGGCCTAAGAAAGAAGTTATGGGCGTAGTAATAAATAGCATTTACAATCATTTGAATTGTAAACCTGTGAGATGTACATATAACATTTTTATCATGACTCCATTTTATATGGATTTGAAGCCAAATAAAAGCATATTGTGTAACAAATATTTTTTTCTTGTTGCTCATTTTAGTTTAGGACTTTATAATAGTGTTATGTTAGTGTGAATATTAATTTCTATTTCCCATATCAGTTATGTATATTTTGTTTTTATCAAAAAGGATTTATTTAGAATTTTTAACAGTTTTGTAATTGTTAACGAATATTACATTATATATTTTTTAATGTTACATGCCAATCAGAAAGTTAATAAAGTGAGTTTGTGCTTATAACATAGCTTTATGCATTCTACATCTTTGTTCTTAATGGTACAAAATGATCATTTCTATTTATTTGTTATGGTCTGACAACAAGTATCTGACCACCAGATGGCTAAATACCCCCCGTCACAGCAGACCTGCGTACTCAGCGAATTTCCAATCGATCTTGAGATATCGTATTTTCCCCATAAACACCATAGGAATGGGTATGTAGGTTTGCTGCCATGGGATGTTGTTAGAAAATGTTAGTTTTGTTAGGAAATGTAATAGTTACGTAAGGCAAATATCAAACTGTATCAATATTCGACACTTTTTAATATCCCCCATAAACCCCATGGGGGTGTGTATGTAGGTTTGCCACCATATGGGCGTTGTAGGCAAATATCAGTTAAACCCTACCTAATGAATGTACATACCGAATATTATCAAGTTATGGTGTTCTTTTAATTTTCCCCATTAACCCCATAGGGGTGAGTACGTAGGTTTTCCGCCATATGGGTGTTGTAAGCAAACATCAGTTAAACCCTACCAATGAATGTACATACCAAATATTATCAAGTAAACGAGATACAGGGTTTTGTTGATTTCCCATAAGATTAACAAGGAAAACCTATTTTTGGCTTTTCTCCATAACCTGTTAAGCCAAGTTAAAATACTAAATTGTTTGTTTTTTAAGCTCTTTTAAATGGTTTTAGTTAAAATTGTTGAATTTTGAAAATTGTGCTCCAAAAATGCCGAAAACCGATTTTTGACCCCTTTGAAACCCCATAAAACCCCGTTCCCATAACCATGCTGGTTCGCGAACTCATGAAAATAGACCTAGTCTTATACCTTCATACCAAATGTCATCAAAATCGGAGGTCCCTGTTAAAATTTCAGTACCGGTACCACGGACACATAGATAGATATGTATATGAAAATGAACGAACGGTGTTTTTGGCTTCTGGGGACCTCAAAATGAAAAAGTAACATGGTCCCGGGCTTAGGTCTTACCATGGCTACTACCGTAATAGTGTATTCCCTATAGCGAATTCGCTAAAATCACTAATAAAAAACAATATTGAATTTTTAAATGAGATATATATTTTAAACCTCTATTTTGGTCCACCTCAAATTTAAAGTAAATGAAAACCATCAGTCTTCCTTTCATGTAAAAAATCAGGCAAAATGAAAACGAGTTCTACATTCAGCTGATGGAGGATTTTCACACTTTCAAAATGCTTAAACCCTTTAGGGCATTCATTTCAAAATGTATGTCAGTGTCCCAAAAGCGTTAAAAATGCCCTGCCAACATAGGCAGGAAACCCAAATTTTTTTTATATGCATTTTTTACTAACTCTGCCTAATTCTGAAAAGTGTAAGTTTCATTGCAAGCACAAAATTATACTATTTTTAGACTGGGTACATAGACTAGTCTGGATTTATTGCCGAGCTCCTTTGTAATTGAGATGGAAATGACAACAAGGAAATAAATTGTAGGTAGCATTTTTTTTCTTACTTTTATTCTTCACAATAAAACTGAGTTAATAATAAAATAAATTTTCAACAAACGAGAAGGTTTAACATATAAATTAAATTAAATGCCCAACAACCTAAACCATATTGCCTAACTACAGTAAATAGTAAATAATATCTGCATAACATCATGTTAGTATCTGTACAAGTATCGAATCAGCATTTTATTTAAATACATCAAATCAAAGCTTGTCGACTAGATTCATGTTTATCACTTAACACTAGAAAGTGTTGAGTAGTTAATACATCAAAATAAAAAACTTTGGCATTTCTGGCCGATTTTCAGAGTTTATGAATGTCACATCACTCCAAAACTAAATAATCACTACATGATATTGTATCTGAATATTTGATTGATTGACTAATAGTAGTAAAGATTGTAGTTCAGAAACAAGACGACCAACGGTCTCCTCTTTTCAACAGATCTTGACATTTATTTTGTTCTGTTCAGGTTACTATACTTTCAGAAAATAAATAATTTAGGATGAAAATTTAGAGTAAAAAGCCATAAACAATTTATTATAAATGTCTATAGTTTGTTTTATAATCTCATGGCACATTGAAGGAAGTCAATTCTAAATAATACAAAGGAAAATAATAAAGCCTAATATAATGTTGAAAACTCATTAGTTATTGATACTTTGTAGAAAGAAACAAAATTTAACATGTTGCAAAGTATCTTAGAGCTGGAGTGAAAAATTATTACTGCTTTATTATTAGAGATTTTTGTTTGAAATGTGAGAACATATTTACACACACAATATACTAACTAACTTAACGTCCTGAGGCATTCTGATACATTTATTTATAAAAGTGCTTCAATAAAATGCATAAAAAAATAAATTATCAATCCATAACAAACTATTATTTGTATTAATTATATACTATGTACAAGCTTAAGATTTGTGATTATAAAACTTGAGCATACAAAGCAAACATTGGTAAGACCTGGTTACTTCATTTTAAGTACAAAAAACTTTTGTTTTATCTCAAAGTAGATTTTAAATAGCATATAGAACCCTTTTTAACAAAGTGAGAAAAATAGCTGAAAATTATATATGACCGCTTTGTATACTTAGTCTACAACACCTGTTAATCTTCGGGCAATTTATTTGTGCATTTCCTACATTTTAAAAGCCATGTTAAATCATTAATAATAACATTTTCACTGGAAAAAACATTCTTGATTTAGAAATATAATTATGAAAATTATTTGATGGATTATTAATTAAAATTATTTTAATAGATTTGAGTCATAGAAAAAAATTGAAACAACATGTAATCTGATATATTTAGATAGAATGCACAAATAAATTGTAGATGCTTCTCAGCTCTGAAAAATCTGTTTATTATTCTGGCGATAATAAAGTGATTGGTTTGATTTTTAAATAATTAATATACTGCAAAAAACAATGAGATGTAAAACATTAGTCCTTCAGAAGTAAGTTATAATGCAAACTGGCCTTCACATATATCACATACAAGAAAATATTCACTATTACTTCGCTAAGCATAACCTAACAAGGTTTGTTATGTTGCATTTGTTTTTTCCAAGTATTAACCTGATCAAAGCAGGAAATCACTGTTAATCACTTTGTTTAAAAACATAAAAAATAATAGTTTTATTATTACAATAAAAAAGAAGGTTATATTAAAATAAAAATTATTGACGTTTCCACAAACAGTTTATCACACAACTAGATAAAGCCCCTACCAAATCTAAAAACAAGATAAGCAATTCAAATCCAAATTTAGATGAACTTTAAATTGGTGTAATAAATATTAAATTTCTTTGTAAGTATTTAAAATTAATATCAACATATCTGCCTCATCTTAATGTGCTGAGTCAAGATCAACAATTTAATGGTATGTGATCCTTCAGAACCAATTCATGTTACTAATTTGTTGATGGAGGCAGTTGGCTGGCTGTGGGTTGTACTAAGTGCTGTCACTGCTCTCGGCTGGGTGGAAGTTCATCGCGGCGCTGTTAATGCAGAAGCGTTTCTTGGTTGGCGGCGGGCCGTCGCCAAACACGTGTCCGAGGTGAGCTCCACAATGGGCGCAAGTCACCTCCGTACGGATCATACCTGGATTGGCGATCAATAACAGTAGGTTGGCCCCGACTTTAGATACAAGGATGGGTGGGGAGGGAGGGGAGAAACAAGACGCACATTAGCCTCTTTGATACCACCAACCCAAGAAATCTAGTGTTAGTAAGCTTTTTCTTTCCCAATCGTAGGTTTTGTGTCGGTTTTTCTTGTTTTTGCTATGCAACTATGTAGGTCATCATAATAATCAAACTTTTTTAGACGAGAATTGAAAATACTGTATAGATCAAAATTACTCAAGACTACTTGAAGTTTTTTAGATAAAATCAGTAACTGATTTATATCTGCACCTAGAAGTCTGAAAATATTCATTTGTTCCATACTTTCAATTGTTGTAATGGTTAATTCGACAAAATAACTAGAGGCTTTGCAGTAGTAATTGAAATACTTTACTATAAAATGTGTTTGTTTTTATCTAAGGGTAAACCTTAATCAGAAAATACCACTTCCAGATAAAGTGCTGTTTTCAAAGGGAAGTGCAATATATTTTACATAGAGACATATTGTTTTGTCTTAAATATAGTTGAAGAAACTTTATCTTTCAGATTAGTTAATGAGTATTTCAAGAATATTAATTGGCTTGTAAATAACACAAAATTTCAAAGTTCAAGTCAAGTCACATAACATTTATGTTATGACAATGACCTTTTACATAAGTCAATGATTTATAATTATTTGACTTAGATAAAAACAATCATACTCTTACTGCATAATTGATAAACTTTACTTCACTGCAGTATTATCTTTATTTAACAATTTTATCGATTATGAAACTCAAATTGTCAAAATACCATATCATACTCCATGGAGCAAAGCCCTTGATGAATTTTGAAATGAAATTGAATTTACCCATTCAATGTCACACAATCCAATAACTTGTATTAACACACTAGAATCTGATTCATAATCAAATATTTTCTTCTAAAGGAGAACTATCAACAATGATCACAAGAAAAAGCTTACCGTAAACTAGATTGAACAATTGCATGATAAAAAGCAGTTTTAATGGCAAAAAAATCATGCGTTTAAGCAAACATAACTGCATGCACCGTTTCATGGCAAAACCAAAACAGACAAACCAAATCATACAAGAATGAGACCAAAGGTAAGTTGAATCGGTGAAGAGGAGGGTTGTTTGGGTTAACAAACATAAAAGAAATTCAAGAATAAAAAGTACTATCAACCTAAGAGAGATTCTTACATGTAATACTAAGAAACATAAACACATTTAGAAAAAAGCCTTGCTTCTGGATCTTCAACCTAAAAATAAATAAATAAAGATGATTTCACAAAAAACTATTTATTTTTACAATTTTGAAAGTTTTTCAAATTTAATAAATAAAGGCAACAACCAACCAATAAAATTCTAGTAAGATTGCTGAAATAATTGTACTCTATTGAAATTAAAATTTGTTTAATGATATGAAAATCTTCTAGTCAAATAAAGTATATAACATTCGTAGTGTGATGTGATATCGCTATAGTGTAGTAGAGAGAGGAATAAAAACAGCTGACGCAATGTAACAGATAAGAAGACCTCAGCTCAGACTACTGATAATCTTTCACACGGCTTATCATATTCTTCTTTAGAGCGTGACTTGCTTGGGATGGAATACTTTTACAAACAGTTAGAGAAGTTTGCTAATTTTTTATGAATTTTCTTACTTGGCAAACAAGTTTAATTTAATGTTTAAGACTTACTGGCCAAAAGATGGGTTATATTTAATGCTGCCTTTAGTATTTGAATATTCAACAAAAAACATATCTGAATCAATTTAACAGACAGAGAGAACTACAATCAATCAATATTCCCTACCAATTGTAGGGTGAGACTGCCTCCTTTTAGTCTCTTTACAACTTCTCAATAAAAAAAATTTTTTGATGCAACATAATTAGAAATACATGAGACCCACCCATATCCCTTAACTGACCTGAAATAACCGCCTCTGCCCTAGCACAAAATTGAGGTAGATATCCAGACTGAGAATTAAAAACTGTCCGTTTCACTGACCTTTACTACGAATTGAGAACCTATTCTTATTTATTTACTAATATAGGACACTACCTGATCAGTTAAATCTTTGTTATGAATGAAATGAAAATGCTTCTTTATTGAGGAGAACATTAGGACCACATGGTCCTCTCTTACAGTTAACCCCTAAACAAAATAATATTAATTAAAATAAAATATATTATAATGTACTAAAATATATATATATATATATACACTTTAGCTTTCTCAAAATGATTTGATACAAATAATAAAAAGAAAATATTATATAAATAAAAGAAAATAATATAAAAAGAAAATATATGAATCACATGGGAAACTCACAATATTGTAGAGCGTCATTTATAGTCAGCTTTTTCCGCTTGTTAATCATTGTTTGTATAGCCTATTTTAATATTTAACATGATACATTTTATTATATATAATGTACGTTGATGATATATTTATTTGGACTTATTGTAGGCTATATTGTATTACTACTTGTTTATGTAGTTGTCCGCTTTAAGGGTGCGCTCTACCCATAGAACTATAAACATGGAATGCTGACTCGAGTAATGAAAGGCAGCCAAAAACGGTCCGACTGTATCATCGTCCCCCTCCCGAGGTCGGTATAAAACTGCAATTCCCGCAAAATCTGAGTGACCGACGACGATGCAGCGTTTCACTCAACTCGATATTTAACCTATAAAACGCTAAGCAATGTAGTTTAAATTTATAAAGGGTTTTACAGCTTGAAATGATTATCGGTATCGGTTTCAGACCAACAAAAAAATATCCCAAATTATAATAATTATTTTAAGCAAAGTTTTGTTTAATTTGGATTGATCGTGTAGTGAAAAAAGTAGTAAGCGAGGATTTTTTTTATTATTAGGTCAGGAAAAAACTTCCAGCGAGTGAATTGTAGAGAATATTCTGAATTTTATTTAGAATTAAAAATATCTGCTGTAGGACATGCCGTTTTTTTGTAATCTTATCTTATCCAGTTCTTCCACGAATCGGCGGAAGCGTCGCGTCGTCGTCGCCACCTCGCAGATTTTAATAACCCAGTCGACGGTTAGACACCTGATTTAATCCAGTGCGAGACGAGTTTTGTGTGTTATTTGAGATAAATTGTTATAATATATCTATTAGATATATTATATTTTGTGATATGTGTCAAATAATATTATTTGTTGTACGGTAATATGAAGTGAAATGCCTACATACTGTGCAGCATATAACTGCAAAAATCTAATTACCAAGGCATCAGGCCTATCTGCACACAAGTAAGTACAGCAATTCTATTTACCCATTGTTTATACTGTGTTCTAGGGTATATATATATATATATATGCTACGTAGTATTCAATAGTTGACGTCTTATGAAAAAGCTTAAACTTATATATAACTAGTTAGTGTATTGCGCTTTAAGTTTTTTTTTTTATAAAACGTACTCTAATATGGCACATTGAGTATCTAAATTTGGCTTAATATTTATCAATATTTTAACTTTGTACTTTACTAAAATTACAGTTAGTTTAACATATCTTTATTTATATATATTAGGCTACAATTGTATACATTGAATTTATTCATTAAAACGTCTAGAGTTGACACTCATTTCCTCCTAAAATAAAGGTCTACTTATCATACGAAGACCTAAATTTCAGCTCTAGAATACTGTATTTTCTTACTATGATATAAAATAATACACCATGATATAACATGAAAGGTTTATAACTTTTTTCAAATCCATGACATTAGACTGTTAAATATTGTACTTTAAAAAATGAATTTTTAAAACTGTATTTCATGTTTAGACAATATTGTTAATACAAACTAAGTAGTTATTTACCCATTTATGTTTGATTTTAAGGAAGAAAATATTATCAATTAATTGCGTTGAACCATAAAATGAAACAATTAGTCCTATATTTCTTACACTGATATAAAAAAGTTAAAATGATCCTTGAAGGGTTCACATATGCAAAACAAATTTCGCAGTATGTAATACCAAATGAATATTCAACAGTTGATATTTTATCTTAAAATTACAGATTCCCTGCGGATCCTGAGCTAAGAAAACGATGGACTATAGCTACAAAACGAAAAGGATTCATTCCATCAAAATACTCTAGCATTTGCAGCATACACTTTGAAGAAAGTGCATTTGAACCTGGAGGTACAATAAAAAGATTAAAGAAAGGTGCAGTTCCCACCATATTCGATTTTCCTGATCATTTGAAGCTAAAACCGCCGAAAAGAAGGCGGGTCATAAGAAAAATTAAGGTAATTATTAAACTGTTTAGTTTCTCATTAGTTTCAAATGGAAAGTAGTCCATGCAATTATCACGTGAATCAATAAATATCACAAGAGTTAGTTCAACATTGCATTTTCATTGAACTTCCAAAAAATTAAATATTTAAATTTTAAAAGCGAAAATCTAAATGCTCTTTAGTGCGAATGTCGGGTGTGACGGAAATGTTAATGACAGCATTAAAGCCAATAACCAAATTTATTGTTATGCTTTAAATAAGTTATCTTGTTTTTATTATATTTTAAAATGGTAGTGTCCAATGTTGATAATGACATACCTTTATGTTTACACCAATTTGTACCTGGCATTCAGTATACTTTGAGCAATAGTTCGAATTAAGAACAAAGTTTTGGATTTTTTCAGTTCTTTTATTTTTGTCAAAGTTGTAAAGGGTATTATTAAGTTGGGAAAGAGCACTGAAAGAATATTGGGCTATCCGATAAGGAACCTATCGTGCATTCAATTTTTTATTTCAGTTCGTAGAAACCCTCGAAGAAAATGAGACAGACGATAATGCAATTTCTGTTGAACCTTCTACTTCATCTTGTATACAATCATCACAAACTCCTACACCAAGCTCAAGTGAAGAAGAATCGAACAAGGTATGCCGCATTAAATTACAATTTTTAGTATTCAAATAAAATGATATTATAGTTACGTTTAAAAAATGTACAACAGCAAAAAAAAAAAACAAATTTCTCTAAAGAAATGGAACATAATTCTCCACAAAGGCAGATCCTGTGAGTGGGAAATGATTCGATGGCAGCATATCTCACGAGCACCATCACATACTGCAGTATAGTACTGATAAAATCTACTCAAACAAACTAAAGTTTAAAACTTTTGAGTATGGCATTGTAAAAAAAGGCGGAAAACATCAATTTGTTATGCCGAACATTATGAAATTATAAACAAAAACCTGGTTCGCATAAGAAGGAAAAGAGTAACTGTTAAAACTTTCCAATAAATACTTTTAGTTTTGAAGACTTTTTGTTTGCTTGGTTAAGTGTATTATTTTTTTACAGACTCCAAGGCCTATATCGCCGAAAAACAAACCCCAGCCAAGATTTTCGCCTACCAAGAATGTGTTGCGTAGAAAAGTTAAGATATTACAGTAGACTCCCTCTTAACCGGCCTCCTTTTAACCGGTCTCCGCTTTAACCGGCCTACCCGGCTAGAAAAACAACATCCTTTTAACCGGCTGTGTTTCGCCGGAAACGTTGTTTTCTTATCTACTGTTTCATTCAATTCAACGTTAGCCATATCATGCTGTATTGACCTTTTCAAACCAATTAAAATGAACTGTCCTCAACGAAAGTGTATGCCACCGGAAGTGAAAGCGTTTGGACCTGCTATCCAGTACACAAAATAAGGAAACAAATTATTATTAGTTTAGTTTATTCGTGGATCTCATGTGTGTCGGATGTTAGCAATAAATTATATAGAGTAACAAAAGAGTTGTTTCTTCAAGTCATAATTGCAGTTAAGCTATTTAGGTTGGTGTTTTTAAAGGAACATCGGTTTAACCGGTCAAATCGTTATCCGGCCGAGGCCTGGTCCCGAGGTGGCCGGTTAAGAGGGAGTCTACTGTACAACAAAAACTCAAAAGAAGGAATGAGAAGATCAACACTTTGATTTCAGTTTTGAAAGAAAAGTGTAATGCTCCAGAGAGGTTATTAGAACTCCTTAATAGTAATTTTTCAGGTTTCCCTTTAAGTTTGCTTATTCAACAGTTAAAAAACAAAAACAAAAGTAAACATGCTTTTAGATACACGGAAAAAATGAAAGAATTTGCCCTCACTTTGTATTTTTATTCCCCTAAGGCGTATAAATTTCTTAGAAAAAGTGGGTTTTGTCTCCCGAATCCATCAACTCTAAGAAGTTGGATAAGCAAATTTAATTGCTCACCTGGTTTTTTAAATGAGGTTTTTTTGTTTTTGAAGAACAATGTTCAAACGAAAGAATCTTTGAAAAACGTTAACCTAACATTTGATTGTATGAGTATTAGAAAGCAATTAATTTACGATTCGCAAACTGGAAAGAATATAGGATATTCAGATCTGGGGTTAGGGGAAAATATTGATGATAAGGAAGATCTAGCATCAAAAGTTCTGGTGTTCCAAGTTGTATCACTGAAAGAGAATTTTAAGTGTGCTATTGCTTATTTTTTTATAAAGTCTATAAATGCAAATGTTTTGTCTCAGTTGATAAAAATGGCAGTCATAAAGTTAAGAGATGTAGGAATTAATGTCCACAATACAACCTGTGATGGTACATCGACAAATATTTCAGCTTTAGAAAAATTAGGCTGTAAATTGCCATCCAAACCATTTTTCAATGTTGAAGGTATTTCTCACAACATTTGCGTCATGCTTGACGCTTGTCATATGTTAAAACTCGCACGAAACACCTTAGCGGACAAAAAAACGATCATATCAGGAAATGGTTTGAAAATTGAGTTTAAGTATATAGAGAGATTACATGATTTGCAAATGAAAGAAGGTTTAAAGTTTGCTAATAAACTTTCTCAGTCTCATATATTTTTTAGTAATAAAAAAATGAATGTTAAATTGGCGGCGCAAATGTTAAGCAATAGTGTTGCTAATGCCTTGGAGTTTTTACTAGTGAACAATCATCCTGATTTTGTTGGATGTGAGGAAACCATTGTGTTCATTAGAACAATTGATCAATTATTTGATATGCTGAACACGAGAGATCCTTATGGTTTAGGCTCAAAAGAACCTGTGAGCAAAAGTTCTTTATGCAATTTCAAACTTCTTTTAGATAAATCTTATGAGTACATAAGTGCTTTAAAAATAGAAGAAGTAAGTGTTTTGAAAACGCTAGGAAAACTTTCGCCCTAGGATTCCTGACTTGTATAAATTCAATTCGATTGTTAAGCGATAGGCTACTTAATGAATTGAATTTTAAGTATGTTTTATCTTACAAATTCTCGCAGGATCATTTAGAACTGCTTTTTTCTTGTATACGAGCTAGGGGTGGACGAAACAATAACCCAAATGTAACTCAGTTTAGATTAGCATTACGGCAATTAATGTTTAGAAACCATGTTCAGCCCTCCACTGGAGCCAACTGTTTGGATTTTGATGAACATCATCAGAATTCAGTGTTAAGCTTTCATGTGCCGTTTGACGATACCTTGAACGACGACGAAGACGTAGAACCCGTATTAGAACTTTTAAATGAAACACCTAATTATTACAGAGATAATATTTTGTACTACATAAGTGGGTTTGTCGTAAGGAAAGTTGATACAGTCATGAAGTGTGATCAATGTACAAGACTGTTGTATAACAAATCAGACGTTGACCATTTGTATGGCGAGTTTACTTGTTTAGCGTCAAGAGGCCATCTGTGTAAAGCCTCTAATAACGTTTTCAAATTAGTTAGATATCTATATTCTTTGTTTTTAGCCAACAAGGACAAGCCAGACTTTTGCTCGAAGAAATTAATAATACAAGCCTGCATTCATTTCACAGACTTGTTCAAAACTCATGCAAACAATCAAGAGTTTGGTGAATGCCATGAGTTAAGACTTATAAAATTAATCGGTTCTGTCTTTTTTAATACTGTTTGTTTTTCACATGCTAAAGAAAAAAATCTGTCTATAAATAAATCAAAGTTGGGTATTAGACAGAAACTCAACAAACTTGTTTTATTTAAGAATGTGTAGTTTTCATTCAGTAAAAAACTTCTTTTGTTTGTTTTACTTATTAATAAGTAATATTTACTAAATATATGTGCATCAGTTATTGCTCCATACATCCCTTCATGCAAAGAAATTTGGTTTTGGTCGTTTAAACCAATCAATTACGTTTAAATTGAGCCGAAAGTACTAAAAAACGTGTCGTGCCCATTGAATTGTGTGGACCAAAGCGCCCGGGCATACCGACCTTGGGTGGGGGTAGCGGCGCGCCGCCGGACCGTTTTCGTTGCACTCAGTCAGCGTTCCATGTTTATAGTTCTATGGCTCTACCTCGACGTCAAAATTGTCGAGCGAGACTGTTAACTGCCGCTATAGGCGGAATCTCACATTTTGGAAAATATATGACGGGTGATTTTAAATTTTGTTACTCTAATGCTTTTTTTTGTTTCAGTGCGAAATCAATCGGTAGTCTAATAACGATGTTTTTGAAATTACAGACCTTTCGCATCTCCCTTCTTGCATCGTTATCTATAAACTTTTTACCAATCTTATTGCAGATTCATGTTCTTAAGATTATATTGTACTCACGTATCATCTTATTTTTTCTCAAAAAATTGTTTTTAATACGTTAAAACTTGGTACAAAATGCTTATTTCAACATTATTAGCAAACACCCTGCTTAGTAATTAAAATTAATATCAAAATTTTAAGACGATAGCGGAGTACAAAATTATATTACGAAAAGAATGACACCAAAATATTTTAAATCGGTTTACAACTGGGGCGACAAACACGGAGATTCTAAACCCTTGCATCCGCACGCGGCAGATGGGTAGCGCGCACCCTTAACCAACCTTTTAGGCTATACAAAAATTTGCCCAGTCTCATGAAGGTTGGTTAAGAGGGTCACAGGTCACCTGTGGTAAGCTCTACTATTCATATTTTTATTACTCCTTGGTTTTTGCCCTTTTCTGTGCAATGCAATGAACTATTTGTATACATCAGGATGCAGGCTCCATAAATGTGAAAACCAAAGAAATTTTTTGACATGCCAAGGATGGATGGTTTTATAAAAAAGGAAGTTCAGGATTGGAATACAGTACTTAGTTAATCAATACAAACCACAACACAGATCAACTTATCTATAAAAACACACAAATTATAGTCTTATATATAAAATAAATGAGTGCGCACTGACTCATATAGGAAAAATCCAAACAAAAATTCCTAATAATGTTGTTTAACAGAGTTTAAGTACAACAATGTAAATTAATTGTATTTATTTTCTTTCTAAATGCATAGAGCTTACTAAAATAATTTCTTTTGACTTTTCTTCAAGATGGTCAAAAAGTTAAACTTTCATGTACCTTCAGTGATCGATTTGTCTGCCAGCCCCTGAATTGGACTACAACCTAATTATGTTCTGTGATGTGTACCGCTCACTCCTCAAAAAAATGTGTTGCGTTTAAATTAAATATACCGAGTGGTTAATCATATTGTTTAGTTTGTTTATCATATGTTTATAGCATTATTTGTTTTTGAGTATTATTATTAATTTTGATGTTGCCATTAGTGTTTGTTTTCTACACATTCCACATGGCGTTTTTTATTGTGTGACACATTGTCCTGTATATTTTAGTATTTTTTAGTGTAGCACAACTATTTTTCATTTATTTCCCAGTCATCCAACTCATGACACGTATATGAGACAGTCGGTCTATAGCAAACAAACATAATACAAAATATTACTATAGACCGACGTCACACATACGTGACACAGTAAAAATACCAAAATAGCACTGAAATAATATTTTATTGCAACTTTCATGAGTAAATATACTATATATTACACTTCAAATTATACAAAAATACCGAAAAAATTTTTTTGGTCTCTGGGTTACTTTTGGTCGCAATGCAATGGGTTACTTTAGGTCTGTGGTGACTGGTGAGAGTTTCGAGTACTAGGCTCGGTCTGCTAGGAACTCCCGGCGACCTGGATTCCCGACCGTCGGTAGCCAACGTGTTAATAAACTTTATTTAGGGCCTACATACAGTTCAAGCTCTCTTAACTGACTTCTACAGAACCGGACCATGGTCGGATAACAAAAAAGGTGGGTTAAACAGAATAATATCAGATATATGTGTTAAAATCAATAAAACAAGTGAAAAATATTTAAAATTGTTGAAAAGCGATCAATTGTTCATAACGCAGTCAGTTTGTTAATAAAATAAACAGACAGTTCTTGTATTGAAAACTGTTAAATAACAAAAGTAGCAAACAAAGTTACCATGGTAAAAACTGCCGGAACGAAATATTGAGAGCTACTGACTAATTTGGTTTGCCACAGAAATATGATCGATCTGTTGAAACATGAGTTACCGTATTTTTATATCATTATTGCAAAATTGGCTCTCAGGGCAGAAGTTTGTATATTCTTGAAAAATAGTCAGTTAATCTAACGAGCGATTAGTCTGAGGTCGGTTAAGAGAGCATCCACTGTAATATGAGACTAAACCCCCTACAGAAGAGTCCCGCAAACCGAGACTTCGATTACCCGGAATTCTGGATAACTCCGAAAGCCTGCCAGATCTGCAAAGTACACTGGATTTTAAGGTGCTATAAGCACCATAGCATCGGCCTAAGCACGATGTACTGCTTTTAAGTTTGTTTTGACAAATGAGGCTTAACCCTCCGAGCGTTATTCGCCGATTTTTCGGCCCAGCTTTTCGACCTCCGAGCGTTTGAGTCGATTTTTCGACTCTTCGAAAACGCAACGTAACTTTATAGTGAATGACAAAAATGGACACGTGAACGCTACCGCCGTTACCGGGAGGTTCTAAGCTATCCAAAAACACCCATTTCAAATGATTGGTTTTTTGTAATATGCAATGAAACATCTGGGAAAAAACTGTTACCATCTGCTAACTTTGTAAACAATGAAATAATTTTTTTACCAATTATTTTAAGGTTATAAATGATTAAAAGTGTTACTAATACTGTTAATTTACATTATTGGAATAAATTAATATGTTTTATCGACTTTAAAACCATAAATATGAGTAGGAATTAGTATAATATTCCTAGCTTAATTTTACATGTGTTCTTATGGTATTAGGGTAAGTGCCATAGGACATATTTAGTTATATTCAACATACATTTTTTTCAAATGCTTCTAACCTATATTAATTATATATTTTCTTGAACTGCATAAAATTCCAAACCAAATGTATATCTTGGAATTTTGATTATGTGTTTCTAAAATTATTTTTGGGGAGAGCAAAGTTACATAAAATATTTTTTTTGCAATTTTTTAATTTTTAACCTATAGTCTAATTTTGGTAACAATAAGTAATGGTGATAATTGTTGTATTTTTAGATAGTCCATTTTATCTACTTTCATATAATATATACATTTATAGAGCTAGGTCATAAAATATATTTTTTACTAATTTTTATTTGAAAGTATGCAAAACCTTAAAAAAATGCGTAACGCTCCAGGGGTGCTATATTGAACGCTCGGAGGCTTAAGTTTTTGTATTGGCTAGATGCATATTATGCAATAAATACCATTTTTCATGAGAATAACATAAACTATTCATACTCATTCCTATTTTTACTCCTTTCCGGATTACCCGGAATTCTCACAAACCCAACATCGTTTGGTCCACATCAGTCTCGGTTTGCGGAACTCTACTGTACCGTACCAAAAACATGATCAAATATAGTAATGTTAGGGCTGAGGAAACGTTTTCTTATTTTGTTTTATTTTTAATTAATTTTAAATGTTGTGCTTGCTTTGGCTCTCATTTACTCAAATCACTTAAAGTTCATTCAGGGATGTTTAAATGCTTGTTAAATTAATTATTAATTCAACATCAAAAAATGTATTATTTACTTAACATTATTTGAACTGGTTTTGAAAAACTACTCTGGCAAACTTCTTCAAAATGACTTGGCAAGAAACTTAATTTTTATAAAAAAATTATGATTCTTTAACCAGTGGCATGATATGTCCCAGAATAAACCAAGGTTACAGTACAGCTTGAGTAAGGGTTTGCAGACAAATTTAGCACTAGTATGGAGAGGGATGTTATGGAAAATTACAATGTTGTGTTAAGCCAAATTTGACTTCTACTAACGAAGAGAAAAGTGCATGCTCTTATGTTTCTAAATGAGTCATTATAATGAATAAATAACCAAAATGATATCACTGATCTGAACAGATTTGAAATACCACAAGCTATTGCCCGTTCCATACTGACACAATCTTCTCCAATAGTTATGATAAGAAAACTGTTATGGAGAAAAACTTTACCAACCTCATAGAAATCCATGTTTTAATTTCTTTTATCGAGTTACCACTTACAACAAGAATTTGAGCAGTTTTACTTTTAAAAATAGGATCAAACAAACAACCTAGCTGCCTAATTCAATTCATTTGTGTTTCCCTTCAGGGGAGTTTTCTGCCATTTTTAGATTTTCAGACCCTAAAGCTATGCACACACTACGGCATTATTAGAGGGGTTGAGCGCACAAGCGGACATCCGGTATTCCGCTGCCCTGGACATCTGCACTTTCCATCGAAAGAGATCAGTATTTGAGGAGGGTTGGTTACGTAAAATGCACATAGCTAAGGAATTATTGGTTATAAGTTTCATTTTTAACAGAAAATTGAGGAAAGAAGAATAATAAAAAAATATTTCTATAGTTATATTATTTTAGACTATTAATGTCTCATAATGTTCAACTTATTGTATTTACCCATTATAAATTTAATACATACATATCCTTTTTAAGTCGTTTTAATAACTAAATTAGCCTTAGCGAGATACGTCGAATGGAGAAAATGCCTTACTGTCCGCCCAGAGGACAAGCATACTGCTAGAACGGCCGGCACGGCAGCTCGGAAATGTCCTAAGATTCATTCTCCAAATCTTTTGCAAGATGGTCGAAGTAATCGTCCGGGAGTGTCCGTTCCTTGCAATAGTGTGTGCTCTCTTATGAAATTCAAGGTTACTGACTTATAAAAATTTATAAATTTTCATAAATGTACAAAATGTCCGTCTGTGCCGTGCCTTGCTATTGGGCATGTAGCCTAAGTCTGAAAACATTGTTTCATTCGGAACACTAAAATGCATCCTAAACAGGGTGCAGTTTAAAAGGAAAATTTTTGACACTTGAAAAAAAGGAGCAAGTAAAAAATTTAGATACGGTAAGTAATTCTATTTTACTATATTATTTATAGTGCCTACAGTTCCAAACGCTTATTATTATATTAAACATATTCTTTATTTAGTATTCATTTCAATCCTTTTATTTAAAAGCCTAGGCCTACATTGTAAAATTAAGACAGTGGTTAATTACATGACTATTAATTAGCAATTAACTTATGCCTACTGAATTAAATTTTAATAAGGATCCAAATACTTTGTTGTAGCTGTGAAATGAGCTCACTTACCATGAGAGGTATCTTTCGTCAGCTTCACCCCACCCTGGTCTAGAACATCGTTAAATGCTGGCCACCCGCACCCTGACTCAAACTTGGTTTTTGAAGAGAATAATGGCTTATCACAGACAACACAACTGTAAGTTCCTGCATCTGTACATTTGTTGTACTTCCCAGTAAACGGTCTGAAAAGTCATAGTTTTCTTCAATTAGTACTAGTTAAATATGTAGGAAAAAAATTAAACAATAGGGCCAATGGGCTATACCATTTTAATTTGAGTAAAATTAATGTAATATTTAAAAATGTTAAAGACTGGAAACTAAACCTGTGCAGAAAGATACAATACCCAAATTATTCAGCAATGATTGCCTTCCCCCCCTCCAAGATTAAAATATTTGCCATGCCAAAAAGATCCCAAAGTTCTTGTTTTAAAATGCTTTACTAAAAAATACTGTTGAAAGAAAGAAAAGTAACCTACAAGAACTATATACTAGCTTAAACATTTATGTATACAGTACTAAACACACTGATGAATAGCCTATTTTGATAACGATGACTTGAGACTAATAGTAAAGTGAATAAAATGATGTAGGAACGTTTCCTAGTCAAGAAGCAAAAACGCCTAACTCCACGTAAAAATAGATAGACTGCCTTGTCAATAAGAAGCACCTGACATTACAAAAGACTACACATTTTTGTGTACACTACAGACATAAAAAATTGTGTTCTATATGGGTAATTATAAAAAAATCTCTAAAACAAAATGAATATGTTGCTCGAGGCGCAACTAAAACAAAATGAATATGTTGCTCGAGGCGCAAAAGATAATATTTTATAGCCTAGGTCTAGGCTAAAGGCCTAAGAGTGAAAAAGCCTGATAGGTTTTACTATCTTCTTGTGTGAAACAAGACTAAGGTACCGAGCCTCGAAAGAAAATATAAAAATCTCTTAGGCATATTTTCTCTCTTGACACTTAGTTACACTTGGAGAAAAGTGAAATTTAACATTTACAGAAAGATTTAAAATATCATCATCAAATGTCAAGGTTACATTAAACTACGGTGCACTGTTTATTTATGCAATAAATTGCGGACTTCAGTGCATGAAAAATCCTCTTGCATTCTCTGTTGCTGTTATTTCTTAGTTTTACTGTAAGAAATAACATTTGGGAATAAAACATCTTATTAGGCCTATGCCTACTTAGTTTCATTAAAATACTATAACTTAACACGTTCGTGGCTAAGCATTTTTTGACAGCCGTCCTCCCATCCTGAAATTAAAAGTTTAGGCCTATACCTTAGTACAAGCTTACTTTGGCTTACTTTAGTTTACTTTTCGCTTATCTAGTAGGTAGGTAGGCTACTTTAGTAGGCCTACAACTTAGTAAGGCAATGTGTTATTTATTTAAAAAACTGGTGAGTTAAACACTTTTTAAAATATGAATTATCTTTACACTATCGTATTAGCCAGTAATGGGCCTAAGTAAATATTCAAGTGAAGTTCATATTACAGTATATAACTTCTTCAGTGTGGAGGTAGGCCCCTAATGTTTTTTTGGCATAAACTTATATATTTTTAGGCCTACCAAAAATGTCACGATCCTATACTTACTTACTTACTGATACTTTGTTTCTTTCCCGTTGACTCGGCAGAGTTTTGGGAGCGTCAAGGGGGCTTCCTAAAAGAGAAGCCTAGGCCATTTTTTAGGAATTAGGCCAGGGGATTAAATATCAAAACCCGACTATCAACTATCTACCGGGCTTGGGCCCTACTATATAATAAAATTCACTTCATAGTTCTTACCTCTCCGTTCCTTTCTCTTGGGTAACATGATACTGAATAGGTGTTAACTTTTTCTTCAATTCACTCTTCTTATCTTCAGAATCAGACATGTTGGAAAAATGTCTAGCACAATTGTTCTCAGGGGATTTATTCTGCTCTTTACCCTTAACAAACAAAGGATTAGTAAACTCTTTATGCCTCAAGAGCTCAAGAACTTTAGATTGTTTACCCCATGCAGAATTACTCCATGAAATTGTGTTCATACTTAAAACTGGCTTTGCACCTAAATATCTTATTGAATTTTTGTTACGAAACATTACGTCAATACCAATTTATATTTAGTAACTTATAGCAAATCGCATAACAACCTGTAAAATAAGTAAACAATCTTCTCTCTTACCTTTCTAACACTTCAGGGTGAAAACGAAAAGTAAAGAGTAAAAATGAAAGTTAGTGAAGTCTGCTGCAATGTGTAAAACAACAGCTGTCAAAATATTGATTGTGATACAGCTAAGGAGCCAAGGACAGATGAGATGAAACTAAAATATGGCCGTCTGCGTGCTGCGTCCCACTTTCTAAATTAAGGTCCTTGGGTTGAGGTTGAGGGAACGGGCGATCCCAAACTTATTACAATAACTTATTCACAACAATGAAATATTTACACTATCCTCTTATGACATCTTTACAATAAACCGCTTATGATATATAGCATTTACATTTAAAATGTCATTTAATATTATCATTGACTATGGATACTTTGGTTCATAGTCAATGATATTATGCTAGTAAATACCTCCTAGACACCAATTTAACTTCTCCAAGTCAGTCCAGTAGCAATACTATCAATGTGGAAGTGATACTGTAAGACTAAACTTGACTATACCCCCTCCATTTCATTCGCTTTTTACAGTGTAAGAAAAGCGCTATTACGAGTCACGAGTACTTTCTAACGTACACACATCAACACAGGGTGGACAACCTGAGAATAAAATAACACTTTAATATTATAGAATTTCATATTTATTCAGTCACTCCCCCATGCCAAGTTTTAAATCATGTATATGTATGTTTTGTGATTATTTGAAATTATTTAAGGTACGGAATTAAAAGTTGGCACAACTGTTAAGTGCGTTAAGGCACAAATGCAAAAGAATTTGGAAATTTCTAACATTTATGGTTGCAAAATGACGACCATTTAAAATTTTCAAACGACTCCTGCCTCCTCCATCGCACCAAAGGCTGTGTACTGTTTAATTTAAATTTAACTCTCGAGCGTTCATTAATTTTGTAGTGACAGGGTGTCTCTGATAGAGCGAACCCACTATTGTTAGTTGTCTTTTGTTATTGGTTGTTATCTTGTTATTAGTTATGTGTATAATGTAACTTTTGTACATTGATCCAGAAATAAAACATTGTAAAAAAAAAATTTCAAAGCTTTTTAGGCTTTCTGTCAATGAAGAGAAAACCAAATTTCTTCACTTCAAAACGTCACAGCTCCAAAATAGGAGACCGCTTTACACAGCGTTGCCTTAATGGGGGAACAGGAACTTGAAGAAGACCCAAAAACCACCTGCCTGGGAGTTGTCTTAGATAATAACTTAAAATGGGATGCCCAAGTTGAACAACTTTTTTCTAAATTGTCTAAATAAATAAATAAATAAATAAATAATTCTTTATTGTCACAAAACGTTTTAAACTATAGCAAAGCTATAAAAATAGGTGACATTGTCAAAATTACAGTCATAAACATAATATGATACTATATACAGGCATAGTTCTCATTATCTTATATAAAACAAATAACAAAGAAAAAGATTTGAAACTAAAACACCGTAAAGCAAAATGAAATACAAGATTTTTTTTAGTTTTCATTTAGGTACTCACTGACACTATAGTATGTTTTGCCTAACAGAAAATCAGCAAGGCTGCTTTTAAATGTGCTGGAGTGAATTAAAGTTTTTAACCTAGATGGCAATTTATTAAAAAGTTTTTTCCCCATATAAGTAGGAGTCTTTTCTACCAGCTTCAGACGATGTCTTGGATATTGAAAGTCCTTTTTAAATCTTGTATCATAATTGTGTTCAAAATTTTCACTAAAAAGATTATTGAAATTTAATTGAACCATTAGAAGTGTTTTATAAATTACTAAATTTGGTAATGTCATTATTTTTAATTCTCTAAAAACTGGTTTGCATGAAGATTTCCATGGTGAAAATGTCATGATTCTTAAAAACTTTTTTTGGACCTTAAAAACTTTTTCACTTTCAGAAGCAAAACCCCAAAACTCTATCCCATACTGCAGTATTGAGTAAAAATATGCATAATAAATCATGACCGAGGTTTTTAAATCTATAGAATTTCTCAAGCATAATATTTGAAAACAGGCTGAGTTTAATTTTGCTATTACCGATTCTATGCATTTACCCCATGACAAGTTTTTATCTACATAAACTCCCAAAAATTTTGCATAGTCATCAATCAGATAAGTTTGATCATTTACTAAATTTAACCTAGTAGTGTGAAACCTAACAAATTTTGTTTTCTCTTCATTTAACTTTAATCCATTTATTTTAAACCATTTCCCTAACTCTGAAAGACTTTCTGAAACATTTTGCTGTAATCCTGCTGAAGTGCTAGATTTAACTACAGCAGTAGTATCAATAGTATCATCTGCATACAGTATTAAATTATTTGAAATATTTTTTGGGAGGTCATTAATGTAAATTAGAAATAACAGGGGCCCTAAAATTGAACCTTGAGGAACCCCAGCTTCTATTTGATCCCACTTTGAATTCACTTTCAGATTGTCTCTACAAATTATGGTTCTCTGGTAGCGGTGATTTAAATAAGATTTTAGCCAGGATACGGAATTTGCTGAAAATTTATATAATTTTAGTTTTTCAATGAGGATACTATGATTAACACAATCAAATGCCTTGGACAGATCACAGAACACACCCATTGTGCTCTGTGACCCATCCAAAGCCCAAGACACCTCATCTACTAAATCAGACAATGCTCTCATTGTGTTAAGACCTTTTCTGAATCCAAACTGCTTATCAGAAAAAATATCAAATGTTTCCAAAAAAAGGGATATTTGGTTATAAGCACACTTTTCAAATATTTTAGAAAATGATGGCAACAGCGAGACAGGGTGATAATTTTCTGGATTTTTATTTTCTCCTTTTTTAAAAAGGGGTTTGAGATCTGCATATTTTAAATGGTCAGGGAAAATTTTATATTGAAAAGATTGGTTAATGATTATAGCTAGAGGCTCTGCTATAAATTTTGCAGATGATTTGATCAAGTCAACTGGAATTTGATCCCAGCCAGATGACCTCTTACTATTTAAAGATTTAATAATTTTAATCATATCTTCTTTGTTTATTAAGTGAAAATAAAAAAATGGGGTTTCCAGTTGATCAGTTAAATTTTGTGTCAAATTCAGTGCCTCATCTCTAGAAGGTGACAAGTCAATTTTTTCTGTGATCTTAATAAATTTGCAATTAAAAAACTCTGCAATTTTTTTCGCATTGTTCAAATATTTATTATCTACTTCAATATCTGGAAAATTTTGCTGACTCTTCTTTAGTCCCAATTCGGTTTTTATTACAGTCCAAGCAGCCTTACTTTTATTTTCTGATTCTTTTATAAATTTTGCATTGCAAGATTTTTTGGACTTATTACACACTTGTTTGAAAATCTTTTTATACTCTTTTACATAGTTAATAAAGTCTACATTATCCGACTTCTTTGCCAGTCTACTCAGCTCTCTCTTTTTAACACTAGATATTTTTATACCTGTAGTGACCCATGGTTTTCTTTTATTTTGAATTTTATTATTATAAAACTTCAAGGGAAAAGCTTCTTCAAACATCATCTGAAATTTTTGAAAAAAGTTAAAACAGTTGGTTTCAAAATTGTTATTGATTGATACATTCCATACTGTTGCGTTCAAAGTATCTAAAAAGGTTTTAATATTTTTCTGAGAAAAAATTCTTTTTTTACATTTTTTATTTCTATTTTCCTTATTTCCTTTGTCTGTATCAGTTATTAAATTTATAAATAAAGACCTGTGATCTGAAATTCCCAATTCTAAATTCATTGTTAGTACTGAAGGCTGAGATTTAATTTCTAACGTTAAAATATTGTCAATACAAGTCTTAGTTGAGTGTGTAATTCTGGTGGGTCTAGTAAAGTTACATTTAAATCCATACTGTGCTAATAATGAAAGGAAGTCTGATCTTTGCCTACCATGACTACAATCCTGCAAAATATCTATATTAAAGTCTCCTGTTATATAAATGTTTTTGATTTTAGTGGCCTTTGATAACAATTGCAATAAACTCTCCAATTTGTACAGAAATGATTTGAAATTTGCCAAATTTGGTGTTCTATAAATTGAAACTATAATTATATTTAATGTTAAAATTTCAACACAAGAAACTTCAAAAACTGAATCCTCATTAAAGATGCACAGATCATTCCTTACAACAAATTTCAAATTTGAACTGAGCAGTATACATGAGCCTCCATGAGTTCCTTCTTTTCTGCAATAAAAATGTGCTAAATTGTAATTTTGAAAACTATTTAACAAACATACATTTTCACTCTTAAGCCAATGTTCATTTAAACAAACTACTGCTATGTTAGAATTTTCTAAAATTAACTCTAAGTCATGTTTTTTGTTAATTACTCCACCTTCAATATTTAAGTGCATTAGCCACATGAATCTCTTATCACATTTTACATTTTTACAAACTGGCCACAAGCCATTAAGACTATGTAGTGAACTATCTAAAGATTTTGATTTGTGATAATTATTACACATAATACAAAAATTGCTAATTCTTAAAGTTAAATTACAGTTATTGTTGGGCTTGCTGTAATGTTTTTTTGCTGCTGGAGAGACACTGGTTGGGTAGGCATGCTGATGTCTGAGGTCTGAGGTCTGAGGGTGTTGGAGGTCTCATGTCAACTGTGGCAGACAGGCCACTGGCACCAGTCATCAGGGAACTGTCATGAGAACTCGAACTCGATGTGTGTCTTGATTTTTCACCATGTGGGTCTGTCGATGGTTGTTGAAGATTGCATTTGTTATTATGCTCCTTGAATAGCTCATTTAGGCGCTTCAGAAGGTCAGCATGAGATAGACCCCTTCTTAGTATTCTGATAGCTTTTTCATCCTTTGATACAATGTAGACAGATGCTTTTGTTGCATTATTATTATTGTATTATTATTGCATTATTGTCTACAAACCTATTTGTTATAAGAAGCTTGGTAAAAACTTTTAAGTATTGACTCATTAAAAATGGTTTATTTCAGTCTGTTTGAAAGTCATATCCAATATTTCCATCATTCTTTGGGGAGCCTCAAGTAAGAAAAACTTGGAAAAAATCTTCAAATTACAGAAGCGAACCATCAGAACAATAGCTCAGCAACCATCCCGGACTCCATGCTCCACATTTTTCAAAAAATACCAAATTTTAACAGTACCACCTCTTTATGTATGGGAAACCGTAGTTTTACTTAGAAGCCAGAACCTGTTCCACATGCCTGTCCACCAATACAACACTCGACATAGAAATAGATTTGCCAGCTCTCATCGACTTCGTCTCACGGAAACCAAACCAGAATACATGGGAAGGAAATTTTTTCAACAACTACCAGAAGACCTTAAAAACATAAATTGCCTCAAGAAGTTTAAATTTCAGCTTAAACAGCACCTTATTGACAAATGCTATTATAGCCTGCCAACCGAGTAATTAGTAATAAGTGATAGTAAATTTTATCTGGTGAAGTAGTGAGTCAAATAAGTCACTATGAAAGTATGAATGAAGAAAGGAAAAGAAATATAAACAATTAATTAAATGAAGAGGAAGGAGAAGTACGACTCGCCACATACTCTGCCTCGGAGTCTACGTGGTCCAAAGGATAAGTAAGTAAAGTAAAATACCTACTAGACGCCAATTTAACTTCTCCAAGTCAGTCCAGTAGCAATACTATCAACGTGGAAGTAATAAGACTAAACTTTACAAATTTCCTTACCCCTTCCATTTCATTCGCTTTTTACAGTGTAAGAAAAGCGCTATTACGAGTACTTTCTAACGTACACACATCCAACACATGGTAGACAACCTGAGAATAAAATAATACTTTAATATTATAGAATATCATATTTATTCAGTCACTCCGCCATGCCAAGTTTTAAATCGTGTATATGTATGTTTTGTGACAGTGCTGTTGTTGTTTTTAAATTTTTTAAACTGACGCAATCTATCCGACCACGGTCTGTCAATGATGCAGTATTCAAGTATTAAAGTAAGTCATTATATTGTTCTAATTGTGTAGGTACATCTATACTTATTTAATACGCTAAGGGTTTTTTTGTCTTGAGAACTCCTCCTACAATTTTCAACCGATTTTGAAGTTTTTGGTGTCATTGGATAGGGCTTGGTCTGTAGTTGTTTCCGCCGAAATGTGATGAGAATCGGACTGAAAATAAAGGCGCTATCCACCATTGAAATCTCAAAATTACCCATTTAAATAACATTGTGATTTAATAACGCATTTTAAACATCTGTTAATAATCAGCTGTAAATACGTTTAGTTTTTATGATTAAAGATATTCACAATATTGGATTGGTCGGATGTCATTGATTTAAATCTTAAAGTAACATTTGTATTGTATTAAAAAAAATTGTTCGATCTCGAGCAACACGTATACTAGTATGGTTAAAAAGTGTTAATTGACTGAAATGTTTTAATTCTTATTTTGTGTCTTAAGCACATGAAGAATCAATATAGCTTCGATCCTCTTAATTCAATAGGGGTTTCATCTGTTACATATCTTTTTCTCTCGACCTTCCTAACCGATTTTTAAGATTTTCGTGTCATTTTAAAACTTATTATCTAGTGTGTGTGCGAATGGTAGTTAAAAAGGTCATTACGTTTCTCGGACTTCGCCCACTATAATAATCTTTGATTTTGTCCTATAGAGTGCTTGCAGTATACCAACCGAAACCATTTGAATGAACTTTAAAAAAATAAAAAGTAAAACAATTCAGCATTTTGTATTTTTAATGCCGCTTAACGGATTACGGAGATAATCTAAATGTATGTTCCCCATGTCATTCTTAAGGGAAATAAACAAAACCCCTCATCTTGTTTATTTATTGACATAACTTGATAAAATTTGGTAAGTACCTTCACTAGACAGGGTTTAAAATACATTTGCTTACAACACCCTATGGCGGCAAACCTACATACTGACCCCCACAATGTTTATGGGGAAAATTAAAAAGCCAAATATATTGATGAAATTTGATATTTACCTTCACTGGTGTGAAGTTGTGGATTGTCCTACATTTTCTAACAACCGATGATATCAAACCTACATACTCAGTTCTATTGTGTTTAAGGGGGAATTAAAAATTTTTCAAATTTCATTGGAAATTCGCTGAGAGTAGGCAGGTAGAAATGCGACAGGTGTACACATTTACGTATTTCCCTCCGTGATGGTCTAGCCTTTTGACTGGTAACGCGCGCCACTATATATTGTAACGACTGTTCAGAAGTAATAATGAATTTAAAAGTAAACAAGGGAACTAAGAATATATGGTAGAATTGATTATTATATATTTGCTTTATTATTAACTTGATTGTTAGATGTTAGTTAGATAATAATCGAATTTTTTTACAAATAGTCCTAATGTAAAATAGAGTAATATGGTGTTATTACGATAAATATATCGTACCCGTAGCAACAATGCTTCATCCGCATATTCAATCAGCTGTGGAAATCTAAATATTATAAGTTATCTTGACTTCCATTTAAGTTTTAACATTCTAATTGCCTTGGTTTAACGCTTCGTGTCCAGGGATTTTTCTACCCGCGGCAAGAACTCAATTTGGCCCCCCTCGAGTGAAAATATTCCACACGATGCATGGGCCCAATATTAACAATTAAGATAAATGTTAAGTGCAGGTTGAGATACATAATACATCATTTTTCATTTTAAAAAACTTCTTTTTGAGTGCCAAAGTGTATCAGTGTTCTGTCATGTCAGGCACACTAAGAGTTAGAAGAAAACTCTAAATGCCAGTATAAGTGATATGGACATTAAAGACCCACTTGCAGAGTGCAATATGCGCCACTATTCTGACCCCTTCTTAAGGGTGAGAGATTAAAATTAATCGCAATCATTAAAACTCTCTATTAAGAATTATATGGACAAATTTTAAAATACAATTACATTATTATTTTTAATAAGTTTAACAGTTTTATTTTTAGATCAAACATGTTTATCTTATATACAACATTGTTAGATTATTGCCTACAAAATTTGCATAAACAATTATTTACTTTTTGTTAGGGTTCAGGATAAGACACCAAGAAAACATTACCACCGATCAGGGGCGCTTTTTGTTACGATTAAAGAGCTGACGCACATCACCGCTGATCAGAGGCGTCCTTGACCATATGTAGGGGCTCTTTCTATAGCCAATATATTGGGCGCCCTTACTACCGATCGAGAGTGCTCGTGTCCAACGATCGGGAGCATTCTTTACGGCAGAGAGCGGACGCTCTTTACCGCCGATAGCGAACGCTCTTTACTACCGATAAGATTAGCGGGCGCTCTTTACTGCCAATCGGAGGCGTCTTCAACCACATATACAGGGTGATTCACGAGGAAGTACAGAAATTTCGGGAGGTGATTCTACTCATGAAAATAAACAAAAAAGGCCATATAAACATATGTCCTAAAATCGTTCGTTTAGCCGATAGCCGCCATTTTGTTTTTTGCATGTAATAATTTTTATTTCCGTAACGGATTTATGTATTTACTTCATATTTCGCATGGCCCTTTATCATAACAATGTTAATTTTCAGAAAAAATATTATTATTTTCCGATGTGTATTTTAAAAATGGCGGCCATTTTAAATTTTCAAACTCAAATTTCTCAAAAACAGCAATTTTTGTCAAAATTTTATTTGAGACAAAAAAGTTGACAAATTTAATTATCTAAACAATGATACCAAGTTTGTAAAGATCTGACAACATTTTTTTGGGATTTTTCTATTAAAATAACCTAAATTTACATTATTTATAATGCAAAATCTACGTTTTTTGCAGAAAAATCAATATAACTCCGTTATTTGTTGTTAGATCTTTACAGACTTGGTATCATTGTTTAGATAATTAAATTTGTCAACTTTTTTGTCTCGAATAAAATGTTGACTAAAATTGCCGTTTTTGAAAAATTTGAGTTTGAAATTTTTAAATGGCCGCCATTTTGAAAATACACATCGGAAAATAAATAATATTTTTTCTGAAAGTTAACATTGTTGTGATAAAGGTTCATGCCAAATATGAAGTAAATCCATCAAATCGTTACGGAGATAAAAATTATTACGTATAAAAAACAAAATGGCGGCTAGCGGCTAAACGAAGGATTTTAGCACATATGTTTATATGACTTTTCTTGTTTATTTTCATGTGTAGAATCACCTCACAAAATTTCTGCACTTCGTCGTGAATCACCCTGTATAAGCGCTGTTTATTGCTAATAGTGGGGGCCCTTAACCACCAATCAAGAGTGTTCGTCCCCGGGGAAAATCGGGAGCGCTCTTGACGGCAGATAGCGGACGTTCTTTATCGCAGATAGCGGAAGCTTTTACCGCCGATAGCGGGTGCTCTTTGCTGCAGATCGCAGGCATCCTTAAAAGCCTATAAAGGCGCTCTTTAAAGTAAATGTTGTACGCCCTTAACCACATCGAGTGCTAGTCTCCGTCAATCAATGATGTTCGTCTCCGTCGTAATGGCACACCTCGAGCTTTGGTGCACTGGGCGATTGCCTAGTTTGCCTAAGATTCAGCCCTTTGGTGCCCCCCTCCCTTATTTACGTCACTGTTCGTGCCCGGAACAAAAAAAGTTACACAGCAGACCTTGACAAACAATTAATTATTCTTTTCCTCTACCAATCTTGTTTGTATACATTAATTGTACTTTGTTGTGTGTTGATGCATATTCTTTACTTTAGTTGAATGAAGTAATTCTGATTCTGATTGCCACTCAATGACAAAGCATTTCAAGATCCCGCCGATAGTGGGAACTCCAGTTAGTTACCCAATCTTTTACTTTAAAGCGAAACTAGGACAGCTCACAATATATTACGGTCTTTTATTACCTTATTCGTCTCCAGTTCGTGGTTTACTCTGCAACCTGTGTTTAAATGCTAATATTGCGCCATTCTCAAGTAGCTCGTCAAGGGTTGAAAGTAGTCCCATTTTCAATGACGACGTCCTCCCAACTGAAAACGTTACTTTCACACCTTACGAGTTACTTGAGAATGGCGCAAAGTTAGCTTGAAACCCGGAAGGTAGTGTAACTCAACCACCAAGAACTTGAGACGAATCTTTCTTTTAGATTCCTTTAGACGAATAAGATAATTTAACCATTCAACCAGCTCAGAAGAAAATCATGAGCAAAACATGTAGCTTCAAAATACACAGTGTATATATCCTCAGAGGTGATTGAGAGACAGTCATGACACTCTGTCACTTGGGGTGTTCGGCAGAACCACCTGGGAACTCCAGTTGCGCGAGGAACCAGTGGCTTGAAGCGCTAGTGTGGAGTTACGGATTCACTAGCGTTCGTAGTGGTTGGTGTCTGCATTGGTGTCAAAATCAGACTATGCTGGTATAATCCTGAAAAAATCCACATCAGAATAAAAAATTAATTGGTAGCACCAACGAGGTTAAACTAGGTATAGTAACGGAAGCCCTGACGGGCCAAAGAGCGACAAGCATATTTACTAGTATATCGCTGTTTTGAAAGTCGGCGGGCCGTATTTATAAGTCGTGTTTGAAAGTCCGCGAGCGTTTTGATAGACTAATTGATAATAACTTTCGCTGATTTTTTCACACATGCTACCAATGTATACAGAACCGAATAAGTAGTGACATCCTTATGAGGAAGTGTTTCGCCCCCGAAACACAGATAGCACCACCAAGACGTAATTTTTATTCAAGGATCCTGCTGATTGGTTGAATGGAAACAGATGGCTAGAAAAATTTTGCAGACGTTTGTTATTGTTTTGATTTTTTATAAATAAATATGCTCATTTTGACATTTAAGATGTAGAAAGAGGGCTTTCTGTGACAGTAAGGAGAAGTAATCCTAGCATCAGCGCTTTATTTTACTCTGGTTTTAACTAAAACTAAAACTTTTTAACATGTGTGAAGGAGAGATGTATTTAGGGATTTTTTATTAGATAAAAGACTATGAACATTGTGTACTTTAGTAGGAGGCCGCAACGGTCATGACTAGAGTCAAGGTCCCGCTGGATGGCAAGGCGCTTTGGAGGTAAACACTGGGTTCGTCGAACTGAAGGTCAGAGACGAGGTGCGATCTAATATATAGGTCAACTTGCTTGTAGTTGGGGAGAGCGGTGCCTGGACCCGGGGCGGTCGTAGGTGAGTAACCGTATTTGGTTGATTTTGGGAAAATAGGCCCTGTTAGAAGTTTTTGGGGTTTTCGTGTTAAAGAGTTAGTTAAAGTTCTTTTGGGTTGAGTCTTTAAGTTTTATTGTAGTTGAGTTTTTTAAGGAAAGAGGGTTTAATTTCTGTAGCATATTTAAAGAAGAAATAAGTTTGTTTGAGTTTAAATTAAAGTCTCAGTTGACCAGATTGCACAACCTCCAGAGCGAGTTTGCCGTCCAGAGTAAATGTTTTAAGAGAGAATATTATTGTTTTGTTTTGTTTGGGAAGACGTTTTGTATAAGAAATTATTAGAGTCCAGTTTATGTATTGTGTTTTGTATGGATAGGGTTTTGATTTGATTAAAAAGAAAGGTCCGCTCAAACACGTGTATCTGTTATTAAGTAGAAACCCATATTATCCCTGATTACTTTAGAATTAATTAGCTACGCTCCCTAAAGTGGTAGACGGACCAAGGTGGGGTTCGCTACACATGGGATGTCCCAACTTATTCGGTTCTGTATACATTAATGCTACCCTCAGATATGTTTCACATTTCAACCGACTGATCTTCTCCATTGCCAACGGAGCACATATCATACAAACGACTTTTGTACATGCATGATAAAAAGATGCAAATACAGGTCAGATTGGTATTCCGATCCTATTGAACCTTCAGATGTGTAATTTTTAGTTATAAACTATGACTGTTTTATAAAACTTCAACTGGATGACCTTGAAATTTCCCCTACTACTACTTTTTATTTTAACATACTGTTGAACTTATTTTTATCATTCCACTTCGAACACTCTAAACGACAACATGCCATCGAATTCCATCAATTTTCAACATATAATCATTGAAAAAGCTGAAATGGAAGAATTATTTCAAAACTTACTTTTCATCATGAACAACTATCCTAAAAGATGGTTTAAAATTGGTGTAGAACTTATTCGTCCTGATGTTATACATTCTTTGTCTTCGTCGTCACAGAGTGAGGAAGACCAAGTGACTACTTCTGTTAAAATTGTTGAATTAAACGACGAAGAGGAAGAATTAAACGCTTTACTCAATTACAAACTCAAGGTCACCGCTATATAGGTCAGTGCTCCTCATTCAATCGCCAACTCTCGCACCATGAACATCTCTCCATTGGCACGAATGAATACTAGTTTTGTAGTTAATTCAAAAGAGGATCTACAAGATATATTCAATACTTTAGAGGAAATTGTAAATAAATTTAACACTATCACTGTGAATAGTTTATACGGTTGTCCTATTTGTAATACAGTTGAAAGTTCAGACAAAGATGGTTTACTAAACCTAACCCCTGTACCATCTGACACTACAACGGCAACTGACATTAATGATGACGATCAACATTTTTCTCCCACCACTTCCTTATGAAACACATCTTACCCCCACCCCTTCTTCATAAAACTAAAGTATCTTACACTCACTTCTCATTTCGTCCTCAAGTTTTGAACTATCAACATCACTTAAAAACTAATACTGCTGTTTCAAATTATAAATGTTCGACATGATGGATGAAGTTCCCTTCGTAACGATAATGGAAGAGGATAGACTGAAATTGGAAATTAACCGATTGGAACTAGAACAAAACAACTAACGGGAATGTTACGTTTGTTGAAACTTTTCAAGTACATAATTTGGGGACTCTGCTTTTACCTTTTCATCGTTGTCACTATTTGTATTTACAACTCTATCGTTCATCAAGTTCAAATTATTTAACTTCGACTGTTGAACATCAAAGGATGTTAAATAAAAAAAACACCACCTCATCTCACTTTTCAACAACTTTACATGTACATATAACCTATTCCGCTATCGCCACAAAATTGAACTAAACTATTTTGGAGATAGCCGAATAGGATTTTTTAAAACTTCCTCGGAATGACCTTGACATACTTTCCATACCCCATCCATCAATGTAAAATTTAATTCCGAACAAAATTTTAATTTATGACAAGGGTCAGTACTCTACAGCGCATTCAATTGGTGGGGGGGGGGGGGGGGGGGGAAGGGAACAAAAACTTGATAATTTATCCCTCAAGCTATTGCTGAAGTTCTTGTCTGCCTAGACTTATCTCTAATTTGACAAATAACAATCGTGTTCTGATCGTTCAAATGGTTTTATTATCGGGAGAGAAAAAACAAATTGACTATGAAGCATTGTTAAAGTTCAATCTTTTTTAATTTTAGTAATTTGTTTACGATTAATTTAATTTTTAATAAATCAAATAGGTAGTTTCATCTGAAGCCCAAATTATTGTACGAAAATAAGTAGCCTATCGTACAGTGATGTATCGTACAGTGATGTATCGTACATCGTACAGGGGGCCAAATATCGGACAAAAATAGTTATTTGTGCTTCTAGGGACTAAAGTACAATGTTTTCTCCCTGAAGGGAAAGTGTTGTCGCCCGAAGGCGAAGCCGAGGGCGACAATTTCCCTGAGGGAGAAAAGTACTTTAGTCCCTTGATGCACACAACATTTTTCCTCCACCTATACGAATCAAATTTAGGCCTAATAGGCCTACCGTAGATAATTTAACTTTACCTTCATATGATCCCTTGCTCCGTCAAGCTGGATCTGTCACATTAACATAAAAAACACACAAGGTAGGCCATATCAATTTTGAAGAACACGGAAAAAAATATAATTTAAGCCTAATCAAAAGTTTTACACTTATGTTTTGTACTTCATAGGTTAATAGCCTACCCAAGCAAAATGTAAACAAACACCTACACTGCCACGGCCATCTCTAATACTAGAGATGCTGCTCACCCAATGCTGACTGAATGGTCAGCAGTCGGGCTAATCGGCTACAGCTGCTATTAGTCAACAATGAGTAACGAAACAAATACAAGTAACAGCTGACTGAGGCTCATGTTCTTTTTAATCTCTCTTTTAATGTTATTCTTATGTAACTAACTTTAGCCCCGTGGTACGAAAAAACTCGAGTTTTCCCTAGGTAGAAAGATTAAGTATTCAAGTCACATGGGATAGAAATTAGTACTTTACTACTCTATTCCAAGGAGTAAAATACGGCTTTAGATAGTAGGTGGAGGAAAAAAAATTATCGTACGTCTGGAAACACTTGTCAATATCTAAAATTATTTATTCCCCTAGGGCCTATAGACAGGGTGTCTACTGCCAAAGAAATAAAAAAATCAGTAACTTTTGGGGGTAAAAGATGTAAAAAATCAGTGCCTTTTCAGTCTCTAAGATAGAAAATTTTGGGGGGAAATTGTTAAAGTTGCAAAACTTTTGCTCATAATCGCATTGTTTTCTCAATTCATAGTAAAAATCTGTGACTTTTCTTGCATTTTAAGGAAAAATAAGTGACTTTTTGGTGACTTCCGTGACCATTAACTAAAATCCGTGACTTTTAGTGACTTTAGTGACTGAAGTCAAGGGTAGACTGTAGTGTAGTGTACTGTACTGTAGTGTAGTGGTAGACACCCTGATAGAGGACCTGAGTTTTATCATACTTCCTGCCGGGGAGCCATACCGCTAGACACCAAGACGTTTAGACAGTTGCATTAATCGCACAACTACAAACAATATCTTAGCCATCTCTACATAGTAGTGCTAGATGGCTTTGACGATACAACTTTTGATCTAAATATAAATATTTAATTCAGCTCTCTAAATAATGATGACTTGCGCTGTTGTAATTATGTTTAAAGATTAATTTAGTAATTTTTTGACAATACTATCATAAATATTTTTATGATAGGCAGGGGGCTCATGTAACAGCGCCCACAATGTGTCCTCTGAGGGCCTTGGCCCCAACAAAATTTCCTAAAAGAGAACCCGGCTAAGGCTCGCGGATCCCCCCGCACCATGGGCCTGCTATCGCCGCCACTGCTCATTATGAGAATTCAGTCACTTACCTGTTCTGTCTGAAAATCACCAACTGCTTTTGCTAAATACAGTGGAAGAAGTAATTGAAAAGAGTAAAATAAAATGGATTTTATAAATGGATGTCATAGCCCTGTTACTATAAATAATCACAATAATATAGTGATAAATAAAGAAATAATAACATTACAAGACATGTCATGACTAAAGAACAAATCCAACAAGAAAGGCTTAAAAGTCCAAGTCTTGAAGTGCAAAAAGTTGCTGTATCGGTCTTCCGCCTCTTTTGTCGGTGATGTAAAACACTTTGGTATCACTGCCTCCTACTTCCGTCTGTGTGCTCCTTGTCTGCGTGTCTGAGTATCGTAATGTCTCTGTGAAGATGGACCTTGGCAGGTTGAGTTGTTGCTCCATTAACAGAGCCTCTAACTGCATGTTGTACTTCTTGTTCTCCAGACATTCCGTCTGTAGTTCCATGATTCTTTGCCGTTTGCTCTTCTCATCCATAAAGGATGTGGATGTTTTGTATGGTGTGTATAGTCTAGGAGGATCTGGAAACATGGGTGAATTTCAAATTACAGTAATTATAATTTTTAACTAACCTAGTCATTTATTAAAGAGCTTTTCTTTACGGGTACATATTAAGCTAGTTGAGTGCAAGATGTTTTGCGTATTTTATTACTTGCTTGTTGCCTTACACTGTAATTTTGCGAGCTCGTTCGCTCCTCTCCCTCATTCTCAGTATGAGCTATGTTGTATGGCAGTATGTTGTCTGCCATACAACACATCGTTCAACCGTGCCGTTAGGAAAACCTTCCAAAAATCCAAATATAGGGGAGAGTAGGGTAATCGTGCGCGGCGGGTAAAGGTGCGCATAGTAGTTTCTTATGAATGAAATAAGTTAAAAAGCTCCAGTATGTGCTGCAGCCTAGCGGGGGACTCAACAACTAATACCCGACCTCGTGGTTTTCGATACTGAAATTTTTGAGGTTATGAGAGGCCAAAATCTAAAAGTCGTGTGTGTCATGTTATTTTTGCGCCTCAGAAAATAGTAAGGTTAGGGCAGATCTTTAGATATCTTAATACTTATTTAGTATTACAATTAATGGTAGTCTTTGCTTTATCGTTTGAACCAATTAATTTATGGTTTCATCCCTTCTTAAGATAGTGAGAAAATAAAATACTTTCGAATGCAATATCGGGTAATGGTGCGCGGCAGTGGGCACCATGTAGTTATAGGTAAGAAAAAAATTACTTCCCCTTTTCACATTCTTGTTTACAGATGCTCATAAATTGTTCGTCCTGGAGTCATGCAGACAGGTCAGGTGCAGACACAGCAGAAAATTAGCCTACGTGTGTTAATTTTGCATTAACCCTTGAACAATTTTGTAATTTTAATCAAAACTTTTGTTAAGTGTATTGATTAGCTCAAAGAAAGTATTGTTTAGCTTTAAGACATTCCATATGTTATATTGATATTGAATTTATATTAATGAAACACATTTATTCTAATTATTTCAACCCATACGTCCCTGCGCACCATTACCCACCCCCATGCGCACAATTACCCGATGGGTAGGGAAATTGTGCGCAAGTGCATATTTTTATATAATGGTGTATATTTAATCAATGTTAATATATATGATAATGATAATTTTTTATAAGAAACTACATTAAATACCAAAGAGTTTGACACATGTATTGGTAATTTTTGCCCGCATATTTTCTGGGAAGAATTTTTTTCCCTTAGGTGCGCACCATTACCCTTCTTTCCCCTACTATAAGCTACAAGACCAAAAACAATGTATATGAAATATTGAATAAGAAAATTAATAAGACAAATGATCCAATCCAAGATAACTATGAAAAATCTGGAATATACAAGATACATTTTTCAGAATGCGAAAACTACTATATCGGACAAACAAGGCGAACTATTAAGACAAGATATAAAGAACATGTCCAAGCCATTAATTCAAAAAACTTGACAAGCATGAAGTCAAATGTCGCAGAACACATGCTCAAAAACAACCACAGCTTCAAATCGATAAAAGAGGATTTTGAGAATTTAGAATAAGGCCAAAAAGGAAAAAAGTTAGACGTCAAAGAAAAATTTCAGATATATTTACACTGCAAAAAAGACCCGTCAAATATGATAAACACGCAACAAAGTGCAAAAAAACATATATTATTTGATGAAATATTAAAAGTCGAAAACCATGGCCAAATTAAATAAAACAAAAACAGCTGAAAATACAAGAACAGAAAGTAGTTTATTTAGTGTTAAGTTTGTTTAAGGTTAATGTAAATTTAGATAGGAAGACCGTGATCATGGGCTTAAGCCCGAAACATGTTGGTCAATTAAATGTTTAATAAAAAACCATTCAGAGTGCTAAGTTCAATGATTTAAATAATAATAATATACAGGGTGTTTCAGAACTCCCTGACAATATTTTAGTGCATTGTTTCTGGGTTAGAAACATATCTAAATATCATATTTAAATTGTCTGGAAGTCTTTAGATATACACACAGCCGCCATTTTGTTTTTTTTCACATAATAATTTTTATTTCCGTAACGGATGGTTGTATTAAATTCATATTTGGCATGAATCTTTATTATACCAATGTACATTTCCAGGAAAAAATTAATTTTTTCCGCTGTATATTTTCAAAATGGCGGCCATTTTAAATTTTCAAACGCAAATATCTCAAAATCAGAAAATTTTATAAAAATTTTGCAAGACACAAAAAAGTTGACATAATTATCTAACCAATGGTACCAAGTTTGTAAAGATCTGACAACAAATAACGGAGTTATTGCGATTTTTCGCCATGAAAACATTGATTTTGCTGTTAAATGGGTTTAATTTGCATTCATTTTAATGCAAAACAATGTTTTCATGAAGAAAAAATAACTCTGTTACTTGTTGTCAGATCCTTACATACTTGGTACCATTGGCTAGATAATTTAATTTGTCAACTTTTTTGTGTCTTGTAAAATTTTTATAAAATTTTCCTATTTTGAGATATTTGCGTTTGAAAATTTAAAATGGCCGCCATTTTGAAAATATATAGCGGAAAAAATTAATTTTTTTCCTGGAAATGTACATTGGTATAATAAAGAATCATGCCAAATATGAATTTAATACAACCATCCGTTACGGAAATAAAAATTATCATGTGAAAAAAAACAAAATGGCGGCTGTGTGAGTAACTAAAGACTTCCGGACAATTTAAATATGATATTTTAGATATGTTTCTAACCCAGAAACTATGCCCTAAAATATTGTCAGGGAGTTCTGAAACACCCTGTATATTATATATATATATGAAAATGAACGAACGGTGTTTTTGGTTTCTGGGGACCTCAAAATGAAAAAGTAACATGGTCCCGTACTTTGGTATTATCATGGCTACTACCGTAATAGCGTATTCCCTATAGGGAACTTCGAAGAAAATCACTAACACAAACTTATTTTGTTCTCATGTCTCACACTGTAGTAAACTGACACCTTTAGTAACAATAACAAAGCATATCAGCCAATTTGAACGAAATAACTCACAGTTGATGCTGAAACATTGTTGGCACCTGATGGGATGAAATTGATTATGTATTTATAATAATACAGAAGAATTTTCTGACCGCTATATTAGATTTGGATGTTTTGATGTATATACGAGGGCTATTCAGAAAGTAAGGAACGTTTTCGTCTTACGCCGTTGTACGCGCGCGTATCGAATATATTAGGGTATGAGAGTGCTCGGGGCCTCAGTGGCTATCCAGCCGTGACACTTGGAGCATCGTCGTGCCGCCCGTTTTCTTTATATTTAAATTCAAAATGGCCGCTTCCGTAAAAAGTCCCGCCAGTTGCTAAGTGCGATCGGTAACACGGTTTTTGTTGACAAAAAACTAAAAACCGATAGAGATTTATTGATTTTTATTCTTTCAATTTCAACACAGCAAAGTCCGTGAAACTTGCGGGAAAGATAACGAAAGCTTTGTTATGGTGGAGCAGCGGTTTTCACGGATCTTATCGTCAACTTTAGTGACCGGTTCGTCAGTCACAACGCTCGGTCGTCCACTCCACTGCTCATCAAGAACATTGGTTCGGTCATTTGTAAACTGAATACACAATTTACGCACAGAACTTTCATTCAAGACATTGTTCCCATACTTCCACACTTTTCGATAAATCTTTATCGGTTTTAAGTTTTTTGTCAACAAAAACCGTGTTACCGATCGCACTTTGCAACTGGCGGGACTTTTTACGGAAGCGGCCATTTTGAATTTAAATAGAAAGAAAACGGGCGGCGCGACGATGCTCCAAGTGTCACGGCTGGATAGCCACTGAGGCCCCGAGCACTCTCATAGCCTAATATATTCGATACGCGCTCGTACAACGGCGTAAGACGAAAACGTTCCTTACTTTCTGAATAGCCCTCGTACTTGTTAAGCGTTTGTAAACGTAGGTTCCCTTAACCGATATACCGTAATTTGTCTAAAGCTCGCAACAACCAATATGGCAGAGAACGTATATATATATATATATATATATATATATATACGTTTAATGCTTGGGAAAAGTTAACAACTAAAAAACATTATACCGGTTGGGTCATTTATCATGCAAAATGTCAAAGTGAAAATCATGTTTATACATATAAGCGATTGGTTACCTTTTACTTGATAAGCAATTTCATTTTGTTGTGTTGGCTCACTTGTAACTTGCTCGTTGCGTCAGAACTGTCTTGTCAAATTTAATTCATTGGAAAACTGGCGTCTAACGAATTTGTACCTCCTCGTTGAAATAGTAAGTTGAATTGTTAATTATAAAATGTAACTAAGTTTATTATGTTTTATATATTGTACAATAACTCATTAAATACTTCTGTTGTCTTAAAAACATTCCATTGTAAATAATTAACTTCTGTTTAAAAGAGACAAACATCTTTGTTCACTATTGCCTGTTTGAAATTGTTTGGAATTTTCACGTGTTCTTTAAAATCAAGAATATTAAAAGTAATAAAGAAATAATTAATTAACTTGAGATTACCTAGATATTAATGTGTTTGGGAATTTTGTTTTATTTCCAGACGAGGTTCGAGGTTACGTTAGCATTACAGACCCAGTCACTTCCACTCAGACATAAAGTAAGATCTACCCTATTTATTTGTATTTGGTATATGGGTTTAGATTAAGAAATTTGAAAGCTGATTTTTGCATATGAATTTATTTACAATAAAATCCTACTTGATATAATCCCTCGAAGTTATGCTTCTCACCTGATAATCCTGTACTCTAGGCTATAGCAATATTGGTTTCTGATTCAATATCTAAATTATATTTGTGTTGCCCTACAATTGGCTATATATCTCATTCATGGGTATACATATTATGTGCAACTCTGCTGGTGAATCAGAATTTTTAAAACCAATATAGCCTACAGGATTAAGAAGCTAAAATAGGCCTATATAAGTAAAAAGAAATAAACCTACACAATATATTTCACTGTTTTGATTAATTGTTTATATGAATTAAGCCAATATGACCAGGAAATACAACTTAAATTATCTGAACAAAGAAGAATTAAAGTATGAACTTTTATTAAGAGGACAAAGCTTTGAAAATGATAATGTTGATACCTTGAGGAAAACTCTAAGAACTTGTATCAATCACCCCACAGAAGTAAATAATTTAAGTGGCAAATACACTATTGAAGAAGAAATCACGGGAATCTTTGAAAAATTCGACCTTGTTACTAGCCTAATAGATCAATGCCAAGAAGAGTGTTCTAAATTAAAGATAGCAAAAACAAAGGCTAAATTATTGCATCTACAAACTAGAGCAAATAACTTATTAAAATGTCGACTAAGTCAAGAGCAAAAACAAAAGATGATCGAAATTAGCGCTAAAATTACCACTAGTTCTGAGAACTTCAAGACTGTAGAAGAAGGAATCAACTCTGACGAAATGGCCGTCTTTGAGGAACAACTTAACTCGTCTTTGATGGAAGAAGAAGAGGCTCTGCAGAAAATGGAACAACGCAAAGTACCGGCTACTGCACTCGCCACGTCAACACCTCAGCGAGAGTTCAACGCACCTACGCTAACTAGGGAAACCGGGCCACAACCTACTGAAGCACTCATCGCAGCCCCAGCCATCAGCCATCATTCGTCACTTGTTCCACTACTCTCCAATTACACACAACCAAAAACTAGTGTCTTTGCTAAATTATCCAATCCCTTGGAAGTATATTTTAAAAGGTTTCCTGTATGCAATGGACTTGAAACAAATCCCTTATTGCAATTTCTAAGAAATTTTGTAAATATACGAAAGGAAACTACTATGAGCGAGAAAGAACTCTATGAAATCTTACCAATCTATTCTACGCCTCCATTGCTTAATAAAATTTTAGAGCACAAACAGACTTCAAAAACACTAGACATGCTCCATTTGGATATTCTGAATACTTTCATTCCCAGTACATTAAAAGAAAAACTGAAGCAAGACTTGGTATTTCGGCCCCAAAAGACAAATGAACCCCTCTCCATTTACATAGACGAGGTGAAAATTAATCATGAAATTCTCAAAACAAACTTGACTGAAAATGAAATAGTGACCTTCATTAAAAATGGTGTTCATCCACAAGTAAGGAGTAAACTTATATTTGAAAAAAGTCCCGAAACATTTGCAGATCTAGACCAATTATGCATAAATGTTAATAACATATCTTACAATGACTTTGTTAGAGAACAAACCCGCTCAAGAAATCAAGTTGTTTCAAATGCACAAAATTCAAATGCGATACATCCCCGTGAAGCAAGGCAGAACTTTAACTCACACCCTACGTATCACACTCAGCAAAAACGATTAAACACCGAAGGTGAAAAAGGTATGTTATCACTGTAATAGGCCTGGTCATCTTGCGCGGCAATGCTACCGCAAGCCAAAAAACTATTAGCGCCGGGAGAATCACACGAGAAAATCGCTAGTCAAACTAATTCTAGTCAAAAATATTTTCCTGATGGCACGCTATGTAAAGATTTTCTCAGTAACTGTGAAAAACAGCATTCACCAGAATTTAAAGGCGAATTATGAAATTTAGTAAAAGGCTATAATAAGGTAAATAATCCGAGATTGAACAAAGTTAAAGGTAAAATAGTTAAACATTTACCTTGTATTAATGTTAATTTAAATCATGATTTGAGTATTCCTGCTTTATTAGATACTGGAGCAAGTATGAATTTCATTAGTGAAGAGCTGTACAAGAAATTATGCGAAAGGAAGTTGATTATGGACCAATCTAAGTGGGAAGGAACTATATTAGCAGCAAATGACAATCCTATCGAAGTAATTCGAGAATGCAAAATGAAGATTAAAATTCAAAAATATTCTTGGATTGAGAAATTTTTGGTAATCAAACAGAACTACTTCAAATTAATTTTAGGACATCCATTTATGAACAAAAAGGGCTTAACTCTGAATCTGTCCGCCCAAACTTGTAAATTTGAGTTCGATCCAAATTGTGAAATAAAATTAGTGAGAAACGAGGCAGCTGAACATTTAGCATTACATTTCTTAAAGATTGGCACTGTGGAAATGAGCGAAGAAATAAATGAGATAATAAACAACTATCCTGATGTTTTCACTGATAAAATCGGAGCCGCATTGGATTTAGAAGTCAAATTGAAGCTCACAGATAACAAACCCATAAACATCCGACCATATTATCTTAGTCCTCCCAAAATAAAACTTATGAAAAGTATTATTGACCAATGGATTTCTGAGGATATAATAGAAACATCTACTAGTGAATGGAGTTCTCCTGCATTCTTAACCAACAAAGACCGGTTACTATTAATTACTACCGGTTAGTTATTAATTATACCGAACTAAATAAAAAATTGGTAAAGGTAAACTATCCGTTAGGCGACTTACAAAATCTACATCAGCATCTCAGGGGAGCAAAATATTTCACTGTCTTAGATTTGAATAAGGCCTTCTTACAATGCAAACTCGCAGAAAATTCCCGAGATATAACATCCTTCTGCACAATCTTTGGAAAGTATCGTATGAAAAGAATTCCTTTCGGACTCCAAGTTGGTAGTTCCATATTAGCAAATTATTTGGACAAGATTTTCAATGACATAAAGTTTGTATTTCTTATAAATTTCTGCGATGATATAGTAATTTATAGTCCTGACAAAAACTCGCACTTAGCCCATGTCAAGGAAGTGATCAACCGTCTTCAGAAACACAAATTAACTGTAAATCCGGAAAAGGCTAGATTTTTTTGTCAAGAAATCAATTTCCTAGGACACATTATCAGACATAACACCATTACAGTAGATCCTGAAAGGACTATTAGCATCAAGAATTTCTCTACGCCTCGAAGTGTGAAACAAGTCCGCCAATTCACTGGTATGTGCTCCTTCTGGTCAAAATATATTCCGAGATATGCGGAAATCTGTGCGCCACTTCATGAATTAAAAAGGAAAGGTGCTAAGTTTATATGGACTGATAAATGTGAGCGAGCTTTTAATACACTTAAAGAAAAAATTGCCAGTCCTCCTGTCCTTCAAATTGCGGATTTTTCAAAAAGTTTTGTATTACAATGCGATGCAAGTCAACTCGCAGCTGCTGGAGTTTTATTGCAATACAACGACCAACAAGATCTGATGCCAGTAGCCTACTATTCAAAGAAGTTTACGCCCTCCAAAATGAAATATAGCATGTATGAGAAGGAAGCTTATAGTGTGATCCTATGCATGGAAAAATGGCACGAGTTTCTAGAGCTGAAACCGTTCCATGTATTATCAGATTGCGAATCCTTAACTTATGTACTCAACACCAAGCGTAATTTGGGACGCCTTTCTAGATGGGTCGAACGTTTGCTAAACCTCCCGTTCACTGTAGAACACATCAAAGGATCCGACAACAAGATAGCCGATGCTTTGTCCCGAATGTATGATGATTCAGACGACAAGGAAGAATGTAATAACATCGAAATCAAAACCACCGAGAAAGGAACTGTAAATGTTATTAAGGAAAATGTTTTGAATAACCAAACTGCAGAAATAAACCGTCATACAAACTCAAAGAATGATAGTCTAAAGAAAAATAAAGATAAATCATTATTTATAAATATTATGCATACTCTACCGATTGAGACTAAGGACTTGAAATATCATCAAGATAACGATGAAAAATGCCAAGCTATCAAGACCAGTATTTTAAATAAGACAAATCATGAAGCCTATACACTCAAGGACGATATTCTTCTGTATAAGCGCAAAGTTTATTTATCCGACAAACTAATAAATGTTGTTTTCGCATTCTACCATAATAGTATGATAGGAGGTCACCTTGGAATTTACCGAACTCAAGCCAAGATAAATGAGTACTTTTACAACCCACAAATGAATGACATAGTGAGAAATAAAGTAAAGTCATGTACGATATGCAAAATGTCAAAGAATGAGCAAACTAAATATGAAGGGAGATTAATATCTGTCCCAGTGGACCAAACTATGAACACGCTGTTTATCGACATACTTGGACCACTACCTCGAACAAAAGGTTTAAATCAATATATTTTAGTTATTGTAGATGCCTTCTCCCGATATGTTTGGTTAAGTGCATTGAGAGATTGTAAAACGAGGCTGATAATTGATAAAATGAAATGGATCTTTGACAATTTTTCAATTCCACGCATTATAGTGTCCGACAATGCTTCATATTTCACTTCGAAAGAATTTAGGAGCTATTTATTCAGCCACCATATACAACACAGGCGAATCGCTGCTTACCGAGCAAATGGAAACCGTGCTGAGCGCTACATAAGAGAGATAAATACGGCCTTAAGATGTTTTTATTCAGATGATCAGACATCATGGGATCAAAACCTCGGATTAATACAAACCAGTCTAAATACGGCCCTAAATTCCTCAACGAATTCCACTGCATTTTAAATGATGTTTTATCATCCGTGCAACAACGCCCTCACCAATCTTTGGAATATACAAGATATTATTTCTGAAAAATTAACGCCTGCGGAAAAAGCTGAAAATCTGAGAAAAGCCATGAATAATGTCAAGCGAAGTATTGCAAAAAATAGAGGCAGGGAAAAATATCAATTTCCACGTTGTAACCACCCATTTAAAGTTAAAGCCTTAGTGTACATCAAGACGCACTATTTAAGCAGTAAAGTGAATAAATTTGCAAGAAAGTTAGCCCCGAAGTATATTGGACCATTCAAGATTCTCTACTTTATCAGCGAAGGAACTGTTCTCGTACAAAATGTCAGGAATTTAGAAGATGTCCGAAAAATTCATATTGTGGATTTAAAACTTGCATGAAGTCAACTAACTTTGAAGTCCAGACGTACAGACAGGAAGCGTGCTACAAGAATTTTACACTTCACCATCTGACTGTCCAGAAGGAAAAAACTGTCCTACTTATGTATATAGATTTTAGAATAATTTAGTTTAGGTTTATTTGAAAATGATATTTTAACGCTGAGATATAAAAAAAATATTAATTTTTTTTAAATGAGCTGTTAGTCCGCGGGAAAAATTTAGAATGTATTTAAGACGTTTTAAGAATGAGATTAACGAAGTTGTTTTTATATATCCTGTCAAATCTGAGGTACTGAAATTTGAAACTGAATGATTGTTAAATGTGGTATGAATTTGGAATGCAAGCGAGAGTAAATGTGGCAGCGAATGTTGTATGAATCTGAGCAAACGATGAGTGAATCTATAGTTTTAAGTGAACAAAGGATACAAAATCACGAAGTTGTCATCACTAATCACACACGACACACTGAATCACGCACGACACACACTGTACTGTAACACGCAATGACAAAAATGACTAAACGACACACGAAATCACGACACACTACTTCACACGCGTTTGACGACTGACCGGGAACTGAGGACAACGGACAACAGGATATAGTTGGTTTTTATTTGTGGAAAAACCCATGCATGAAAAGAATTTATTACTGTGCTTTCCCGAGACTAACCAGCTCAAGATCATTATTATTTTATTTGTGAATTCATGTAAAAGAAAAAAATGTTTTTATGATTTGGTAAAGATTGTTTTGTTTTATTAAAAGTTGTATTACGATAATTATATCCAATATTCATTGTTTAAAGTAAGGAAAATCTTGTATTTGAAGTTTAGCTGTAGAATGAGCATTTGTATGCGATCTAGCGGCAAAATTAAGAACTACAGGCTGGTAATTTAAATGGTGACCGCTAGAGTGTTCTGTTGTTAAACTACCGCGAAAGTTAAACTATTTGAAATGCATAAGTAGTAAAAACAATTGTTTTGTTATATTTGAGAATGAAAATAATTCAGTTGCGTTTGTTAATATATTATTTATTAATCTATAAGGCGGATAAGTGGAAATATTTCTATAATTTTCACTTAGAAATTTTGTTCAAGGCAGGGAAAATTTATACCGGTTGGGTCATTTATCATGCAAAATGTCAAAGTGAAAATCATGTTTATACATATAAGCGATTGGTTACCTTTTACTTGATAAGCAATTTCATTTTGTTGTGTCGGCTCACTTGTAACTTGCTCGTTGCGTCAGAACTGTCTTGTCAAATTTAATTCATTGGAAAACTGGCGTCTAACGAATTTGTACCTCCTCGTTGAAATAGTAAGTTGAATTGTTAATTATAAAATGTAACTAAGTTTATTATGTTTTATATATTGTACAATAACTCATTAAATACTTCTGTTGTCTTACAAACATTCCATTGTAAATAATTAACTTCTGTTTAAAAGAGACAAACATCTTTGTTCACTATTGCCTGTTTGAAATTGTTTGGAATTTTCACGTGTTCTTTAAAATCAAGAATATTAAAAGTAATAAAGAAATAATTAATTAACTTGAGATTACCTAGATATTAATGTGTTTGGGAATTTTGTTTTATTTCCAGACGAGGTTCGAGGTTACGTTAGCATTACAGACCCAGTCACTTCCACTCAGACATAAAGTAAGATCTGCCCTATTTATTTGTATTTGGTATATGGGTTTAGATTAAGAAATTTGAAAGCTGATTTTTGCATATGAATTTATTTACAATAAAATCCTACTTGATATAATCCCTCGAAGTTATGCTTCTCACCTGATAATCCTGTACTCTAGGCTATAGCAATATTGGTTTCTGATTCAATATCTAAATTATATTTGTGTTGCCCTACAATTGGCTATATATCTCATTCATGGGTATAACATTCTCACCAAAATTAATTATAAAAGGAACAAACTTTGACTTAAACTGAGAAGAAAAATACATGATGAAAAAAAACTACATTTGTGTATACCGACCTCGTTTTGATTGAGAGGAATGTGTTTCATTCAGTGATCTGACCCTCCCTATCCTGAGTGGTTCTGGTTCTAGAATAAAGCATAGATTATGGTCTGTTTAGTTTTCCTCATTGAAAGATTCTCAGAAATTATGGAAAACAAAAGGTTAAAATGAGTAACTGCCAAGGTTTCAGGGGGGCTGGGATTACTTGTAGTAGAAGATGTAGACACTTAAAGGCATTTCTATATATTAAAAAATTTTACTTTATATTTTTCACTGTAAAAATCACACAATTACAAAAAGAAACAGGTGTTAACATATATTGGGAAACAAGTTCTGGTCACTATGAAGTATGCATAAAAGAGATACTGAGATTCAAATTAAATTTTATATAAATCAAATAAAAAAATCTTTATTTATCGTCTGCAATTGGTACAATGAATAGTGTCGATACATATCTACATAATAATAATGAGCTATACTGTACTACTAGGAGTACACTTGTTGCACGTGTATTGGGATGAACGGCAACATAAGCCAGATAAGTCTAGTTCCACGCTATTAAAAAAGGAAAAATAACACATCTATTAAATTACATAGATTAATTACATAGAAAAAGGTTTTACGTTTTTTATCATTCAAGATATTTGATATTTGGTACTTTTTACAAATTTTATTATTTTAGTAAATATTTTCTTTTTATTATTGTATGTTAATTCAAAATATATCTTTCATGTATGCATAAACTATTTTAAAATATTTCATAAATAACCAATTGTACTATTTTAGTGCAGTTACAGTACAACAGGCAGAAAATAGTTTCAATGACTGACACATGCTTACTGCATGTCTGACAACGAACAACTCAAGCACTGTTCAACATAGCCTTTAGCACCGTCATTTACAGCCCACAATGCATTTCTTAGGTGAAATTAACTTACGTCTCATTACTTTATTACTAAACAGAATAACTTCAAAAACGAACTTGACCTTACAAATTGCGCATAAAATCTACTGGGAAAGTTTGAAGTCGATTTGAGGCTTCTTGCGAACGTAATCGTCAGTCAATGAAATCGGGATTTGTCACTACACTGAGGGACCAACAGTTATGTATGAGGATTTACTCCTCTTTGATCCGTTCATTAAATTAATTCATAAAACAATGATTTTTGTGAATAGGGGTTGAAGAGAATAGTGTATTCAATCAAGAATCAAGAATTTATTTTCAACAAGGACAAGTATGATTCAAATTTGAAAAAAATAAACATATTTATCCTTAAATAAATCAAATAGAGACAAGAATTATGAAAGTGAAAACCAAACTAAACAGCAATGTTATAGAATTCATCAAATGAATATATGGCCTGTCCAAAAAAAAATCTTTTTAACTCCCTTTTCCATTTATTAAAATTGTTTTAATTTTTAATAAGATTTTGGATGTATTTATAAAATTTTAATTCTATATAGACAGTTCTCTTTTCATAAAATTCTAAGCGATGTTGAGATATTTTGGTTTCATTCCCAACCCTTGTGTTGTAATTGTGAGTTTGATTATTTAGGTTAATTTTTAGAGGATTTTTCTTAACATAAACTGTGGTATTAAAAATGTATTGCCCATAGACTGACAGAATTTTAAGATTTTTGAAGTGTTCTTTTACAGATTGGACTTGCTTTAACTTTAAAATGATTCTTATGGTTTTTTTTTTACTTTATAAGTGAACCTAAATTTTTGGCGACAGATTAACAAAGGTTAAAGATCGGTATAGACATTACAAGGGAAGATGAGGGATAAATTATATGTCTTAGCCATATTTCAATTTTTTCCCCTTTTTGCTCTCTCCTTGTGAAAAAGCACAAGGGCAGTTTATCTTGTTTTACTTTAAGGTGAGGGAGAAATCTTTTATGGCAGTATCTACTGAAAGCCTTTTTTTTTAAATTCATAAATTCATAAGCTAAAAGCATTTTATTTAGGAGATTTGTAGGCCTACTTGGTACACTTTTAAACACTTCATGGGAAAGCGCTCCAAACCCATCAAATTTTTGTGGCCATCCTGGGAATCGAATCCGTCACCATTTGAACCAAACTCCCCACTAAGCTTGGCAGATGCTCAAAGAAGCCAGAGGCCCTTCTTTTTCTTGTCTTAAAGAAAGACTGAGAACTGACTAAGGCTAAAATATATTTTTCAGTAATCCTAAATATCGCACAATATTTATAGTATATAAATAGTATATTAGGATTAAAAAGTTTTAGCTGATGCAAATTAAGTTGTTAAAACTGAATTTTGACATGTACATTGCATTATTGCCAGTACAGTGTACATTCGCTATATTCTCGGTCAATGATATTTTACCAATTAGCCGCTTACCAGCTTCTCCACTGTGAGTTTCCTCAACCCTGTGTTCTAATGAGCTGTAATCGTGTTCCTGGACGTCTCCTTGAACAATCTCTTCAGACATAAACTGTTCGCCCATCAGCTGATAGTGTTCTTCCTCTCCATTCTCGCCAACCACCTTCACTGTTATTCCATTATCAGTGATTCCAGAAAGCTCTGACACTTGCGGTCTTGGGGTGGGAGTGATGTACTTTGGCTTGGCCCTCTAAATAAAAATTACAAATAGTTATAATTTAATGGCTGTCATTCACCTACTATTTCTAAATTAAGGTAAACCAGAATTTGAGTAGATGCCATGCCAGTAAATATTGAACATTACTGACTCATTATGTTTTAGGGGCTCATAAATGTGCAATAAAAAAGGGGCACACTGGAGTAGGCCAACTGGTTAAAATAATTTATGGATGCTTGAATACAAGCAGAAGCAGATTCGCAGGTGTAAGGCCAAAAAAGCTATTGATATGTGTCAAATTACATTCGTCTCATTCAACATTTAAAGAAATAGCCTATGGGTGGTTTAATACGGAGCAAGGATGCCTTAGAAAGGATGTCCTGTGCAACACCTCCGGATCGGTGGTCGCTTGTATGGGTGTCACTCTGTCTTCAGATCAATTTGTGTTGATTGGGATTAATTGCCCTTTAGGCTTGTTTGGTGTGTTTTATAGCTGCGCTAATTTTTTGTTATTGAAGTTTATTTCCTTACTGTACAGTTATTTAAAAATTCCAAAATATTCACCCACTTCTTATTTTTTTTAAACAGCAGTAAACCATAAAAATGCTTCTATACCCGTTACTGCACGAATATGAAGGACTTGTGGGTACCCTATGTTTTAAAACCCAACAACCCTTAAAATTTAAATGTTAGATAGTGTTAGTTTTGACCCTGACATTTAGATTAAGTAAGTTTTGATATTAACACTCACAAATTACGGTATGTGAGTTTTTTGCTGACGACTATAATAGCAAAAAACAACCTAGAAATCACTGCTGTAACCGGGCAGCTTTAATATTTTAATTATTTTCAAATACTAAGCTGATTGGCTGGAAAGCAGCTTGCATAAAAACTAACATAATCTATTGGATTATGTGACCTATAATACCGACCTCTACATTTGAGGCCGTTATTTGGTATGATTGAGTGAGTTTTGACACAATGTAATCGCATATTTTGATTCCTCGCAAAAAGTACCTACTATAAGGGACCCCTGAAGACTCAATTTTAGGAATTTTGGATTTTGTGATTTTAGATTCTAGCCCCTCAAGTATTAATAAGTTAAGGGTTCAAATAATTAAGCTGACATAAAATAAATACTCCTGTCACTTCAGACCTGCATACTTAGCAAATTTCTATTTCTCAGCAGAATTTTTGTAATATTCTATTTCCCTATTAACACCATAGGTGTGAGTATGTAGATTGGTATCTCTCAATCGAGGTGTTCTTTTGAATATTATCCTTGGAACCGACTTGAAAAGATTGTTAGTATGACTTGAACCTTCAAAAATTTTGTAGGCAATGAAGATAATGAATTGCCAGGATCTCATCCTTGCCTAAAACCCTTTTCTTGTTGCAATCAGTCAACTGCCTTTAAAAGCAGAGCGACCAATACAATTTCCAGAATACCAGGGAGTCTGACATGCCAGTCAAATAACATAATATATCAAATTCAGTGCCAAAAGTGTCCAAAAGATTATATTGGATCATCAATATATACATTGCGACGGGGCATAGATTTGCACATAACCATGAAGACTTAACCAAACCTCCAGTAAAACATTTAGTCAAGAACGTGGTCAAGACACTTTTGAAAACACCCTATAAAGTAAAACCAGTTAGGCAGCTAAAATCTGAATCTAGTGTATCAACCCTTAGAAGTATAGAGCAATCCCATCAGATGTTGACTAGATCAAAACACCCAATTGGCCTCAATCTCCGTTAGGGAAACTAAAATTTCAAAATTTGTATACATCCTTACGTCAATTGAATATATATGGCATTGAATATATACCGGGTGAGTTTCTTAAAGTGATCCGATAGCTAACTTTTTTATGTCTATATCTGACAGTATACTTCTTATGGGAGACCCCCTTTACTTTTTTATGTTGTTTTCAGGTATGTATTTCACTTTTCAAAATTTTCCACAATTTTTCCAATATAGCGGACAACTTTAAAATTTCTTATGGAACACCCTGCATTTTACAAAGTTTTTTTTCATTTTCATGTAATTTTACGACTTTTTTATTCTTTTTTATTTTATATGCTGAATTTTCTTTGTTGCATTTTCACTTACTATTAGCTATAAGAAGTCGGATATAGGTGAACTCACATAAAAACAGAGAGTTTCCACCATTTTGAAAGTGCGTTATATTTATATAAATACAATGCCCACGTCTTCCTCAGAAATACACACGATATTCCCTTAATTTTTGCACCACTCTCTAATATAAATACTCAGAGACATGTCTCAAAAGTATTTGATCGTAAAGATAATGAAAATTACAATATTTTTTAATTAGCCTATACTATTTAACTACACCCACCTACCCGAATGTATATTATTCATTTATACTATTTTTCAATCGAAATCACATATGCTACATATGTGTAATTTTTTTTTAGCGAATTTCCCATAGCAGACCAAAAATAATAGTCATTAAAATTTATATATATATATATATATATATATATATATATATATATATATATATATATATATATATATATATATATATATATATATACAGTACCGCATTTCCCATTAGGCCCACTAGGCCCAGGCCTAGGGCGCAAAATTTTAGGGGGCGCCAAATTTTGAGGGGTTAAAAAGTGAAAATTTGTTATTCATACGCGTAATTATTTCCGTGTAAACGCCTGCAAAATAGGGCGACGCAACGCAAGGCTCGTGCAGATCTTTCTGCGTTGCTTTGCGGCGCGGCGGCGGCCAAACGAAACAAATTTCCACGGACAGTAGGCCTTCTATACCCTTGTTATTTTATACATCATCCAAATAAAGTTTTGACAGTACCAAAGTTATTACTTATTTAAAATCTGCTGTTACATACATTTTTCTTTCAATACAATGTGGTATTGTATTCACTTCAAGATTGAATTTTTGAAGAACTGAATAACAGTGACAGGTTATGTCAATTACTGCGAAGTATAATATGATACTATACATTATAGAGGATTTGATTTATTTAAAATATCAAAATATACATTTGTGTATACAGTATGTCATTAAACCCCGTCACTGACTATGCATATTAGTATTCTACACATCAAAATAAAAATCTAAAATGTGTAAGTACATTTTTTTGTTTCGGCTCTGTATAGCCTCTATCCACCACTTTGTTTTTACACAAAATTTTTATATCCGTAACGGATCATTATATTAGTTTAATATTTGGCATTAAATTTGATCACACCAATGTTCATTTCCAGGGGAAAATATTTTCAAAATATTTTTAAAAAATGGTCACCATTAAAATAATCTAACGCAGATATTTCAAACCCGGATATGTTGAACAATATTTTACAGGAGACAAAAATTTTAACAAAATAAATTATACAATTAATGATACCAAGATAAGGAGTATGGTATATTCAGATAAAAGTAACGCATAAAAGTAACGGAAGATTAAAGTAACGGAGCTATTCATATTTTGCCGTATAAAACCTCGATTTTTATTTTTTTATTTCATGCAAATTAAGGTTATTTTATTGAAAAACTACAATAAGCTGCGCCCGCACAACGGCGGCACGGCACAGACGGATGGGCGGATCAGCAATTTTTTAAGTTTTTAACATTGAAACTCATTAGAGTGCGCGAACTAGGGCGATGATACGGCACGCAACAGACACTCTCGAACGATTCGCACCTACCGCAATTTTGCAAAAGATTCGGGAGAAGGAATCTCAGGACATTTCCGAGCTACCTTACCGACCGTGACGGCTGGTACCCTCCGAGATGGGCAGCGCGTTATTTTCGTCATTCTACCCAGCTCGCAATAGCAAATTGAGTTTTTAAAGCGACTAAGCTCTTTTGATGGAAAGTGCGGATGGCCGGAACGCCGGGTGTCTGCTAGTACCACAAAATATATGTTCGAGTAAGCGCAACCGCTCAAAAAACTGCGAGACGTGCCATGCGCCCGTCCGAGCAGTGCCGCCGTAGCGCATAACTCAGTTATTTGTTGTTAGATCTGTAGAATCTTGGTATCATTTAGTTAATCTGACAGTTTAATAAATCTGTCAACTTTTTTGTCTCTTGTAAAATTTTGATACAATTTACCGGTTTTGAGATATTTGAATTTAAAGTGGCCGTCATTTTGAGACTACACGCATCGGAAAAAATAATCGTGACTTGTATGTATACATATATGTATGTGTCCCTAGACACGATAACTCTCGTAAAAACGGTCTGATCAAGACCAAATGTGGTAGAGATGTGTAATCCTACCTTTATTTGGATGAGTTAGTAAACCAGATATATCGACCTTCCGGAAGGGGTAGTTTTGAGGGGTTTTGTACCCCAAAAATGGGTTTTTAACTTTTCATATGTAATTTAAAAAATTTTTAAATATTGATTTTCACCACTGGATTGAGTTAAAAAAAATACACAATTTATTAATGTGAAGCTTTGCTCTATCTCCATTGGTTACCGAGATATTAAAAAGTCTAAAGACAGTACATTGTATTTTGGGGCTCCGTTAATATTACTAAGGTATACAGAACCGAATAAGTAGGGACATCCTTATGGGGAAGTGAGAACGCCGCCCCTGAAACACAGATAGCACCACCAAGATGGTAAGGATTATGCTGATTGGTTGAATGGAAACAGATGACTAGAATAATTTTACAGAGGTTTGTTATTCTTTTGATTTTTTGTAAACAAATATGCTCATTTTGACATTTGAGAGGTAGAAAAAGCGCTTCCCGTGACAGTAAGGAGAAGTAATCCTAGCATCAGCGCTTTATTTTCCTCTGGTTTTCGGGGGCAAAACAAAAATTTTGTAACATGGGATGTCCCTACTTATTCGGTTTTGTATACATTGATCTTATGGAGAATAAGGATGTGTTAAAATTTCTCTTATTAACCAACATTTTTGGATGAAACTTGGTATTTATCTTCATTTGGTTGAGATTCAACCATTTGCGTTAAAAATCTTGGTTTTTATACTTATCATGGCAGCAAACCTGCATACTCTTTTCCCACGTTAATCATATGGAGAATAGGCAAACTCTTATTTATCGACAGATAGTGATGAAACTTAGTATATGGCTTCATATGGTCGAAATAAAAAAATTTTAATGATATAAAAACCTTCTTTTAGTGTTCCCCATGGCAGCATACCTGCAGACTCTTTCCCTATATGAGCATTTTCGTATAGGTTCATCTGGTCAAAATTAATATTACTAATTTGGAAATTCGCTGAGTACACAGGTCTGCTGTGACAGGAGTATTATATATATATATATATACCAGTATGTATGTATAGAAATAAAACAACATTGTAACTTAGCAGTAACCACAACAACGTTGTATCTGGTATGATGTTACAACGTTGCTGACTCTTGTATTAAAAATAAACTAGTATACGTGTTGCTTGAAATCGAGCAATTTATTTTAATACAGTAAAAATGTTAATTTAGCTCTAAATCAATGACATCCGACCAATCCAATATTGTGAATATTTGTAATTACCAAAAACTACACGTATTTACAGCTGATTATTAACAGATGTTTAAAATGCTTTGTTCAATTACAATGTTATTTAAATGGGAAATTTTTAGATTTCAATGGTGGATAGCGCTTTTATTTTCAGTCCGATTCTCATCAGTTTTTGGCGGAAACAACTACAGACCAAGCCCTAGATCCAACGACACCAAAAACTTGAAAATTGGTTGAAAATTGTAGGAGGAGTTCTCAGGACAAAAAAACCCTTAGCGTATTAAATAAGTATAGATATAACCTTTTATAGGCTACATATATGATTGAAGTATAGTCTAGTAAAATTAGCTCAAAAAATAGCTGAACCCAGAAGTAATTGCAAACTAACATATTTTGACTGATTCTTATATAAAATTACCTGAGAAAAACGGTGATGAAAAGTCTATCACTCTCTGACGCTGCGATTGTCTGCTATGGTCGATTTTTCAAAATTGCAGCTGTAGTTTTATGAGTTTTTGCTGAATATCTTTTGAACCGTTAAAGACAGCTAAATTTTGTAAATGAGTAAATTTTAGAACACTAAATTTTGAAATTTTGATATATCATATGTATTGGTTATTATTTTTAATAAGGGTGATATTGCTCTTTAAAGCTACTTTCAATTGTGGGCTTTTAAGTGAATTTTTTTTGTTGGGTAAACCATATTACGGGGGTGCCAAAGGTTACATTTAAACCTTCTAACGGTATTAACTTTTTACTACAAGGTCCCCACACACCAAAAACACCATTCATTAAAACTTTCATACCTGGATATATATACTTATTAAGATACATATATAAATATGTACTTAAATTCCGTGGAGCCGGTAAACCTATTACCGAAACATCCGATTTTTATCAAACTTGACTTGATGGTGTGAGACTTTAACGGTTCAAAAGATAAGCAAAAACTTATAAAACTACAGCCGCCATTTTGAAAAATTAGCCATAACAGGCGTGCGCAGCGTCGGAGAGTGGTAGACTATTCACCATCGTTTTTCTCAGGTAATTTTACATAAGAATCGGTCAAAATATATTGGTTTGCAATTACTTCCGGGTTGAACCATAATTTGACTAGACTAGAATAAAATTTAAATAAAACCACTATGATAGTCAGCATGTCTTCATTTTTTTCATTTTAATGTGCGTTCGCTGTTAGCGTTTTATACAACATGCTAGGAGTTAGTGTTGTAAAAGTACAAAGCTGTGTTATTTTTGACAAATGGAACCATTTTGGGTCCAGCTCTTTGGGATGTTCTCGCTCTTAGGGAAGGTATTTTATGACTTTTTTGAACTAGTAGTTTCCGGCTTCCCCCATTTTTTGTAATAATTTTTATTTGTATATTAATTTACATATTTTTATTTTTATGATCCATTGTTTTATAATAGATCTTACCCTTATTTAATATAATCCTATCATAAAAAAATACCCCCCGCAGCAGACCTGCGTCCTCAGCAAATTTACAAATTAGTAATACACTCGTATATATATACGTCCGTGAACAGGATGACTTTTAATCGGAACAATGGCTGTTAATGTTTAATCAACAAGATATTGGTTTTAAGAGTGAATATATTGAAGTTATGTAAAAATACAACTATAATCTATTGTAGATCTTGTATTTTTTAGCCTTTGTTTTTTTATTTACTGTTTTTATAAGAAACTATTTTTACTGTTATATTATGCTATGATAGGAAGTAAAACAAAATGAAATAGAGGGATATATCCGTCCTCCGCCAAGTTGTGATTGGAAAAAATATGTGTTTATTAGCAAAAACAAAATTAGTCAAAATTGATAACGCTACATTACAATACCTCAACTTTTTGGTTGAGAATTAAACTGAAAATGACAGTAATTTGAGAGAAAAGTATTACAGTGCAATATATTGTAAAATAAAGAAATTTAAATTAGTTTTAACAAATAATACGTGGTGTAAGTATGCAAGTTTTATCACTCGAAAATTACAAGATGCAACATCATTCTCAGGAATTATTAAGCATCCCACACATTTTGTACGGACTCATTAAAAACAAGTATTTTTCATATATTTTTTTTTGTTTTAAACATAAGTTTTCTTCTTTCCCTCTCCACCTTTCTGTTAACGCTCTTTCCACTCCGTTCTTTCATTCTTGCTATCAACTCTATTTTCACTAGAGGGTCTTTACTAACTGACCAGGAAAATAAACAAATTGTTAGCCTAAACCTAAGATTTAAAAAAAGTACGATTAAGCAACTATAAAAAAGTGTAAATATTAACTTCATTCCTTTGGAAATTGCTGTCCAACTATCGAGAATAAATATAGGCCTAAAATTTAAACAATTTCAGAGGTTGCCCAGAAATTCGTTAATTGTTGTAAAAGTCGCATATAATGAACAGACTACATATAAATATAAGAGTTAGTATCCTTAGCCACGACAAAGACTTGGTTTTAAGGGACCACCAGTTTTGTAATAGCCTATTCACGTGAGTCAGGAGATAGTAAGATATACATATACCTTTATGAAAATGAACGAATGGTGTTTTTGGCTTCTGGGGACCTCAAAATGAAAAAGTAGCATGGTCCCGGGCTTAGGTCTTACCATGGCTACTACCGTAATAAGTTAGCGCATATTCCCTATAGGGAAATTCGCTAAAAAAAAAACTATGAATTACTTAGGTTTGACCTATTAGATACACACCTAAACACTTTAGAATTGGGTTTTCATTATTTTTAATTTTTAACATTTTGGTTTCAAAAAGTTTAGAATGGCTGTAAAATAGGGCCTACTCAAAATTATCATCATTTTCATATTTCTTGATTGTCGTTCCGGGCGATGGACGGATATATACGTTCACCTAAGTTTTTTTGTGGGCTAAAGATGGATATATCTTCTCTATCTGTCTTGTCGAATTTTATTTTCTTTGTCGCCTAACATGTGTAGAAAAATTAGGCCTATTTCAGAGTTAATAACTTTTTTATTATAGCCTAACATATGAATTATTTTAAACGAAATAATAAAATAACCTTACAACATTATGTTTTGAACTTTGGTATGAAAAAATTACCCCTCAGACTACCATTTAATGGCGAAACTTCGTTATCTTATGCGAAACTTCGTTATCCGTCTCCACCGTTATTATCGATGTGGAAATTTCGATATTGCGATTGAAATTGAGCTATGAAAACATTCAAATCAACAACGATACTGAGAAAAGATATGTATCATAATAATAATCTAACCTAACAGTGTAACCGTAAACCTCCGTCACTTTAATTGACAGCGATGTTTATAACAACAAAATCAATGGTGGTTGAAAACATTTAAAATTCATATTCCCTCAATACAATAGCAAAGAAAAAAAATACCTTTCTGAATTGTATTTGGCAGCATTTGTACATGACGCCATTTTAGATGTTACGAAGTCTGCTTCTTCTCACAATTTGTATTTAGATACAGCTACACAACAAACTTGGTTAGTTTATTTTTTATGTTTGGTTAGTTTAACTTTTAGTTTATTTTTGGTGTTGTTCTTTGTTACTTACAGGTTAGGCCTACATTAGCTACAATTTTTACTTTTTTCAGTTACTTGTTTGAATATATACGGTATTTGTTTTATTGTCAAAAGGTTTATTTCATTATATTAGAATGAGAAACTAAATCAGGTGATAAAATCGTAATCGTATCATGTAATTGTATCATCGATATAATAGCAATATTATCGCAATATCGAAATTTCCACATCGATAATAACGGTGGAGACGCATAACGAAGTTTCCGCTTACTATCCACCACCATTATTATCGATGTTAAAATTTCGATTTTGCGATTGAAATTGTGCAATAAGACAATCAAATCAACATTGAGGTAAGAAATGTATCATAATAATAATCTAGGCCTAACCTAACAACCTACCGTAAACCTCCGTCATTTTATGGACAACGATGTTTATAACAACCAAATTTATGGTTTTTGTAAATATTTAAAAAGTATATTCCCTCAATAAGATCGCAAAAAACACCTTACCGATTCGTATTTGGCTGCATTTTGTGTGAAGCCATTTTAGGTCTGACGAAGTCTGCTTCTTCTTACAATTGAGCTGCGGTACACCTCAAAATAAACTTGGGTAAGTTAGTTTTGATTTATTTTGTGTTCTTTTATAATTAGGCCTACAGTTAAAATTTGTACATGTTTTTGTTGTTTTCAGTTCTAAGGCTACTCGTTTGCAATTAGGCCTATATTTGTTGTATTGTCAAAAGGTAAGTTAATTCATTTTATCTTAGAATAAAACTAAATCAGGTGATAAAATCATAATCGTATCGTGTAATTGTATCACGATAGAATACCAATAGGCCTATTATCGCAAAATGGAAATTTTAACATCAATAGTTTCGCCCCATTGACTTAAATTTATCCCTTAAGTTTAAGAGCTCTTAAAAATTTTTACGAGCTAAAGACTTACCTTAGGTAAAACACCTAGTTTAATTGAAAACCCGTGTTTCCTTTCAAGATGTTTTTTTAAGTTACCAGAAGTTGACCTAATTGACATTCTTCGACCACAAATATTGCATGCTGCAATGTTGTCCTTTGTACTTATGATTGTAAATTTTGTCCAAATGAGGCTGGTTCTCCTATCTTTTTTTGGTTTTGGTTCGCAGGTACTGGGCCTAGACTTCATAATGAGAGGCCTAGGTTTACCTTCTCTTTCAAGCTCAAGCCCCTCTGGTACTACGCTGCTGCTTTCCACACCCAAATCTTCCATATTAACAGTAGTCAAATCTGGTTCATAATCAGGATCTTTTTCCTTATCGTCGTCCTGACACTCCTCGGCTGACATCTTTTATATTCTTTTATGGAAACGCGGATATTCACTTTTAAAATTCTAATAGAACCGCCTTGCAACAGTAACAGGTTCAACCTGAAAACGAATACTTCACTGTAAGATCGCCATATTGAACCAATTGGGCTGGAACTGGAACTGGAACTGGCCAAACGAAGCAATGAGCAACTGCTTGAGTTTCTGGTTACTAGGCAACCACTTCACATCAGCCAAGGCCACCAAAACTAATACTCTTCTAACGGTAGGTGACTACAGCTGATTCCAAGGGAAAAGCACTATTTTCCCATCTGCGTCATACATATTTAACAGTTGCTATCAGCTGAACTACTAACTACGTCACTAATTTGTTATTTGTTGTTGTTGTTGTTAAATACCTTCTAAAGCCTGGTTTCGACTCTGCCTAAGTTGGCGACATTGTTGCCAACACTGTTGCCGACAAAGTTGCCTGGTCCAAAACCGGCCTGTAAAACCTGTCGGCGACTTTGTTGGCAACACTTTTTTTAATTTTTTGGGTGTTTCCACTCAGTTGCTGACAGCAACACATTTGAAGCAACATTCTATGATTTTAGTCTGGCACTAGTCTCTGAATGGGTGATCAAACCAATATTGCCAAATACACTATGTGGTTTTGCCTTTTGAAGACTTCTCTATTTATTATTTAAATGTTTAACTCTGAATAAAAAATAATGGACCTTAAGCAACCACAGTTAATCCTCATCCCAGTAAATTTGCTTATTTTATGATTTTCACACTACTAGTTTAGGTTGGATATCAGATTCATGTTCAGAGCTAAAAACGTGTAAACAATAACATGTAAAGAAAATGTGTAAAATAACGTCCTGCCTCTGAAATTATTATTTTTCCCACAGAAAAAAAAAAGAAAAGAGGCGTACACCGGCGCATTGATCCGAGTGCGCATGCGCGGAGTCGTGTTGCCAACTGTCGCCGACAATCTGCTGTTTCCACTCCCAAAAACAGCTGTCGGCAACTCAGTCGGCGACAATGTTGCCCCACAAAATTGTTGCCGACACGAAATTATCGCCGACATTGTTGGCGACATTTTTTGAGCGTTTCCACTCTGCTAAAGTTGCCGACTTTATCGCCGACTTTGTTGCCAACAGTGTTGGCGACAAATTTTGACAGAGTCGAAACCAGGCTTAATATTCAAGATTTCTCTGCTACCGGAAAATTTTGCCGGCCTGGCCTTGGCCGGCAAAACAGGTGTTTCGTTGGTAGAAGTGAGGGTCGAAAACAGGTGATATCGATGTAGTGTGATGAAAACATAATTTTAATAACTTACGAATAGATGGCGGCGGTAAGAATGTGGTGGAGTGGAGCTGGTTATTAGAGAGTTTTTTCACTTACTGTAAATGAATACAGTAAACGCTAAACGCTATTTAATTCATGGTTGATTTACTTATTTATACTGCTTGAAGCTATGAAAAACTTTTGTTTAAAAGTGATCACCTGTAAACTTTATCCGATTCCACCACACTGTGAACTGTGAATTATTTATAAATTTACCAATATAAAAATAGCGTTTAGCGTTTACCGTAATGTTTACCCTGTTGCAAAAACTCTTTATTCTAAACCTGATTCTAAATATTCCTTAATGGAGTAATAGGGCCCTTGAGTAATCTCCCGTGTGACCCTCTGATCAAGGTTTTATTCTCCATGTCTCTGATGTTGAGTAAACGGCACTAAGTACTCCGAAGACGAAAACGAGGAATGCCAATGTTTCTCCTGGTGGGGGTATTGTAGGTGTGAACATCCCCTCTTGTTCTAAGGTCCTGATAATTATTTTTGACGTAGATGACTGATTAAAAGATGTATTGGCTATAAATTGTGAAAATTCCTAGGTTTCTAAAGATTTGTTTGCAATGCTCCAGGTGGGCAGTAGATGTTATTACCCGGAGGGCAGCTTTCTGGAGCTTCGGGACCGCATCACAAGCGGGGACATGCCCCCAGAGCAGAATTCTTTAGTTCAGGTGACTACAAACTGTGATTAAATATGTTATACTGAGACTTGATTTCAACTTGCGGAGCAGAAAAATTACTCTGGACAGCTTTTTGCACAATTCATCGACATGGAGTTGCCAATTTAGTTTCCCATCTATGGTGAAACCCAGAAGATTGACGTGTTGAGCTGAGATGAAATGTTTTATGCGTGTCCCTTGGAGGTGGTCCGTCCAAGGGAGCAGACTAACTTTTGCGTTTTATTGATGTTGAGCTGAAGTTTATTTCTTGAAAACCACCCTTATTCTGGTTCTGCCAGCGCAAGGTACTGCTGCCGCCTCAACTTCACCAAAATGTACCACCACTACGGATGAGCGTAGTATCATCCACGTACATCAGAGCCTCGTCTCCAACAACGAAGTCATTGACCAATAAGATGAACAATAAGGGCCCGAGCGTCGAGCCTTGCGGCACACCGTGAGTCACAGGAAGTTCACTAGATGGTTCACTAAGGATTATAAGACCAAGGATCTCATAATTCAACCACTCGGCTGATCCCTATTTGAGTTTTTACTTACAATTTTCTTAATAGGACAAGAAATATTCATGTAAAAGGCAAATTTATCAATAAAAACATTGTACATATCGTTGATTGAGTCTACACTGTAGAAATCTTTCCAGTCATTAACTGTTAATCTATATCTTAATTCTAAAATATTGAACTCACTGCAATCCCTAAATTCTAACATTGAAATAGACTTAAAATCAGAAATACTACAAATTACCGGAATCTCAAGCAAAATATAGCTCGGTGATTCGAGATAGTCGGGTTGACAACAGATGCGAGACAATTGCTAATGTTCGAGAGAAAATTATCTAGGATACTTTCTGAGTGTTCAGTGACTCATCTCGTAGCACAATGAATTTTTCCCCCAATCCAAAACTGCTGATGAAACCTAAAAATGTTGCATGTTCGTGAGGATGAGTTGTAGGATCCAAATTGAAGTCGCCACCCAAAACTAAGTTGCGAGAAATTTTAAAAATATGTTTGAGGTATTCTTCTAGCTAGGTGAAGAAAGTAGGGAAATTATCATTCTGTGGAGGCCTATAGATTACTGCAAAACGGTATGTGTAGGCTCAGTTTTTAACAGGAACTCAGCAACTTCGAAGGATATGATTCAACAAAGAATCGATAGCTACTATTAAGTGCTTGTAGCTATCCGACTGAGCCATCAAGACATTAATGTTTTGAGACTTTTAACACCTTTTTATATTCTTGGGAAAAAGTATGTGTCAGTTATTTGATACCGTATATTATTAATAATTTGTCATCACTCAAATATTACATATCGTAACCTTTGACCTGTATAACTTGGGCCTACTTTTATTTGAATATTATCAATCGTTATTTTGACAGAGTGACCAGTTAAGATGACGGTAGCCTAAATTGACTTTACCTATTGTAATTTTGTTGTTACTCAATGGTAATAAAAAGATTTGACTTTGACTACCATGGATAGTATCCATAGTCAATGGCACAACGGTGGTAGAAGTTACCATATGTATATTTTGAAGAAGCGTTCATTATATTTTAAAATGAGTAACTTTTCATAATTTATATTATACTTTATAGTAATAGGATGGATTTGCATGATTTGCTGAGTTTATGGAGTTTATTTATTGTCATATGAATATATAGTAGTTTATTTAAAGCCAGTTGTTAGAATAACACATTTGGTGTGGTAAACCTGGTGTTGGGTTCTTACTTATTTCCGCCTCTATGATAGTGAGTTTCCCTTTTCGTCAATTTTCGGCCGTAGCAACAGCAGGTTTGTTACTTACATCAGTCATAATTTATCCTTAGACATCCCTGTCAATAGTTACTAGGTATATGTTACTAGTAATTTAATTAGTTTTAATTAGCATTATTTTGAATCTTGATATAGTCATACTTATTGAGGGAGTGTATTTTTTAAATGTAAGAATTCATCTCCCCTAACCTCAAAACTTAATTGTTTTATATTTACTAAAAATTTGTCGCGTAATTGTTCTACTACAGGCTAATTAAATTCAAACTAAAATAAACTCAACAGAAATTCAATAGCTAATAATGTCTGTTTTTAGACAGGCTGTTACCTAGTTAGGCCTAAATAGTCCTCGGCCTAGGCCTACCTGTCATTGTAATGAGAAACTTGCCTTGGACCTAGGGCTCCTTTAATATGATTCCTCCAAAAATTATATTATACCTATTTTTGAGACTGTAAACGGAATTTCCTTGGAAATAATTATTCCACAGATTGCAAATTGTTAGGAGAGAGTTAAAATCTAAGATGTTTGTCCCACTGATTTGGTTAACCCTGGAACGGTAAGCACTGTTGTTAGGTTTGCAACCCTGTCCAGATTGGTAATCCCCTTCACCAAGGTCTGTGTCATCGTGGCAGCCACGTGCGCTACTCCTTTCATCTATTTTTTCTATCTTATCGTGATTTTTACGAGTGCTTACTAACCATGTTATTTTTTGGTGACGTTTTGTTTTAATGTTTTTGAGACTATTGATTTGTTTTTGTTGTTTTTTTGTCCAAATTATTTGTCAAATACCGGGTAGGCTAGAGTTTCATATAGCGCCTACATTTCTACCGAAAGAAAATATCGATCGATATATCGCATCGGATATAATATCGATAAGCCACATCTGATGAAATATCGATATAGGCCTATCGCATCGGATGAAATGTCTCACCTTACGTGAGACAAAATATATATACCGGGTGTTTGGAAACTCTTTTCCGAAACTCCGTGTGGCGATTCCTTGGATCAAAATTAACAAAAAATATCATGAGAACATATGTCCTAAAATGCTTCGTTAAGCCGCTAGCCGCCATTTTGTTTTTTACACTTAATAATTTGTATTTCCGTAACGGATGGTTGCATTAAATTCATATTTGGTATGAACCTTTATCATACCAATTTTCATTTTCAGGGAAAAAATATTTTTTTCTGATGTGTATTTTCAAAATGGCGGCCATTTAAAAATTTAAACTCAAATATCTCAAAATCGGTACTGTAAAAGTTATCAAGCTACTGTATTTTAAACATCAAATATATTAGTTTGATAACATTTACCGATTTTGAGATATTTCAGTTTAAAATTTACAAATTTACATTTTGAAAATACACATTGGAAAAAAATAATTTTCCCCCTGGAAATGGACATTGGTCTGATTAAGGTTAATGCCAAATATGAACTTAATGTCCATAAAAGAAATAAAAATAATTAAGTGTAAAAACAAAATGGCTCCTAGTGGCCTAACAAAGCATTTTAGGACATGTGGTCATATGATATTTTTTGTTTATTTTAATCCAAGGAATTGCCACACGGGGTTTCGGAAGAGAGTTTCCCAACACCCTGTATACATATATGGTATACAGCAGTGTTTCCCAACCTTTTTTTGCTTGCATACCACTTGACACTTTTTAATTTTTTGGTGTACCACCCAAATTAATACCTCCCCCCCCCAATCCACTTATCACCCCCACATTTGACTACATTACATAACATTACATTTGACTACCTAATGCATGTTATTTTTGGCATTGGGTTGGGTACAATCCAATGCAATGCCATGATTCACAATGGTATGAAAACAGTATAGGCTATTGTACAATAATAGCTCTCTTAAGTGACTGCTACAGGACTGGACTATTGTCAGATAACGAAAAAGGTCGGTTAAACCGAATAATATCAGAAATATGTGTTTAAATCACTTAAACAAGTTAGGAATGTTAAAAAATGTTTCAACACAATCAATTGTTCAAATTGCAATTAGTTAATGAAATGATCACAGTTATGCTATCAAAAACTGGTTAATAACAAATTCAGAAAAGTTACCACAGTTAACTATGCCTGCTTAAAATATTGTGAGCAACTGAGTAAATTTGACTTGATACCACCTTGTTACGGTAAACGTATGATTGACCTGTTGAAACATTTTAGTTAGTTTAAGATCATTATCGTAACCTCGACTAGTACTGTGAAAGTTTGTATATTCCTGGGGAAACGGTCAGTTAATCCGACAGACGGTTGATACAAAACAATACATTGTTCATAAGTGAAGAATTTAAATTGTTTTCTAATACATTTTTACAATTCAGAGTTGTCGTAAAATACCTTCAGTGAGTTAGAATTATCTTTGGGTCATTCAAACTCTTGGTGCAGTTTGTTGCCAGTCAGGTTCTTCATGTGGTCTGGAAGGTGGTCCTTCATTTTGCACCCAGTTTAGGGTGGCTTTTTCCCCTATCAATGTCCTATGTACTGGCAAGGCAAACTTGAAGCCATGGTGGGTATTGTAGTTGTGGAGGTCGGTTAAGAGAGCTTCCACTATAGTTTGGGCATGGTAGCTTGAGCAACCATCATTTTTAGGTAATACTTTTATATTATGATTTATAAATACCATATCACTGTGATAGGTAAGAAGAAATGGGACGAGTGATTCGTGCCCAGCGTAAGGGAGCTGGGAGTGTCTTTCGCTCTCACACAAAACATCGCAAGGGAGCACCCAGATTGCGTCCTCTGGACTTTGCTGAGAGGCACGGTTACATCAAGGGTGTAGTCAGGGTAAGTTTGAAACTTTTTTGTCACTTTTAATTATGTATTTGGCCTTGGATTTGACAAATTTGAAATAGAAATAATATTTAATAACCTAACTATGCAATTACTCCACTGACATCTTTATTTAAAAACCATTGTTTTTTAATGAAAGATGGCAGCAGACCTGCGTACTCAGCAAATTCTAGTACCTTTGACTATATACACTAACGTGAATAGACTTCTCACAGCATAGGCGTGTTTGAAATCTATTGATGCTGGTGAATCTGCGGAGTACTTGTAGTACAAGTGACATATGATAAGTAAATCAGTATTATCACTCTTATCAACCAAAGATGAAACATTTAAACTGAGGGTTATGTTTATGTTATGGTAAAGTGTTTTTGCAGCACTGTAAACCCAGCTGATTAATAACAACATCGATTGCAGCGAATCTGGCATTGCTTACAAGAACTTCCCAAATTTTTGTATCAAACAAAAAGCATTGGATGAGAACGTCCAAAACGGACGTGAACGTCTATTCACATTAATGTACTTAGTTAACGCCAGCACTCTACTTTTGACAAATATTTTTTTTAATTTTCATAAAGCTGTTTTTCACTTTTTGGGGAAAAATTAGCGGTAAGAATCAAATTAAATTAATTTTATTCATAATCTACGATTTATGAACAAAATTAGTCGGCCCATGACTAGGATCATTACAGTAAACTTACTCTAATCCGGCACATCCGGGACTTGACATATGTACCGGATTACAAAATATGCTGGATTACTGGATGAATATCAGGACAATGTAAATCAAACAAAAAAGACTATAAAACACATATTTCATTATTAAAACAGCTTTTAAAGAATAAAAACTATTGTGAAATGTACTCTACTTGAAGGAAAAATACAGTACATGATTATGAAATTGAAAAGAGTACAGTAGACCCCCGATTATCGAGGTACAGTAATTGGGACCGAGGCCCCTTCTGACACGGGGAAAACTCGGAAACAGTAATACGGAGGTTATGGACCATAGTGTAACTAATCAAATAATCTAGTTTAGAGGATTTTTTGTTTACTTTTGTTGTTATTTAATAAGAGTTTTTTAAATGTACAAACCGCGTCACATTAAAGAGACGCACGCTAGCAGACTGAACACGAATACGAAATGTAAACAAAGCTACAGTGACGCCAGGCCTATTCTGAAATTACACAATGTCACCCGATGTCGGCCGAAGACGACTCGTCTCCCCAGCACGCATGCCAATACGTAATACGCCACAGTCTAATATGTTATTCGGAGACAGTCATGACACTCGTATCGAAGCTCCGCGTTAAGTGTTGTTCACGGGGCAATCAGCGCTCTAAGCGGTGTGACTGGAGTCTTCCGCCGTTCTCGCTATGGGCAAGCAAGGTCTGTAGAAGAAGAAGCATAAGGTCAGCTAAATAGCTTTTTTTGGTGTTCCGGATATGAATCGTCTAAACTAAAACGGAAGTCAAGTTACGTTATAATATTTACCATTTCACAGCTGATTGAAAAAGAGAATAAAGCAGTCTAGCCACGGGTAGGATATTTATCGTAACGACACCAATATTACTCTATTTTACATTCGGATTATTAATTAATAACAAACCATTAGGTAATGACCAAATTAACAATTATCAATCAAGGTAAATTAAAAACCATAAATTCTACCCTAGTTTGCTTTGAAATTCCGTATTTTAGTAATAGTTGAGACAAAAAATCTCCAACGCAAACTAGAACGATAGTTGTTTCCTGCAGCGTTGGCAACACTTGCAGGTAGCATATAGAGTAAAATGTTGAATTTTAAACACTTTTTTAACCGACAAAATCTCTGTGGCGACATCCATGGATGTCGCAGAAAGTGACACCATTGCTCTTATGGGATATAGCTCACCTGGCCCTGGCCTACAGTCACCTTGATGGGCGGGAACTTTAATGTAACTCCAGTGAAGGGCAACCAATTCTGAAATACATTTCGGCCTTTATCATTCGATTGGGATTTCATTTGACAATTTTGATTGTTAATAGCATTGTATTGTCAGCTGTGTCCGTGTTGCGCTAATGGCTGTGATCACATGTGATTGTATTGTCAACTTGGACGCCAACCACTACGAGCACTAGTAAATCCAGACTAGTTCTCCAAGCAACTGTTCCTTGCGTAACTGGAGTCCCCGGGTGGTTCAGGCGGACAACCTAAGTGACAGAGTGTCATGACTGTCTCCCAATAACCTAATAGACTGTGGAATACGCATTGTACGACACAGCGTTGCTTCGCGGCAACTTTGGATCCCAAACAAACTCGATCGCCAAATTGTTATTTTTGTTTCTGTCAATATAATTGTTCTTAAAGTCGTGCCGTATCATAGGATGCCGGATTACTGGAAGTTTACTGTCCCAGTTTTGACACTGTAAATATAAAAAACCCTTTGTAGAATAGCAGAACCCATCAATCACTCATACATTTGGCTTGGGTAGTCCTTAAGCAAAAATAATACGCCGTTGGTAGGGGATGCTATTTGAAAAAGTTATTCCCAGCAACCCCTATTTGGGGGTGAGTGTCGAATTTTAAGAATGCTGAAAAAAGTATCTCACATTACCTGAGTAATGTGTACACATGTGTGCAATCGCACAGTACATGTTAATTAGTGCTGGGGGGTTCTATTAAGTTAAGGTTATGTATTGACACGTTCGCGGCGGCATGGGAGCCATCGCTCCCACGCGGAACCCTAATGCCATCCTGATGGGTGCGATTGCTCCCAAGCTGCACTGCTTTACAATATGATTTATTTTTAAACCAGGATCTGAGCTAGAAATCTAAAGCTTTGCACAGCACTGCTCAATAGTACAATGTATTTTTGGACCATGTGGGTTTTTACTGGGCAGTGCTGCTGCTACGGTGAGTGTTACAATTTTTACATTCGAAGGATGGTGATGAGGTACGAGCAAAAACCTCGCCGCCGCGAACGTGTTAAGGTTCTATTAAGGTTATGTAAATATGTGTTTGTATGTAGGCCCTATGTATGTATATTTTAAGAATATACTCTATTAATTACTGATTAATTTTCTTATGATTTTTCCTCACAGGACATAATCCATGACCCTGGAAGAGGAGCGCCCTTGGCTGTGGTTCATTTCCGAGACCCTTACCGGTTCAAGACTCGTAAAGAACTGTTCATTGCCCCCGAGGGAATGTACACTGGACAATTTCTTTACTGCGGGAAGAAAGGTAATTATATCTTGTGTCATCTTTTATAAGATTAGACCAGCGGATTCGAATCTGTGGTAGGCTCTACCATTTAGTATGCAAAGGGCCATCTTAGGATACGCTAGTTAAAGTTTAATGCGGGTGCTATTCATGCAATGTAGCGATGAAAATCTTGAGTAAAGCCTAACTTAAGCCAAGCATTTCTGCAACATGCTATTTTGTATTTAACTTAGCTTAACTGGCTACATGGAGAAAATATAAAAGCATGTTTTCTACATTTCCAGGCCTCTAGTTCTCCTACTTTTCAGTAGAAAAGTAGGATAAGTCCTATTTTCCTTATCCTACTTTTCTGTTTTCTTTCTGTAAGTTTAGCGTGCTATAATGTATTACGCTTATTATCGTTGTTTAGAAATTTATATACTTCTTTCCAAGAAGTGTTTTTTTTTATTTGTTATTATAGGTTAAACTTTTGCTATTTTTTAATTTCTTTTGTTATTAGCGAATTTTTAGGGAAGAAGTTATTACCATAGGTTTCATGGTAAGACTTAGACCCAGGACCATGATAAGTCTTTTGATTATGCAATTTTTATACAAGATTAGCTTATTTTATGTAACTTTAGGATTGACCCTACTACCCTAACTTACCTACTTCAATGAATCAGTTAACTCGTTTTACACAGGTGTCACTGGAGGATTGTCATTAAGTGAATTACACTGAACTGCTTTTTAAATATCTATTCAGAACAGTTTTTTATTCAAAAACTTCAAAATCAATCATGTTCCTCTATGTTGGACGATTTTTTCTAATTATTATCTCAACTTTGCACAAAACAGTCATATGATCAAGAATAGAACAAATTTTTCTAAAACTAATGATTGTGGAGGTTAACTTAAGATTTTTTAAATATTTCATTATTACCTTATGTTTCCCCTGAATATGTTATGATGAAAACTGTGAGGTTGTTTTTCAGGGTGTCTACTGATACTGGAATTACTGGAAATACTGGAATTATACTGGAATTTCAAAATAGATACTGGAAAAATAGAATTTTATTAAAATTCTGAAATTTTTGTTTTTAAAATGCATAGGTTTTGTCATTTGATCTGTACATTCCGATATATAAATATTTTACTTGTCATTATTGTTGTTCAAGTATGTTTGCAAACCAAACTCAGAAAACTTGTAGTTACATTCAAATAATTAATTTAGCTACTAAGAAATCTAACCATTTGGGTAAAGATTAAGTTTAGAACATGCTGGATTTTGTACTAAAAATTGAGTTTTCTTTCTTTAATTTTATTCATGATGTGAGTATTTATTTTACTCTTTTATTATTCTATTTCTTCAATTTTTTTGCAGGTAACTGAACTTATTTATTACTTTTTGTATTAATAAAAAATGCAAAATAAAGTGGGCCGTATGGAAAGCTTTAAAAGGAGTTTAAATGGCCTAATAAAAAATTAATATTAAAAAAAGTATCATTGGAAAGTACTTATTAATCACAATCATAAGTATCTTTATATAGGCAAGCATGTTTATTTTCCTCCTTTATTCTCAGCTTGTGTGTATTGTAAGAGAAATCCGCACTTACAGTTAGAAAGGTTCATCGTGTAGATGAACAGAATGCCTATAATTCTCATCAGCCTCCAGGGATACACCCTATAGACTTTCAAAGTTTCAGTGTTAACCTTATAGAAGAAAGGTAATTTATTTAATAAATTAGAGTCCAAATCAGGTGAATTTTTGGTAGAATTTTGGCGATCTCTTAATACAAAAATCTGTTTATATGTATAAAATTTCGTTATTGTTACACCATATTCAGATTAATAGTTCGCGAGTGATACTGGAATTTTTTGGAAAAATGTACTGGAAATACTGGAAATATACTGGAATTCCAAAATCAGATATCAGTAGACACCCTGTTTTTACATTAATCAATTATTTCTTAGTATTTTTATTCCTTTTGAACTTAACATCTAGAATATTTGCATATCTCAGCTGAAACTTCATTCGGCCTTTTCGGTTGAGGATTTCTTATTAAATAATATATACATATTTAATACGCGACATAGTTTTTTGTACAAGGAATTCCTATTACAGTGATCAACCGATTTTAATCATTTTGGTGTCATTGGATGGAGCTCAGCGTTAATTTGTCTCTAAAGTAAATTGGTAAATATCCCTTTAAAACAAAGGGCCGCACAAGCCCTTAAAGTTCGTAATTTTTCTATTTCATTAACATTGGTAAGGAAATTGATTGATTTTCAAGTTAACAGCTGTTAAGTTAAGCGTAAATACCGGACATCCAGCGAAAGTACAATATGTTTACACCAAAGAGGTTATGTCAAACCATGAAGTGTACAAGGTTAACAAACTGCATTAAATATGCATGCAAAATAGTATATTTCGTCACTAGTCCGGAAAGTGGTCGTTATCGGTGCAAGATCGAGTTTCAAGTACGAGGCGAAGCCGAGTACTTGAATTCGATCGAGCACCGATATACCACTTTCGGACGAGTTACGAACAGTACTTTTCATCATACCACCTTTAATAAATATACAGTTTGGATAAAAATTAATAAATTTTAATCTATATACCCCCTCTTACGTTGTTATTTGTTTATCTTGTATTTTAACTATTTACAACTAAACAATCAGCTGTTTGACATTTATATATTGGAGTCAACGAGGTTTAAGTTACTGTAAGCAGAATAGCAGCGCTAGTGGTGTCAAACATTGGAAGTTTTTTTCCGGCCTAGTCCCGAAAAACACTGTTTCGAGGACTAGTCCCGAAAACTTTGTTTACCAACACGTTTATCCAACCCACCGGGAATCAACTAGTTTCGATCACAGCTGACCGTTCTGAAAACAACGTTTATCGCAATGGTTTGATGAAAAATATTTATAGTTGAGTGGTCTCAAATTAAAGGGTTTGGCCAAAGGAATTTACATAAATAACGTAAAACTTAAATCAGAGTAAAAGCATGGATTTAAATAATACATTTTTTTCATCAAAATTACTAAGTGTCTTTTGGTTTGATTTTAAAACGATAACCAGATAACGCCAATGAGTAAAGACCATATTTTAATTAATTATAGCCTGGCTTTCCTACGTTAAATTTTGGTGTTGCTATTGATTGACAAGAAACCCTGCTGAATCGCCACTGTCTGTTCAACTTATAATTGATTCATTCAACTCATAATATTCACTCAAATATTATGATGCGATGATTTTAAATTTTAAAACATATTTCTTCTTTGAGATTTAGGGGTTAGTGGTTGAGGAGAATAAGTTCACAAAATGATTATATTAAACTGGGTGATTAGTGTATCTGTATATAGTGAGCGAAGCATGGGCATTCTATCTAGGGTCTAAATCTTACTATTTGAATAATTTGTAAAGGCAGCTGACTAAGAGCTACGGCCCGGCCCGTTTAAGCCACTGGTTAAGCCACCGTTTAAGCTACTTTAATATCTGAAAGACCAAGGCCATATTAGTATAGACGACAAATTGTATATAGGCATACAAAAAATATTTACCAAGAGTTGTTATAGAATTGAAAATTTCTTTGTTATGCTAGGTCTAAATAAAATGAAACTAAATTGCTCGATTTCGAGCAACGAGTACATTAGTATAAATAATTGTAGATAGAGTTATTTTACTTTTTTGGTCATATTTTTTACTTTTATCCCCTTCTATTATTTATTGCAGTATGCAGTTTTTTCTAATGTAGTGTAAGAATTTTAGTTGTAAATATTGACAATGTCACCTGTTAAAATAGCATTGCTATTGTAAACGTTATGTGACAATAAAGAGATTTTGATTTTGATTTTTTATTTTAGTGGCATACACTACAGTACTGTATTTCACATAAAAAAAATTATGATATTCATTTAAGTATTTATAGGAAATTTTTTGTTCCAAGAAAACGTATTCCTACTTTTTAAAGGGCTATTCTTGTGTCACTTCGTCGTTTTTGGGTCAAAATAAGTCCTACTTTTTACCTATAAAGTCCTACTTTTCTTACTTTGTGGGTCCCAAAAACCACTTGGGGGCCTGTTATAGTGCGGATGTAAAAATAATGGGTTTCCACTCTTGTACCGGTCATTATCAAATTAATGGCCAATTTGAGTCTCTGCAGGAAAAAAATTACTAAAATAATTTTTCTCATGCAAATAAAACTTGTTAGAAATGGTAAGTATATTATTAAACATGATCTTGCTTTAAATAAAATTATTGAATGAAAATAAATGTATAAAAAAAATATGTGTCTAATTTTTTCCCTCGCTCACTGTCTCCATGCCTCAGAGTCTAAGTTCTTAGTTGACAAAAGCCATGTAAATTTACAAAAAATAACTATATAAAAAGCCCATAATTTTCATACAACAGTTATATTTTGAAATAAAGTAATACCATAATTGAAATCAGATCGATTTCAAAATAATTCACCATTATTTCCGTGTCTCTACAAGACCAATAAAAGTGTAGCGATGTTTTGAATTTGCCGCCAAATCGCCGCGGACCATTTAGTTTCTCCCGTTCCTGTCAGTAGCGCTCGGCCGAAGTTACGTGGAAGACGTGTTGTGGACGGTAGCAACGTAATCGTCATATTTAGGTCATTATTGACACATTTCAGTTAAGAAATCGTGCGTACATTAATTGCTGTTCCCCTCGCTCACTCCTCACACCTCATTTATAATTATAACAGCAAAACTAGCAATGGTAGTTTTAGAACTGATTATGAAGCCGTTATAACCTCAAACAACGGGTTGCGCAATACTGCCGGTATAGTCGAGTCAAAAACTAAAGACCTTCGACATTTTCTCTTCGCTCACGTTCCCCTCGCTCACGGATGAGTCGTGAATAAAGGGAATCCCTTTGCTATTATCATCGTAATGATACATTTTATTTCTACTACACATTGCATTATTAATTGATACTACTTATTTACTTATTAGTTTTTCATTTATTATTTATTAGTTCCCCTTCGCTCACGGCGATTTCCCCTCGCTCACAGTGTTTTTTCCCCTCGCTCACTCCCCTCACAATGACATTTTCTATAAAAAAAATCAAGTTATAAAAAATAATTAAAAAATTTATATTAATTGAAAGTTTATACTCTTGACTATTGTTTTATTATATTTTTAAATAAAAATAATAAATAATATATCAAAATATGGAAAGTTTAAGTGAGTTTTTTTAGATTAAAATGAAAATAAGGCACATTTTCCAGTCTAAAGAACACAATAATCAATATAAACTCGTTTTAACTATGTAGGTGTTGGTAATTACATTTAGCTTCAACATTCAGCTTATAACTTTTGACTTTACCATATTTTTATCACTTTTTTATCAAGAAAAAAAACGTGAGCGAGGGGAAAATTTTTGTGTATTCCTGAGATGAAATCAGGAAAATCAGTCTTAAATGTTATTTTTATGCTCTGATATGTGTAAGGTTTTATTCTGTAGTACATTTACTTTGAACTACTAACAAATAACTTGTTATTTAATTTAATTTTTAAAATTTTTTTACCTTTCCCAAATTGGCCATTAATTTGATACCATTAAGTTGTACAGGACACAACCTTTTGGAATGTGCGGATTGCTCCTACAATACATTGAAGCTGAGAAAAAAGAACAGGTTTTGTGCTTGAATAGATTCTTAAAATAATATTATTAATACTTAAATAAATGTTACACTAAACAGATGCTATAGTTTACAATTCAAAATGACATGTTACGTTTAACTAGTGATATTTATGAAAAGTAATGAAAGGGGCGGCACACTAAATCGTTGCATGTTGTTAGAAAAAATTTCTTCATGGTTTTTCCGGTCAATGCAGACAAAGTCAGACAATGACAAAATCTGACACATTCCATTCCGCATCCCTAGGCGGCGGGCCGTCTCGGACAAACTCTGCCATCCAAAACCGTCAGATTTTGTCGCGTTTCCAGTGCTCCTGGTGTTGTGGCTTGTTCAAAGCATTGTATGCTGAGGCATGCGCTCTGGATGTACGACAGCTTTTGTTAGTGTAATATTAACTTGCATTAAAGAAATATTGCTAACAAGTCCACATCCCTTCACCTGTATTTAATACACTGCTTGTATCATTAAATTTCTTCAGTTAGTTCAAATATTCTCTACCCCTAAATTTTTTTATATGGCTTAATTATTTTTCTGTAATCTGCCGGATAATAATCTCCAAGATATTTTTCTCATGTACATTATCAACATGTAAACTGACAGTTAGGTTTTAGCTTCACAATATTGGAGGTGCCAACCAATAAAAGTCATTATCTCAAACTATAGATCTGAAAGAGGTAGATGTTTGTTTGGTGTGTTTATGTGTATTGGGGGGGGGGGGGGGGGGAGAGCGAGCGAGCTCAAGTTTGTTCTTAATTGCCGACTGGGGAGAGGATTGATAGAGGTTTGATTTTATTGTTGTAGTACATTCACAATGGGGGAAAATCTCTATAGTTGGACTTTAATTACTAAATATAATAATTAAGAACTCATATTTAAATAGATACCATTTTACTTTTATAATACAACATTTTCTTGCATCAACAAAAACAGGTAAACAAACACAAAATTATTACAGATCATATTTTTTAAATATAATCTGACAACTAGAGTTGGGTGCAGTTGTTTACACAAACTAACACTCCCCCACACCCAACTAAGGCGTTGTGAGTCCAAGGCAATGTCTAAATTTGACATGCTTTGTTTCATTAAGTCCTTTTGTAAATATATCAGCAACCATGTCTTCAGTAGGTTTGCAATTTATTTTTATTTCACCACTTTGAACTTTCTCTCTTATAAAATGTTCTCGAATATTTATGTGTTTAGACTTGCTGCTTATCACTGAGTTTTTCGCCATGGCTATGGCTGACTGATTGTCACTGAATATTTCAATCACTTTATGAGGTCTTCCCATGTCTTCAATAAGCTGCTTTAAATGAATAGCTTCTTTTGCCGCTTCGGTCAAAGACATATATTCGGCTTCACTTGTTGATAATGCGACTGTCCTTTGCTTTCTTGATTCCCAACTGACTAAAGCATCACCAAATTTAAAACAATATCCAGTGTAAGATTTTCTGTCTTCACTATTAGCCCAGTCTGCATCAGTTGCACCTATCAGTGGTTTGCCAGTTTTTCGAAATACAAGAGATAATTCTTTAGTTCCTTGTAAATATCGAAGAACTCTTTTAGCAGCAATCCAATGTTCTTTACTGTAACATGAGTTGAATTGACTCAAATAACTAACTGCATGAGTGATGTCAGGCCTGGTTGCTATTGAGAGATACATCAGTGAACCGATCAAATTTTGGTAAGGATAACTTTCATCACATTCATTTCCTTTGACTAATTTCTGTCCTGGGGTTAGAGGAGTTGGTGCTGCTTTGCAATCTTTCATATTGAAATGTTCTAAGATTTCATTTATATATTTAGCTTGAGACATCTTGATTTCTCCATCTCCTTCAGTAAATTCTATTCCAAGACAGTAGTTTATTTTACCCAAATCTCTCATTTCGAATGATTTCATCAGTTGAGTCTTGATGTGGTTTAAATACTTTTGATTTTTGGTAGCAATTAAAATATCGTCTACATAAACAGCGACTATGCTTTTGCTTCCACCCACAGTTGAAGTATATATGCAAGGGTCAGCGTGAGAAGGTGTAAATTTTAATTCCTTCAGTTTCGAATCAAGTTTCATATACCATTGTCTTCCTGACTGTTTTAAACCATATATTGCCTTTTTGAGAAGACACACCTTTTTACCTGTTGATTTCCTTAATTCATTAGCATTTTCTTAGCTTTGTTGAATAAGGATTTGTCCTCATTGCAACTTTCATCAATCATTATATCTTGAAGATATTTTTCTAGGTTTTCTGGTAGCTTCATATAAACTTTCTCTTTTAAGTCTCCATTTAAAAATGCGGTTGAAACATCCATTTGCTCAATGCTTAGATCTTCTTCAACAGCGATAGCAGTCAAAAGTCTGATTGAGCTAAGCTTTGCTACTGGTGCAAAAGTTTCATCAAAGTCGATTCCTGGTTGTTGAGCAAATCCTTTGGCAACTAATCGTGCTTTGCGTCTTTCCAGTTCTCCATTCGGTTTAAATTTCTTTTTTAATACCATTTTGCATCCAATTACATTTGTCGCTTTATTTTCATCTTCCAGAACCCAAGTTTCATTCTTTAAATGAGCAATTACTTCATCTTTTATAGCTTTATTCCATTCCTCTAAATTTTCTTCTTTTAAGTTTTCATTGCACTTATTTGCAGACATATGGTAATCTTCAGTCCATTTTGGAGGTTTTCTCTCCCTTTTCAGTTTAGGTTGTATTTCATCATTTTCAGGTTCATTAAAATTATCATTCTGGTCCTCAAATGCATCATCCAGTACTTCAAAGTATTCGTCTGCGTTACTTTCATCTTCATTTATATTCTCATCAAATTGTTCCTCTTGACCTTGTTCTGGTTCATTATTTTTGGTTTCATTTCTGTATGGAACTTCTATTAAGCCATCTTCTATGTCATCATATTCATTTGTTTTAATTTCTTCGGTTTCTTTGATTTGTTCTTCAACAAGATCATAATTATTTTTCTGTTGCCCCTGTTCATAGTACATTTTTGAAAGAACTTTAATATCTCTTGCAATTTTAACTTTCTTTTCTTGCGGGACCCAAATTCTGTATGCTTTTGCATTACTCGCATAACCGACAAAGATTCCTTGTTGAGCTCGAGGGTAAAACTTTCCTCTTCTTGCCCCTTTATTTAGTACAAATACTTTTGAGCCAAATATTTTCATGTGACGGACTGACGGTTTTCTACCCACAAATTTCTCAAATGGTGTTGAGTTCGCTGCAGACTTGGAAGGACATCGATTTCTTATGTAGTTAGCTGTGTTGACAGCTTCAGCCCACATGTTTTCAGGAAGATGAGATTCTATTAATAAACATCTTGCCATATCTAGAAGAGTTCTGTTTTTCCGTTCAGCTAAACCGTTCTGTTGTGGAGTGTGTGGGACTGTTAATCTTCTCCTAATACCATTTTCCTTAAGGAATTTGTCGAAATCACCATTACAATATTCCCTGCCATTGTCTGTCTGTAAGTACTTTATTTTCTTACCTGTTTGGTTTTCCATTTCATTCTTAAATTCTTTAAATCGTTCAAAAATTTCATCTTTGCTCTTCAGAAAATACACATAGCAATATCGAGAGCTTTCATCAATGAATGTACCAAAATATTTATTACCTCCTTGTGAATTAATCCTCATAGGACCCACTATATCAGAGTGAATTACTTCTAATAAATCAACATTCTTTGGAGCTTTTCTGGTTGGAAAAGGTGTTTGAGTTAATTTTCCTTGAATACAAGTTTCACACTCTCCCACATGGTCTTTTGGATTAAAACATAATCCATTTACAACTTCATCTTTTAAAGCTAATTTCAAGTCAGATTCATTAAGATGCCCTAACTTTTTATGCCAATCCAGGATATCAGATTGTTTAGAAAAGTTTGACCTTTCATTTTCTAAAATTGGTTTAGCATTTTTGACATAATAAAGACCACCTTGTCGTTCTGCTGACAAGACTACATTCTCTCTAGGATTTTGAACTACAGCTCCGTCCTTTTTAAAAGTTACTTTAAATCCTCGATCAGTTATTTTACCAACACTCATTAAGTTAGTTGATAAGTTTGGAACGAAAAGAGCATCATTCAAGTGAACAATATCATTCCTACTCAATTCAAGAGAAACTTGTCCAATACCAGAAACTTCTGCTGTTTGACCTTTAGATGCAAGTTTTAAAGTCCCGTCCGAGTTTTGAATACTTTTAAAGTGAGATTTTTTCCCACACATATGTGACGTACAGCCACTATCAAGACACCATTCAGAAGTAGTTAGATCAAAAGAGTTTAAATTAGAAGAAAAACATTCAGCTTCTACTTTAAAACTAGATCCATTAGGTTTAGATCTGCAGTTATTAGCCTTATCACCCATTTTACCACATTTGAAACATCTAATTTTAAAATTAGAGTTATACTCTAACGGCTTGTTTTGATTGTTACCATTGAAAAAATGTTTCTTAGGCTTAAACTGTTTAGATTTACAATACAAAGTGTCTTCCTTCCGTTCATAATTATCTTTTGATCTTGCTTCACTCTCCTCTATGATTTTAATTTTCAAGTCATCAGGGGAAGGTAAAGTGTCCCTAGACTCAATAGCTACTCTAAAGTTATCAAATGATGCTGATAGACTGTACAATAACATTATGCTAAGTAAATCTGAATTAATATCAATGTTCATTTCATTAAGTTTATCTACAATGTCCATGAATTTGTTTACATGGTCCCTAACGTTATCACCATCTTTCATTTTATGGATAATTAATTGTTTAAGCAAAGTAGCTTTCCTAGCAGGACCTGAACTTTGATAAGTGTTTTGCAATACATCCCATACTTCTTTGGAAGTTTTACAGTTCTTTATTAATTTTAGTTCACTTGGAGAAATAATCAAAATTAGTTCTGACCTAGCTTTTAAATCTTTTTCAACCCAAGCTGACTTACTACTATCATCTTCTGGACATGTTTTCTTTCCTATGACAAAATCCCACAAATTTTGCTGTATTAAAATAGCTTCAGCTTGAATTTTCCAAGTGTCATAATTATTTCTTTTTAAAGGTTCTATTCTGTGAACTGAATTCATGTCTAGTGAAATAGCTATTTGAGCCTAGACTTTTGTAAACAATAAAAATAAATCTTAAGGCTTATCAAAGTATTTTTTCCTGGGCCCATGACCTTTGTAGTACATTCACAATGGGGGAAAATCTCTATAGTTGGACTTTAATTACTAAATATAATAATTAAGAACTCATATTTAAATAGATACCATTTTACTTTTATAATACAACATTTTCTTGCATCAACAAAAACAGGTAAACAAACACAAAATTATTACAGATCATATGTTTTAAATATAATCTGACAACTAGAGTTGGGTGCAGTTGTTTACACAAACTAACAATTGTAATGATGTATTATTTGCTTTATTATAAAGGTCCATGCTACTGAAATGTTTTTACCAACATACTACTTCTTGGTGGCTTTTAATTTTTGGAATCGTTAAATATAAAATATTTAACGATTCTTTCATTTATAATAAAAATTCTTTCATTTATAAGTAGATGTTATTATAAATTTTATAATAACATCTATTCCTGCAATTATTATTATGTGTTAAGGAATCTTAAAGGCTATGTCCACACAGGCAAATCCCGTGTCAATGTGGAGCTAAGCCTATGTGGGGTTTATTTCATTGTATTCATGTACGTATTTTAGGGTTGTGCGATGCAGCAAATTTTTTTTGATTCGATGCAACAATTCGTGTCACAGAATTTCGATTCAAATTTGATGTGATTCAAAGCAACACGATTTCTTCAATTTATATTTTACTTATCTTGCAAATTGCAAGATTGCATAAATTGCGTAGTTGTTGGTTTTGAGCACTAGTTTAGATTTAAAATTAAATATTGGACATGGAAATTAGGTTTCAATGAAAATGAAACACAAACACAGAATACATTTTTGAAAATTCGGCACATTCGTTGCGCCTTTGAGTCGCATCAAACGTACTCGATGCATCGCAATTTCGAATATCTCTGCATTGAATCGAATCAAAATTTCTATGCATCGCACACCCCTAATGTATTTTAATATAATTTAATTTTTTAAATAAAGATATTTTGACTTTTAATAGGAAAGCCTATAATGATTTCCCGTAGGGAAAATTTAAACCACCTCTGAGTACTGATATCCCATGGTTATCTTTGCAGCCAATCTCCAGATCGGCAATGTGATGCCCGTCGGCTCCATGCCTGAGGGAACCATCGTCTGCAACTTGGAGGAGAAAACCGGAGACCGAGGTCGGTTGGCCCGAGCCTCTGGTAACTACGCGACCGTTATCGCCCACAACCCGGACACCAAGAGGTCCCGAGTGAAGCTGCCCTCCGGAGCCAAGAAAGTTATTCCTTCTGCCAACAGAGCCATGGTTGGTAAGTACTCAACAGTGTGTATCATCCCTGGCATGTATTTTATACAAGCTGCACTTTTAATAGCCTCAGACAAAACATTGTTGCTGCCGTATCAGGATGTCCGTTTGTCATAATTTTTTATGTGGGATAATCTTAATTCCGAGTTTAAACTATTCTTTGGGAATGAGAGGAATTAAGTGATACTATTCTCACATACCTCGACTTTGTTGAAAAGCTTCTATAGTAGCCTAATTAAGTATTTCTTTAACATAGAGTTCTGTTTCATTAATGAAAAAATTATGTTGAAACCATCGTGCTTTATTCAATTTGCCAAATAAACAGGAATATTGTTTTTCTTCCATTTCCATCCTAGTAAACAAATAGAACATAAAATTTAAGTGTAACTAACTACTATAGTTTGGGAAAATAAAATGAATCCCCCAACTGGATGGAAACTACTGGAGGGTGTTAGGAAAAAAGGTGTAAATGCTGGTTAAGGGCATCGCATCTCCTGGTGGCAAATCACTTCGATAAACAAATCTAAAAATTTTAAGAACAAAAACTGCCTTATGACAGAAATTTTTAACTTCATAATAAAGAATAAATAATATGACCAATGGTTCTAAATATCGTGAGTAGGCTACTTTGAACAGCTCTTTCAACTTTACTCGAAGCTCTGATTGTTTAGGGACTCAAGACTGTACTATAGTTGATTATAACTCCCATTATAGTATGTGGAAACAAAACTCTTTGATGATTATAGCCATGCACGGGGTTGACCGAGCCTTGCTCATTGGTTTTATTTAACTTTTGTTGTAGTATCATGGTAATGATGCTATTGAATTTACACCAACAACCAACTATACCTCTTTATAGTTAACAGGTGTTTAAAAAAGAATGCTTAAAAGCAGTGTTCTGTTTTATTTTGTTTACCTTTCATTGTTATTTTTTTATAACATTTAAGCATGCTAGTGGTATTAACACATTCTTGCTGCACATAAAATGCCAAAACTCAACCCCCCCGCTGAACTATATTTACATTCCTCCAACGATGGCGTGAAATTAAAAACCTGTAGAATATATATTAATCACAAGTAATATAAAAACTCGAATACCCTTACCTACACGCTAATGCACAATATGTGTTACCTTCTCAAATGCTAGAGGAGAAACAGTCGCATTACCTTGACATTGTCATATGTAATCGATCGGATACATGCCGCACTCAACGTGTTAATCAGAAAATAAAAACGATGCCTAGTACTACGATAATTCAAATTAACAGTTAATTTGTGATAAACAATAAGCAACAAACAAAAACCTTTGTTGTTTTTGTTGGCTAAAAGAAAAAAAAAACATACAAAAACTGTTTTATAATACAGACAAACATGATGATGAATTCTATATTATACCTACAACTGATTGTTATGAAGAAAGTTCTAGAGGCTCTTTCTGAATGTTTGTGAAAATAAAATTGAGGATTGGTTTTTTCTTGTCTTTTTAAATTGGAAATTTAAACCTAGAACATCAACTTGATGTAGAGTCTGTAAAAAAATTGTGGTTCATTTTGTGAATCTACATATCAAAAACTCATTTTGGAAGGCTTAATCACTTTGGCGTCATAGAGTCGAGTAGGAGCAAAATATATCAAAATACAGATGGAACAATGGAAATAATGAAATATGAAATAATGGAACAGACAAAAATTGTTTAATAATACGGACAAACATGATGATGAATTATATTTTATACCTACAACTGATCGTTATGAAGAAAGTTCTAGAGGCTCTTTCTGAATGTTTGTCAAAATAAAATTGAGTAAGTTATTGGCTTTTTCTTGCCTTTTTAAATTGGAAATTTAAACCTAACATCAACTTTATGTCGAGTCTGTAAAAAAATCCTGGTTCATTTTGTGTATCTTCATGTCAAAAACTCATTTTGGAAGGCTTAATCACTTTGGCGTCAAAGAGTCGAGTAAGAGCAAAATATATCAAAATTTTTTTACTTTACTAAATGTTTAGTATCCTGTCGGATACATGCGGCACTCAACGTGTTAATCAGAAAATAACAACAATGCTTAGTACTAAGATAATTCAAATTAACAGTTAATTTGTGATAAACAATAAGCAACAAACAAAAACTTTTGTTGTTTTTTGTTGGCTAAAATAAAAACAGACATATATTGTTTTATAATACAGACAAACATGATGATGAATTCTATTTTATACCTACAACTGATTGTTATGAAGAAAGTTCTAGAGGCTCTTTCTGAATGTTTGTCAAAATAAAATTGAGTAAGTTATTGGCTTTTTCTTGCCTTTTTAAATTGGAAATTTAAACCTAACATCAACTTTATGTCGAGTCTGTAAAAAAATCCTGGTTCATTTTGTGAATCTTCATGTCAAAAACTCATTTTGGAAGGCTTAATCACTTTGGCGTCAAAGAGTCGAGTAAGAGCAAAATATATCAAAATTTTTTTACTTTACTAAATGTTTAGTATCCTGTCGGATACATGCGGCACTCAACGTGTTAATCAGAAAATAACAACGATGCTTAGTACTAAGATAATTCAAATTAATAGTTAATTTGTGATAAACAATAAGCAACAAACAAAAACTTTTGTTGTTTTTTGTTGGCTAAAAAAACAGACATATATTGTTTTATAATGCAGACAAACATGATGATGAATTCTATTTTATACCTACAACTGATTGTTATGAAGAAAGTTCTAGAGGCTCTTTCTGAATGTTTGTCAAAATAAACTTGAGTATTGGTTTTTTCTTACCTTTTTAAATTGGAAATTTAAACCTAACATCAACTTGATGTAGAGTCTGTAAAAAAATCTGGTTCATTTTGTGAATCTTCATATCAAAAACTCATTTTGGAAGGCTTAATCACTTTGGCATCATAGAGTCATGTAAGAGCAAAATATATCAAATTTTTTTACTTTATTAAATGTTTACTTCACGAATTTCTTCATGAAGATGGCAGTGCACTTGACATTTATGTCCCATGCCAAAACTCACCTTCTCCACCTTTTTTTTTTAATTGACTTAGCTACACCACTGAATTCGTTGGGTTAATGCCTACATGACTGTGATAAGCATATCGTGCTAAAACTGGTCTTTGACTGTATAAATAAGCACAATAAATCCAGTGTCAAAGCCTTTTCCAGCTCACTTGTCATTCCAGAACTGGTCTTATCCAACTGCAGTAAAAACATATAAAAACTGACCAATCCCAGCCCAGCTTTGAGGTCACGTGACTCCCTGGCCACAGCCATTGTGTGTCTTAGTTTTGTATAAGACCAGTTTTTGGAATGACAAGTGCTATGACACTAGATTTTTTGTGCTCATTTTAACAGGGAAAGACTAGTTTTATTATGATATGTTTATCACAGTCTAACCCAATGAATCCAATGGTATAGCAAAACTGGTCTTATCCAATATGTGTTGGTGGAAAAATTGCCTAATCCCAACAGTCATGTCAAAACTCGCTTTCTCCATTTTTAAAACGCAAATGACTTAATTTGTACAGAATATCCATGATATGAACAGTATTTAATAAACTTGGATGATTTTTTACTTGTTTAAAAAAAAATTCACTAAAAAATCTCCAGGCATTAGTTTACAATACATTTTTTGTGTTTTCTTGAAAAACTGGAGAAGGCGAGTTTTGCCATGGGGCCTCATATACTATGTGCGAGATCCATCTATTTGCAAGTGTTTCAGATAACATCCCAAATTCGACATATCACATTCTTAAAAGTAACTTCTTAATTAAATTTATTGAACTGTATTTTAGGCATCGTAGCGGGAGGTGGAAGGATCGACAAGCCGGTGCTGAAGGCCGGCAGAGCCTACTTCAAATACAAGGCCAAGCGTAACTGCTGGCCCAAGGTGAGAGGTGTGGCCATGAACCCTGTGGAGCATCCTCACGGAGGTGGTAACCACCAGCACATCGGTAAAGCTTCCACCGTCAAGCGAGGCACCAGCGCCGGAAGAAAGGTACGTCTCACAGTGGTGATGGGTATACTGATATTCATAATTCATTCCTATAATATTCATAGTAATTAATAAGACTATTAGTTTTATTTAAATGAATATGTGGTCACAGAATATGTGCCAGTTAAGTATTTACCATACTTTCCATTATAGTAAACTCTTAGTTATCTGGCTTGGACCTATCCGGCCTCCGGCTTTTTCCTCCTCCGGTCACCGGAAAGAATAATACAAATGTAAACTATTAAAAAGACGTTTTTTAGCTAAAGCTTTTGGTTTTTCGCCTTCAATAGTAAGATACTATACCCGCAGTACATTAATGTCGCTTTATTTATCACTCCTTTTGCTGAGGATTCCCAATTTTTACACTGTATTAAATAGTGATTCTACTGTACTAAACAACGCCGTCTGACAGCTGGGCCATCTGAGATATTAATATGGTGTCATAACTCGGCATCCGGCTTTTTAGTATCCAGCCCGGCCATTTGCCACCAAACGTTGGATAACTGAGAGTGTACTGTAAATCCTTACAAATTCTCGGAAAATTTCAAACTGTCAACATACATTTAAGAATGCTGGGGGAAATCTGACTTCTTTGTCATTTCTAACCCAGAAAATAATATTCACCCTCATAAAGGTTTTTTGTTAATGTATATTCCCATACTGTGGAATTCGGTTATGAATGGTGTCAATTGAGATTTAAAATGGCTGGCAGAATTCAAGAAATTTAAATTAGCAATGCTAAATTTTAGCACTATTTTGTTGATTTATTAGTTTTTACCTTTATTGTTGTTTTTTCCACCAAAGTTGTTTATATGTTTAATAATGAATTAAACTACGGTTCAATTATTTAAACTAATTAGGGATTGTTCGGATAATCAAATTGTTTGTATAGCAAAACAATTAACCATTTATAACCAAACCACTATGAAAAGATACTCTCTACTAAGGATAGACAGGAATGGATTTTTAGTTCGGGACGGGATGGGACGGGAATTTTTATTTCCCGTCTAATTTCGGGACGGGATTGCTCTTCTTGACGCTTTCGGGAAATATTCGTTTTGACATTTATCTGAGTGTCATATAAAGACAAATTAATGTTAAATATCAACTGGTTCTGTTTCCAAATTGTTCCACTTGTTTTTGTATAAGTTACAATGAACCTCCTTTTGTTGAAAAGATTTAAAATACAGTATCTATTTCTTATATTTGGCAGTGTACAATGAGATACAAATAAAGTATAAATTTTCTTGTAACCAAAAAAATTAAAATCAAATTACTAAACAATAAATTATACACATAAAAAAGTCCATTAAAAGTTTTGTTGAATGAAATAACGTTTTGAACAAAGAACAAAAAGAAAATTATGTAAATAAAAATATAGATTAAAACAATTAGAAAAATTGTAAAGAAAACAAAACTGTATTACATAAATAGGCCTAAGGCCTGCTCAGTTAAAAAAGAACAAAAAACAACAAATTGAATTTAAATTATAATAAATATTATAATAATATAAACAAACCAACGACATTTATATAACCCCAAGAAATGTTTATTTTTTCAATTTTTATACTTATTGATTTAACTGAGACAGTTTCTTACTTAGAGAGATTATCATAAAAATTAAACTTTGAAAATATACATTATTAGAACAAATTATTTTTATTTTTATTTCTATGTATTCATTTAGCTAATTTTTTTCTATATTAAAATTACCCCCGTCTCAGCAGACTTGCGTACTCAGCGAATTTCCAATTGAATTTTGGTATATTTTCTATTTCCCCATAAAATCTCATGGGGATGAGAGTATGTAGGTTTGCCGCCATATGGGTTTTGTTGGTAAATATAAGTTAAACCCTACCTAGTGATTGTACATACCAAATTTTATAAGGCTATGGTGTTATTTTTATTTTCCCCATAAACCCTATATGCGTGAGTATGTAGTTTGCCGCCATATGGGTTTTCTAAGCAAATATAAGTTAAAAGCTTCCTACTGAATGTACATACCAAATTTTATCAAGATATGTCAATAAATAAGCAAGATAGAAGGTTTTGTTGATTTCCCATTCCGATCATCCAGGTCCGATCATTCTGGTTTGCAAACTCAACCTAGTAGACGCTGGTTTACACCCCTGTACCAAATGTCATAAAAATCGGAGTTTCCGTTCAAAAGTTATCGTGGTCACGGACACATAGATATATATACAGTGTGTTCATTTTTTTATGCTCACCATTGGGATCTCGCAAACTATAAAAGTTACAGCAAAGGTCAAATTAGCAAAGTAGTGCGGAATTATAAGCTGAACAAAATGATGTGTAAAAATCCCAGATATTTCTACTGGTTCGTTCGCTGTGCTCGAAAAACTGTTTTTTGCTCAAAACTTCTTTTGCCTATAACTTTGTTATTTGTTGAAATACAAAAAAACTTTTTAGATAAAACTTTACTGAAATTTTACGTAGATTCTGAATATTAAAACTAAAATTTTTTACTTCAAACCGTTTTTGAGATGTTTCATACAAGTTGATTATTTTTAATACAAGTATGTATTTTTTTCATCATCATAAAAAAGAAATAATTTTTCTGATCACGAAAATACCAAATATGGCATATTTATTTATCATAATAATTATTTAATTATAAAAAATGTGATTAATAAGTAACTCTGAAATGCTAAATATGAGGATGCTTCTAACATGCCGTGCAACAATGGTGTAAATCAGCTGTTTTGCATTTTGTGTTTCATATTTTGTTGCTTACATTGTTGATCAGCTGTTTACCGGCATCCCATGTAACAGCTGATTTACACGTTTTATGGGAACCGCGGATGCCGGTAAACAGCTGATCAACAATGTAAGCATCAAAATATGAAACACAAAATGAAAAACAGCTGATTTACACCATTGTCGCACTGCATGTTAGAAGCATCCTCATTATTAGCATTTCAGAGTTGCTTATTAATCACATTTTTTATAATTAAATAATTATTATGATAAATAAATATGCCATATTTGGTATTTTCGTGATCAGAAAAATTATTTCTTTTTTATGATGATGAAAAAAATACATACTTGTATTAAAAATAATCAACTTGTATAAAATATCTCAAAAACGGTTTGAAGTAAAAAATTTTAGTTTTAATATTCAGAATCTACGTAAAATTTCAGTAAAGTTTTATCTAAAAAGTTTTTTTGTATTTCAACAAATAACAAAGTTATAGGCAAAAGAAGTTTTGAGCAAAAAACAGTTTTTCGAGCACAGCGAACGAACCAGTAGAAATATCTGGGATTTTTACACATCATTTTGTTCAGCTTATAATTCCGCACTACTTTGCTAATTTGACCTTTGCTGTAACTTTTATAGTTTGCGAGATCCCAATGGTGAGCATAAAAAAATGAACACACTGTATGTATATATCAATTTGAACGAGCGGTGTTTTAGGCTTCTAGGGACCTCAAAACGAAAAAGTATCATGGTCCCGGGCTTAGGTCTTACTGTGACTACTACCGTAATAGCGTATTCCCTATAGGGAAATTCGCTAAAAAGGAGTGTATGATGAAAAAATCAATAAAAAAAACAATGAAAGTTTAAAGTTATGAACTACAAAATCTAATAAATGAATTTGTAATGTTTAATTTAAAAAAATATATTTAATGGGATTTGAAGTTTTTCATTTAAAAGATGCTTTTAACATTATAAAACAGTAATTCAATTAAAGATTGATTTATTTAACAATGGCCTACTTTGCCACTTTCCCTTTGATTGGAAGTCACAAATTTGGTTGACGTTTTGTTTAATTAGTAAGAATTAGATTAATCAAACAAGCCATCCCTTAGTTTTCTACGGCAATTGGTTCAGAAAGTAGCATTTGGTACTAGGAGCAAAAAACACCCTTCTTGAATAAATTACTGCCGAACGAACAATAGATAAGCTGAACAATAGATCGCAGGTGTGTTTTTGTGTGCGTTTTCCTTGTTAGCGAGATCGCGTAAGCGTAAACAACTATTGTTCGGCAGTTCCCATCCCGATAAATTCCCGATTTAAAAAAAATTCCGCCCAATGATCGGGACAAATGTGCTCTCGAAAATTTTTCCTGAAATTTCGGGTCCCGTTTATTTCTACTCTCTACTGTATGTTAGAGTAAAACATGTTTAGAAAAAGTCAAGTGGGATTGTAGTTTTGAAAATTTGATATATTTGAGGTGAGGGTAGCTCCCAGCAATCTGGTTCATTAGTTTCTTTGTTAAAGTTTACATATAAGTTGAGCATTAAATAAACTCATTCCAATGATTAGTTACACATCTGAACAGACATTTGAAACCTGAAAACCTGATGACAATTTACATTATGAGAAATGAGATGAAAAGTTGTGAAACAGATTTTTCTCCACTCAGCAAGGACTAATACATGTGTTGTCTTTCTAGGTTGGTCTGATTGCTGCCAGAAGAACAGGAAGAATTAGAGGAGGAAAGAAGGATAATCTTAAGGGAGACGATTAGACTTAACTGGTGTTTTTGTTTTATCTCAATAAAAAAGTTTGAAAAGCCAAAATTTTACTGTATTTATTTTATTGTCTTTGAAAAACTTAATACTAAATTGCTAACATATGTAACAAGAATAGTTTTGCAGCACCTTGAAAAAAACTAATGATAAACAAAATAGGGTAGAGATGGGAATTCCAGCTACTTTTTGGTAATAGCTTGCAACGTTCCACGGAGGTTTAGTAATAGGTGACACAAAAAACTATTAATTTTGTAACCTATTACTAGATCTAGCCTATCCTGCCGAGGCGTAATTTTAACAAGCTAGTTATTGGTTTTTGCACTAGAAGGTGCAAGAAAAATGACCCCCGTAAATTCATTAAATTTTATTACTATTACTCCCAGAAAAAATATAATTTATGGCTAGTGCAAAAAGAATGATAATTATTTTCAGGGCTATAAGATATAAATGGACTTATAGTACGATGTTAGTAAAAAATTTTATTGTTTGTTATAAAACACACAAAAAATTCAAATAAAAGAAAACATAAGTTTTAGTTATATGAAACAAAGTAGAATCTTTACTGACTGAGTTTAGTTGAGGTACAGGTAGATTTTTTTACACTGACGAGTTTTACCGACTGTTAAACGTTTTCTCTAAAGTAAATTCAATCAAATAAGTTAGCATTTAAAACAAAAGTTTTCCCACATTTCTTGAGTCAAACGTGATCAAAGTTCTATGATGAAATTATCTATCTACCCTCTCCGTCTCTACCCCTGCACCCCCCCCCCCCCACACGCTCCCAAATAAACAAACAAACAAGATTTCAGTGAGCTCAACGCTCAGCCGCGACCGGGCAATCGGGCATGGGATCGTTTCGATTCGTTCCGCGGTGAACAGTTCATTTCGTACCGTCGTCGCTAAGCGCATACTGGAAACGTTCCACGGTGGCCATCGTTTCGCAGCTTCCACTATTAAACAATGAATTCAGAAACGTAGAAGCTAAACGAATACGGGTTACGTTCCGAGAAAGCCGAGTCAAAGTAGTTACATTTGTCATTTCCTTCCCAAACCAATGCTGATATCGTTCCGCTGTGTCCACTATTAAATGGTGAATTAAGCAACCATCTCCACAAACAAATAAAGATTACGTTCCGTGAAAACCACACCAATCAGTGAAACTTGTACTTTCCATTTTAAACTAATACTGTTATCGTTCCGCCGTGTCCACTATTCATTGGTGACTTGAGTCAACAACTCCACGAACGAATACAGATTACGTTCCGTGAAAACCACACAGAATAGTGACAGTTGTAGTTTCTATATTAATACTGATAACGTTCCGCTGCGACCGAACTAAACTATATGGGCCTTGTTTTAAATTAATATCCAGTCTGCTGAGTTAGTTTTTGAAACGTTTCGAGATTTCAAAGGCTAAATCTTTGAATTCTTTTAGCAAAAACTTAAAAAATGATTGGCTTGCCTCTAAAAATGAACTATTAAAAAATTAATAGGGTAAACCATGTAACCTAATAATCTTTTAATAGGCTGCAATTTGGTAATAGTGTTAATTATCCTATTATGTTAAATAACGCACACCTCTAAAATAGGGCATAGGTTATAGGCAATTTTAGAATTCCTGTCTCTAATCCTCCCTGCTGACCTGCTTCCTTCTCCATAAAAGTACATGCAACTTTTTGCAGTTGAACTAGATATTCATTCTCCAACTGTTAAAACATAAAATTTATTTCAATTTACGAGCGTAATAATAAGAACCCAGGAACCGAGCTTCGCTCTAATAAATTTTTAAAATATTGAGAAATGTTTGTAAGTTAGAGAATAGAACCTCGATAGTTAGACACTTTGTAGACTTAGAGAATGTCGAAGTATTGAAATGTCAAACTATAGGGAGTATATGGGAAATATTAACATAGGGAGAAAAAAAATCATGAGTTGAATTTAGGAAACACTAAATTTGATTGAAATCATAACTTAATTGAACTTGAACATAACCAACATCCAAATCATTTGTCACTATTGTTTACATTTTCACCTTAGTCACTCTCCTTTATGGACACTATTGGTCGTTACTGACATGTTTGGGTGTCACGAACTGTGTCGAACTATAAGGAGTGTCAAGCTATTGAGGTTCCACTGTTTTTCAACTGCTGATTCTGTTTAACCCTTTGTCTTCGACCCAACAAAGTTTTCCTCCTGGAAATTTTTATTTTTTTACACTTTTATTTTTTGTAATAAATGCTATCAGATAACTGTCTCCCAACAATATAAAATACCCCCATCGCAACAGACCTAGCGAATTTCCAATAAAATTTGGTATTCTATTTCCTTTATATACACCATGGGAATGAGGATGGAGATTTCTGCCATGGGGGTGTTGTAAGCAAATAGGTGATAACCAATTTTCAGTGCACTTAGCCTACATGCTAAATTGTATCAAATTCTGGTATTTATTATTTTCCCCATAAACACTATGGGTTGAGTATGTAGGTTTACCGCCATATGGGTGTTGTAAATAAATATATGTTACACTCTACCTAATGAATTTACATATAGTACCAAATTTTATCAGGTTAACTTATGTCAATAAATGAGTGAGATAGAGGAATTTGTTGATTTCCCATAGGAATAAGGGCCTGGTCAGACGGAGCGGATGCGGACGAAGGTATTTGCGCTGTTCACATGACACCTCTATGTCCAGGTGTTAGTTTCCCTCCAATTCAGTCGAGATGGTTTGTCATTCAATGGATATTTCGTTTAAGAAATATGGAAAAACAAAAGTTGCACCTCTTGTAGTTCCCCAAGAGTATTCTTATATTCTTTACTTCATCCCCCAGGAGGTCGGAAAAATGCCAGTTTCACCCCAAAATGCCACAGGAAATGAGAAATAACAGAAAATGTATTCCATACGAATAGAAAGGAAAGTAAAACCATCTTGTTTTGTTAACTCTAATACGTGTGATTATATCATGTAGGCAATCTAGAGATTAAGAAAACAACATATAATTTATCGGAAAACCAGTAGAGACTTCATTTGAAACACCACTTGAAAAGCTTACTACATAGCTTTTTATGCTATGTGGGAAGTGGTGTGTTGTTTTTGGCTTCTCAAGAGAGACAAATTATCACATGTGAGACTACTGAGAGAGTTGAGGGATGAACCGAACGACTGGCGCATCTATATGAGAATGACTCAAGACTCATACGTGGAATTGCTTCACTCTGACCTGGGAAGCACTGTTTGTTTACTGTTTTGATCGCAGCGATAAGTTGAAGTGCTGTCTACATGTTCCAATATGTCGCTCCAACCTTGCAATATCGTGGGCAATCTAGCCAGAAAATCAAATTTTTCACTTTTCGTCCAACCCCGATACATCACAGCGATCTCCCATTTACACGCTCCGATCATCGCAATGATATGGTTGGTACCTATCTTATCGCTGCAATATATCGTAGCGTGTAAACGGGGCTTTAGTACTTTTCCTTTGGAAAGAGATAGCTGTCTGCCGTAAGTGTATTCTAGTTTCCCTATAGTGGATAGTTTCGGTGTGTGTTTGCTGATAGTGGTACTTATTAATCAGGAAATACTATTTCCTGAATCTGACTGGCTATGTTCAGCCTCAACTTCTTTGATTTTAGGGTTCTTTTGAGCATAATTACTCTTCAGGAATGACTAAATTTTGATATCTAATTTTTCCAAATTTTTTGGGGAATTGCCCCTGGACCCTCCCTTTGCTCCCCAGAACCCTGGGGGCCCAGGATGAATGCACACTTGGCGCCCGACCTGGCTCTCGGCAGCCCTGAATTCTGCACTAGCAATTAGGAAATTTACTGTGGGAATCAACCAGTCGGGCCATACAAGTTGGGTAATTCAGCCAAGAGTGTCATCGACTGCACATTAGTTTCATATCAACCAAAGAAATAAAAAGTTCTCTCTTGCTCTCTTTAATGCATAGAAGAGATGACAGACACTGATTCCATCTCTAAAATTTCATTACATACTCTAAATATGAATAGACATTATAGTGGTAGTGTCAAATTACATCCAAACCTAAATTTGCAAGGTTTAAATACAGCCTCAGAATGGACATTTTGAAATCAGTCATTACAGGATTATTTAGTTTCCACTGGTCAGGATAAAGCTGCTGAAAAGGTAAAAATATCCTTATTTTGTAATATGATGGGGCATGATGCTGATAGAATTCTGGCTACCCTACCTATATCTGAGTTTGATAAATTAGTGTATACAAAAGTTATTAATACTGTTAATAAATATGGTAATCCACTGAAAAATGTCGTCTTTGATAGAATTTTCTATAACACTCATAAACGGGTTTAAAGTGAACCTTTTGATGACTTTTTAATAGAATGCAGGCATCTTATTGAGAATCAGCTTCTCAGGGACAAGATTGTTTATGGGAAAGGTGATAAAATGTTTAGGATCATCTATCCTTAGGCAAGATGATCTGACATTAGAGAAAGCTATTAAATTCTGTCAGTCTAGTGAAAAGATTAAACATAAATTTCGTTCAAAGATGTGAAGTTTTATTAAAACTTGAACCACCAGAGACTGTGAAGGTGTTCAGCGAATTATAGTTGTTAAACTATGTGAGGCAGTATGTTCTACAAATGGCTGAACTTATGTCTCCTCTTTGTCAGCTTCTAAAAAGAGATAGTGTGTGGATTTGGACTGAATGACACCAAACTGCTTTTGAGAAACTGAAGATGTTTATTTGCCAATCATTCACCGGCTTTGACCGCCTTCGACCCTAAAAAGAAGATTGTGATGCAAGTAAATACCCCTGTCGCAGCAGACCTGCGTATTCAGCGAATTTCTAACAGAATTCAACTTCCCCAATAAACACTATGGGAACGAGGATGCAGGTTTGCTGCCTTGGGGGTATTGCAAGTAGATATAGGAAAATCCAATCCCAGTGCATGTAACTAAATTGCATCAAATTCTGATATTTTTCATTATCCCCATAAACCCCATAAAGGTTAACTAGGTAGGTTGGCCGCCATATGGGTGCTGTAAGTAAATATAAGTTAAACCACTTAGTGAATGCACATACCAAATTTGATCAAGTTATGTCAATAACTAAGTGAGATACAGGGTTTTGTTAATTCCCCTTAACATGGAACATGGAAAACCTATTTTTGGATTTTCTCCGTAACCTGTTAAGCCATGTTATAAAATCTAATCCTAAATTGTTTTTTAAGTTCTTAAATGGTTTTGTCAAATAATGCCAAAAACACATTTTTGACCCTTTTGAAAACCCATAAAACCCGGTTCCCTAACCCGATAATGCTGGTTTGCGAACTCATGAAAATAGACCTGGTCCTACACCTTCATACCAAATTTCATCAAAATTTGAGGTCTCTGTCAATAGTTATCAGTACCACGGACACACACACACACACATAAATAAATAAATAAAAATGCCTTTATTTTCAAGCGTTCCTCAGTTACAAACTGGTTTTCATGATAACTCAAGTCAACAATGATCTAGTAAAAGTAATAATTACTATATATATATATGTGTGTGTGTGTGTGTGTCCGTGGTACTTATAACTTTTGACAGAGACCTTCGATTTTGATGAAATATGGTATGAAGGTGTAGGACCAGGTATATTTTTATGAGGTACATATATATATATTTATATACATAAATATGAAAATGAACTAATGGTATTTTTGGCCTCTGGGGACCTCAAAATGAAAAAGTAAATTGGTCTCGGGCTAAAGTCTTACCATGGCTACTACCGTAATTAGTGAATTCCCTATTGGGAAATTCACTAAAATGGACTAGGTTGTTACTTATTCCAAAAACCATAATGGTCATTTAAAACTTTATGTCTGTGTTTCAAGACGAATGAATCTGAACTTCACTACAGCCAGTTAGAAATAGAAATGTTGTCAATAGTATTTGGCTATAAAAGATTCCTGCTGAAAAACATTGATTTTGTATTATAAGTAATAAATTAATATTCAGGTTATTTTAATAGAAAAATCTCAATAGCTCTGTCGTTTGTTGTAAGATCCTTACAATCTTGGTACCATTGTTTAGATAATTTAATTAGTCAAATTAATGCCTAAACTGCTTCCAAGACTGTGCCATAGTTGAAAAATAATAATTAATATTAGAATGAGAGTTTTACTTGATTAAGAATGAGAATGTAAATTTAAATAAAAATTCTGAAGTAATAACAATTGGTAAGAACATATATTTTGATCATACCTTACTTTGCTCTTGTAATCTAAATTATATAGGCCAAAACCTCCAGACCATTAAAAATTCGTATTTTAAAACATCAGAAAAAAGTAAATAATCGAGAGTTAAGTTAAAAATCAGTGAACATGTTTTGAGTAACGGCCACATGGTTGATTGGGAGAAAAATGAAGTTTTATATGAGGAATCCAATTTGAAAAAAAAACAAAATTTGATGGAATCTTTGTTTGTGGCGGTGGAACAAAAACCTTTTTTCCAACCATTGGTGGATAGCCTATATGCCCAGTGTAAATACACTTATACACCAAATGGAAGTTTCGAGAGAGATCATAAAACATCTGTCTGATAATGCACAGCGACATTCGTTATCAAAGACAGGGCTGAACGAGACTCCAGCCCCTCTCCCCCTTCACCCAGGGCCGAACGAGACTCCAGCCCCCCTCCCCCTTCACCAATAGGCACATATATATTCACCTGCAGCAGTTGTGGTTCGGCGCTCGGCCAAGATACAAAACCACCATGTGAATCACAGTTGAGTCCCTGTGATCCGGATACCTCGGGGCCAGACCCTTGTCTGGATACAAATATTTCCGGACCACCCGGCGGTTTTTTACTAATGTAAATTACAATCTTTAATAACGCATATAATTATAAATCACATTTTATCCAATTTTTTAACCTAAACTTTAATTAGTTTTGATACCAACTCGTTGGAGCCTCATTTTCATTACATTGATAAAAATTAACTTAACACCAAACAAAAGGAAAATAACACAAAATTATAAAACACCTCTCATAATTACCACTTAAAAGACTTTTTTTAGATATATGCTACAATTTTAGACTCATAAAAATACTTTGTAATTACCAACTACAATTTTCTTTACAAATAAACTAGTAATAATAATAATTCACATTTAAAATTACTAAAACACAAAACAATTCATAGTGCAGTAACCAGTAAAATCAGCTACAATGCTGTATGATGATCCTGAATGAGCGCAATCGTAAGCTGAACTGAGGTTCTTTGTTTACATGTAGGCCAGTTGATTTCGGCTGTGAGAAACTTGGTGTGCGCTGATGATTCATATTTGACACGTCATCTGAACCATCTGGCGTCCAAATTAGAGGGAGTCAACTGTAATTCTCAAATTCGGCCTAGATATCAGGAAACGTAAGGTTTCCTGAAACGGCGGGTGAACAATTTATGGTGTCTATGTTTGTTGGTGTTCTGGGTAAATAAATTTGATTTTTTGACAAGAGGATATCTGGAAAGAATTTTCAATTTTCTGACGATCACCACAAAACCTAGAGGTTTAACCTAACCTAGGTTTACTTGAATCCTAGCAAACCCCCCCCCCCCCTCAAATTTTAACCTAGATCCACCCCTGTCTCATGTGGAGTAAATAGACAATGGTCGGAGTCTGCTAACTCAGTACTGATGGAACATACTCCTTCACAAGATATACTTCTTTAAAAATTTATTTAATACAAATGTATACACACATAATCAATGATAAGAACCGTACAAAGGGGACAGTACTTTAAAAACTTAAAGTTTTGTTATAAACAGGTTTTGCAACACAAAAGTTTGGTTAAAAATGTTTTATTTAACGATATCGGTGATAAGGCTGGTGTCGGTGATGGTTATAGTGGCGGTCATGACGCTGTTTCCCTCTCCAGCCATCTCTGTCTCTTCGGTCAAAGTTTCGGCGGGGGCCGTACCAAGGGTGGACAACCGGTGGTGATGAGGGTTCAAGTACCTAGAACCACCCCAAAAATTAGGCCGGACGAAACATAAAGGTGGATCTTTGCTTATATATAATGTATAAATATATCGCACCCTTTGAATAATTTGCAGTGATCCTCAAGCTATCATAAAAATCAATTCTCCGTCACAGCATCAAAGACATTAAAACAATTTACATAATAAATTTGGATTACCTTAACTCAATTTAAGAAACTCAATTTAAAAATATGAAATATTTTTTTCTAGACATGGGCCCATTTTAAAATTTGGATCTTGATTCTCAAATCTGTATTCTACAGCGATTCCAATGATAGCTTAATTTATTGTTGGACGGAATCACAATAAAATAGTTACTGTACAGAAATATATTTTTTATACGAGGGCTATTCAGAAAGTAAGGAACGTTTTGGAATATAGAGAAAAACCAAGTACAAGGAACAAATTTTTGTTATATAAAGTTTGAAGAGCAACCAAAATACTACTATTCTACATAGTCTCCCATGAGATTAAGGCATTTGTCGTACCGGTGAACAAGTTTTGCGATTCCCTCTTCGTAGAAATCTGCCGCATTTCAATAGACTATTCAAAATCCGTAACAACCTGTTGAAAATCCGTTTGGATTTCAAACAGTAAAGTCTGTGAAACTTGAGGGAAAGGTAATGAAAGCTCCGTTATGGTGAAGCGACGGTTTTCACGGCTCTTCTCGTCAACTTTAGTGACCCATTCGTCGGTCACAATTCTCAGGTGTCAACTCTTCTGCTCATCATGAACATTGGTTCGGCCATTTCTAAACTGAATACACCACTTACCCACAGAGCTTTCATTCATGACATTTTTCCCATACACCTCGCACACTTGTCGATAAATCTCTATCGGTTTAAAGTTTTTTGTCAACAAAAACCGTATTACCAATCACACTTTGCAACTGGCGGGATTCGGCCATTTTGAATTCAAATATAAAGAAAATGGGCGGCGAGACGATGCTCCTAGTGTTACGGCCGGATAGCAACTGAGGCCCTAAGGGCTCTAACCAAATATACGCGCGCCTAGCGGCGTAATACAGAAACGTTCCTTACTTTATGAATAGCCCTCGTACTAGCAAAAAAATAATGATGGGCCTATGTAAAATCAGAAAAAACAATTTAATAAGTAAGAAAAAAATAGAGAAATACAAAAATATTAGGCCTATTATAGATTGAAATTCCAAAAGATCATGAAAACCCGTTTTTAATTTAATCTTAAAAAAACAGAAAGTAATAATAAAAATTTAATGTGAAAAAACATGTCCATCCATGAGGTCACAGTTCAGAATACACAAAATATATTTTCAACATGAAACAAACTAAAAGTCGAAATTATTTAGATGGAAAACACAAGGAAATGAGAGAACGGGCTAGTTTACGATCGTCGATCATCCACCGCAAACGTTATTCGTTTTTTTTTTTCTGAGGTTTTCAAACAATGCACGCAAACGTCAACTTTCAAAATCCCACAGTCACAGAAGCAGGTAGGCAAATTAAGGCCATATTATTAAGTAAGGAATAGGCCTTGATTAAAACGTTCGCAGCGGCATGATTTTTCGTGTACCTCACCGCCATCCTTTATCGAAACCTACTGTAGCAGCAGCGCTGTCCAGGGGAAATCCACGTGGTCACCAAATACAATATACTACTGAGTAGTGCTGTGCAAGGTTTCAGATTTCTTGTTCAAATCCTGTTCTAAAAATAAATCACTTAGTATCGCAATGCAGTTTGGGAGCGATTACACCAACCAGGATGGCATTAGGGTTCCATTTGGGAGCAGTCCCAAACGTGGCAAAGACAAAGACAAAAGACAAAGACAAAATACTCTTTATTGACATGAACATTAAGTACAGTCATGGCGTCATTATTTTTCTTCTTCAGTGATGAGGTTGGCTTCGTCCCTCCAGGCATTCTTCAACAGAGTAAAATTCTTTTTTCAGTAGCCAGTCGAGAACAGCTCCTTTGAAGTTCCGGTTGTTTTTTTGTTCTTTCAGTGCAGGTGGAAGGGTGTTGAATAGTTTTGCTCCGATGTAGCTGGGTTTTTTTTCATAGGCTGACAGATGATGTGTAGGGAGTATGTAGCTGATTTGGTTTCGGGTGTCATAATGATGAGCCTCTGAGAAGTTTATTATGGGTCTTTTGTTAACTACGTGGGTAACTACCTCAGCAATGTATAGGTTAGCTACTGTCTGTAGTTTCAGCCTTTTGAACTCCCCCCGGCATGAGTCACGAAATGCTAGTCCAGCCATGATTCTGACTGCCTTTTTCTGTAGACGTAATACCCTCTGAAGGTTCCCCCGAGATGATAGTCCCCATACAATCAGTCCATAATGCATTTGCGCCTCAAATAGAGCATAGTAGGCAGTCCTTGAGGTTTCTGCGTTACTGATGTGTTTCAGGCGCTTGATGACATAAAGAGCAGTGCTAAGTTTCTTACAGAGTTGATCTACATGGGGTTTCCAGTTGAGGTCACGATCAATGGTTATCCCAAGGTATTTGGCCTCTTGGGATGCTATTACATCTGGTAGCGCATGAGCAGTCCTTCTTTGTGAACCAAAGAAGAGTTGTTGCGTCTTGTCTTTGTTTATCACGAGGTCATTGTCTTGGCTGTACTGTTTGGCAATGCTGGCAGCAATGTAGGATTTTATTTCTAGCTCTTGTATATTTTTGTGGGATACAACAAGGGCAGTGTCATCAGCATATAGGAAAGCATCACAATTGTCGTGTAACACAGAAATAATGTCATTTGTGTCCAGGATAAATAAAACTGGACCTAAGACAGATCCTTGAGGAACTCCTCTGGTTGTCTGTACTTGTGTGGATCTGTATTTTCTGGATGTCTTGTTTGTTACAATAGTTATCTCTGTCATTTGAGTCCTTCCGCTGAGATAACTCTGAAACCATTGATGTGCGGTTCCTTGCGCCATCTTACTTGGCTCCGCCATCTTACTGGGGAGCCAAGTAAGATGGCGGCAGGTGAAGACAGTGCTAATGTGTGTCCAGTGTGTAAAACGGTTGTTGACAACCACAACGGACTAAGATGCGATGGTTTCTGTGATTATTGGCATCATATTAGTTGTGTTAATGTTTCAACGAAAGATTTCAAGAAAATAGATTTATTAAAGAAGACTATAAAGTGGATTTGCTCTGTCTGCACCGGCAAGTTGAACGTAATGAGAACTCAGGTGGTTAAGGCTGGTGACTACACCAATTTACATGAAATGATTGGAAACCTTGTCAAACTAGTCAAAGATGTTATTAATGACAATTTATTAATTAATAAGAAGATTGACACTGTTACCTCTGACCATAATAGGTTATGTGGAGACTTTGTTATTATGAAGGAGGGTTTATCGAATAGTTCGTCAATTAGTAATGCAAGTGTGTCGACTGAATCGAACGTGCTATCGAATGTGAATACATTGAATTTGACGACTACTAGCAGTATGTCGTGTGTGACACCGACAGTGCCTGGTAAAGATGCGAAATCATCGGATGACAATAATGCAGATGTGTTGGCATTGGGCGACAACAATGAAATAAATCAACAATGTGGCCTAAACAATGACGAATTTCCTGCGTTGGGAAATGAGTGGAATCAGGTTAGACACAAAAATCGATCTGGAAGGTCAAACAAAAGTCATCAGAAACAGAAACTTGATACACAACAACCAGTGTCCGGAAGCAACCAGCGATATCGAGATGACGATAAGCAACCGAACGATAAAACTATCGCTAGACGATACTCGAACTCGAAATCTGGTACTCACAACAATCGTATTGTTGTGGGCTCGTCTGAGATGCAATGTAACCTCAAAGCTGCTGAAAACAAAAAGGCCTGGTTCTATGTAGGAAGAGTGAAAAGTGATACAGCTCCAGATACAGTGAAGGAATTCATCACATCGACATTCCCTGGTTCTGATGTAATTGTGGAAAAATTAGAAACCAAAGGGACAAATGCAAGTTTTAAGTTTGGCATAAATTTTGAGAAGAAAGATGAAGTCTTGGAAAGTTCTGCTTGGCCTAAAAACCTGGTTCTGAAGCGTTTTTTATTCAAGAGAAACAGCATCAGACCCCTAAGATAGTGCATACAGTGGACTGTGAAAGTGACCATTTAGGCCTAGTCTCAAATTCCCAAGGTGATAGGTTAGGCCTAAGACTTGCTTATGTAAATGTACAGAATTTGAAAACCAAATTTAATTTAGTATCTTTATTTGTTGAAGATAAAAGTCTTGACATTCTGTGTGTGAGTGAGCACCATATGGTTAGCTTAGAAACTGATTACTACAGATCAATTAATAATCTGAACCTTGCCGCCTCATTCTCAAGGGTGCAGCATAGAAATGGAGGTGCTGCCATTTACCTTGCTGGAGACTTGGCATATAGGCCTATTAACCTCGAACAATTTTGTGAAGAGTTAGAAATTGAACTTGCTTGTGTTGAGCTTTTAAAATATAAAGTTATTGTGGTGTCTGTCTATAGAGCACCTAGTGGTAAGCTTGAACTTTTTCTGGAGGCTCTTGATAGATGCCTAGTGTTTTTGGCAAGACATAGCAGCAGAATTATCCTTGGTGGGGATGTTAATGTACATTTAGAAATAGATGACAATGACTTCTTCTCATTTAAATACCTCCTTCAGAGCCATGGCCTATATATCACTAGCCGTACACCTACACGTGGAAAATCCTGCTTGGATACAATTGCGACCTCATTGAACTCCTGGGAGTATGAAGTGACTGTGTTCGATCCGATCATCGCTGACCATGATGCGGTGGTATTTGACCTCCTCTCAGACTCGGTAAGTAGCCAAACCTCTCCTACGTGTGGTGTGTGCCCGTTTGAATTTAGAATCATTAATGATAAGGATTTGCCTGTATTTAGGGAAGCTCTTAATAGTTTAGATTGGTCTGATGTTTTGTCAGCCCAACAGCCAGAGGCAGTTTTTGATGCATTTTTCACTAGATTTAAGGAATTGTTTGACCAGATTTTTCCTGTAAGAGTTATTAACGGTAGGAAATTAAAAAGAAATGCAACAGGGTCTAGGCCTAGGTCTATTCAGAAGGAGGACAAGTCTTGGTATACCGATAGGCTTGCAAATATCAGAAAGTTAGTAATTGCACTGAATGATAGAAGTAAGCTAGGCTGTAATGAAGCTGAAAAACAGAGATATTATGAACATTATTTAAGAGCTAAGAGGATTTATAGGAGGGAAGTAGATTTTGCCAAAAAGGAAGCAAATAAGGCTAGCATTGAGTCGGCAAGCAATCCTTGCAAAGCGGCTTGGGACCTGATAAACCGAGTCTCAAAGTCTAAGCCTAGACCTAAATGTAATGCCTCACCAGATGACTTTAATCAACATCTTTTGGGTGAAGTTGAGAGAATAGTTGATTCAATCCCGGGAACAGGAAACAATGATATTAGTTATGATTTTATTACTGATGACACCCTTGTACCGCTTCGGAAATGGAATAGAGTTACACCCGCTGCTGTCATGAGAGTTATAAAAAACTTCAAAAGTTCTCGAAGTCTTGATGTGTATGGGGTTTCTGTTGTTGCTCTTAAATATGTGGCTGACGTTATTGCCTTGCCCTTATCTCATGTGATTAATGTATGTTTTGAAGAGGGCTATTTTCCTGATGTGTTAAAGGTCTCCCGCACTGTCCCTATATTTAAATAAACGGTATCAGTTAACTGACACATACTTTCTCCCAACAATATAAAAAAAGATGTTAAAAGCTTCAAACATTAATGTCTTGATGACTCAGTCGGATAGCTACCAGCTGAGCAGCGTGAGTTTGACCCTACGCGCGTCTGTGACTTTTAACAACGTACTGCGTTTACCGCTAAACGAAAAATTGAATTTTCTCCGCAACCACTTGACATAGAGAAAAAATTTAAAATACTGGATTATTTAGTTTTTTGAGCTTGATTTAATGGTGAAAAGTAAAATTTATTTCAAAATAACAGCTATTTTGAAAATCAAAAAAATTGATTTTTGAAACACTTATTACGCCATAACTTTTGAACGAGCATTTTCTCGGAGATGCGGGTGGTGCCATTTTATTCACAATTTTAAGCTTAATAAACCACAAAATTTTAATCAAAATCGTTAGAGCCGTTTTTGAGAAATTTGGATTTTTCACGATTTTTGAGGGTTTTTGGGGGCAAAACACCCTTAAAAATCAAAAATTCAAAAAAATGAAAAAAACGCCTGGAATTATCATGGGTTTGGACCTACGTACCAAATTTCACCAAAATCGGACCATTGGGGCATTCTGTAGCTCTGTATACATCCAGACACACACACAGACACACACACACACACAGACATCACTCGAAAACCACTTTTTTGGACTCAGAGGGCACCAAAACGGATAAATTTACCAACAACTCAAATTTTAAAATTTTGGCGAAACCAATACTTTCTCAATATATACATTTATAGGGGGAAAGGGGGCTCCAAAATGGATATATACATCATCAAACTAATGGGGAGTGTTTTACGAAAACAATACTTTCTCCATATACTATGGCATAGGGGGAGAAAGTAAAAGGGAAACCCTGAAATGATGTGCAATTACAGACCAATATCTATCATACCGGTCTTGGGTAAGGTTTTTGAAACCTTAATGAAGCAACAACTTGTCGAGCACCTGGAAAAGAATAGTCTCTTCACCCCTGCCCAGCATGGGTTCAGAAAAGGAAAGTCTACCGTGACAGCTGTTGCCCAAATGACTGTTGAAATTTTGGAGGCGTTTGAGGCAAGGGACTCCGTCTCATTGATACTGGCAGACCTCAGCAAGGCATTTGACAGTGTCCCTCATGCTGTATTGCTGAAGAAACTGGAGGCTTATGGTATTGAAGGTGAGGTACTGGCTACTTTCCGTTCATATTTGTCGAACCGGAGGCAAGTCTTATCCACCAGCGGAGCTGTTTCTCAACCATTGTTGGTCAAACATGGTGTGCCCCAAGGCTCTGTGGTTGGCCCCATACTCTTTCTTGCCATGATCAATGACCTGGGACTCTTGGGTAACATACTGATGTTCGCTGACGATACCACCATTTTCACTAAAGGTTCTTCTCCTGAGGCAGCGAAGTCAGATGCTCTTGAGATATTTGGCAGGACTAAACAGTGGTTTGCAGACAACAAACTATGTCTAAATGAAGAAAAAACACAGCACATGATCTGTAGCCTCGGCCCTGGCATCGCAAATGAAGAGTTATCTAGGGTAAAGCTGCTGGGGTTTGCTCTAGACCCTAAGTTAACGTGGAAGGACCATATCAGCAGTGTTGGCTCCAAACTAGCTCGGGTCATATTCCTGCTGCGCAGACTTAAGACGATGCTGGCAAGAGATTACCTGGTAGTAGTATACTTTGCCCTCTTCCACAGTCATATAACCTATGGCCTACTACTATGGGGACATGCCACAGGCTGCGACAGAATCTTAAAGCTGCAGAAGAAGGCGTTACGGATCATCGACTCTGCTGGTTATCGAGACCACTGTAAACCAATATTTCAGAGATTGGGTATCCTTACAGTTTACAATAATTACGTCCTCCTCAACCTACTTCACATAAAAGCTACTATGAGTGAGCATGAACTAAGATCGGACCAGCACTCGTATAGGACAAGGGGAAGAGACAACATCAACATACCATATTGTAGGCTAAGCAAGAAAAAAGATTCCTTCCCCATCCTTTCTATGAGGATGTACAACGCCCTGCCCAACACTGTCAGGAGCCTGCAACCCAGGGAGTTCAAAAGAAAAGTAGAATCATGGCTTAAGAAAAATCCCTTTTATTCAATTGGGGAATACTTTGAGGCTGGAAAGGACACAATTATGTAAACCCTGCCGCCACTTGCTTTCGGAAGTATAAGTTTGCTTAAGTTTTATTAAATTAAAGTGTTTTTATTTGATTAAGTTTTTTACAATTTGACGCAATCAATCCAGTATTACTGGTCAACGATGAAGACGGAGGTATAAAGAGGTATAAAGAGGTATAAAGAGGTGTATTCCTAGCGTTAGAAGTTTGTCCAGAAGATGTTTGTGGCTCAGACTGTCAAATGCTTTATTAAAGTCCAGAAAAATACCTGTTGTTGTAGTGCCTGCTTCTGTGGCATCAATGATAGTTTCTACCAAGTCAATTATAGCCGTGATGGTAGACTTGCCTTTTCTAAAGCCATGTTGGTGATTGGTTAAAATACTATTGTTTTTTAGATGTGTGAGCAGTCTTGTTAGAACTATTTTTTCAAAGACCTTTGATAGGGTTGAGATAAGCGAAATAGGCCTATAGTTGTTGACAAGGGAGGTGGATCCTTTTTTATGCTTCGGGTAGATTAATGATTGTTTAAGTATGGAGGGGAAAGTGCCTTGTTGAAAAGACTTGTTTATTAGGTTAACTATTGGGTCTAGCACTTCATTTTTGCAGTGTTTCAGAATTGTTGATGATATTTCATCGATTCCTGATGATGGTTTGGTTTTAGACATATTAAATTAGGAACATAAATACCCCCATCGCAGCAAACCTGGTTGCTCAGCAAATTTCCAATGGAATTTTTTTCTATTTCCCCATAAAAACCATGTGGTTGAGTATGTAGGTTTGCTGCTATATGGGTTTTGTAATTAAATATAACTTGTTACACTATGTAGGGTGTAAAAGTACATACCACATTTTCTAAAGTTATGGTATTCTGTTCATTTTCCCCATAAACCCCATGGGGTGAGTATGTAGGTTTGCCGCCATTGATGTTTGTATTATGAAAAAATGTCTTAAAACATAATTTTATTCTTGAGTATTTTTTATTTGACTGAATGGTTTAGGAGATTTACGCAATTAAGTTTGCCCCGTGTTATTCTTATGGGACAAAAAGTTACCTTCAATTGACTGTAGCTTCCTAAGCGTTAAGTTTAGAGAAAAATGTCAAAGAATAAAAGATTCTCAAAAACAAGTGTAATTGGGGGTTCATATATAAAATTTTTGAGTCTCCCCCAAAACCCCATTTTGGGGGTGAGGGTTATTTTATGAAATTCTAAAAGACTTGTCCTTTGGTAACTGAAACTTTCCCAGAAGCTAATCCACTTATTTGCACCCGTTAAAATTTAATGGGGGGGGGGGGGGGGGTGGGACTTTTGAAACACACAGTATATATTAATTAAATAAATATATATAAATATTAATTAACCAAATATATATACTAATTTGAACTAATGGGGTTTTTGGCTTCTAGGGTATGTACAATCCTGATTTGTAATAAGGAATAAGGACCTCAAAACGAAAAAGTATCATGGTCCCGGGCTTAAGTCTTATTGTGACTACTACCATAATAGCTTATTCTCTATAGGAAAATTCGCTAAAATTGATTAATTTAGCAAAAATTAACTAGGCTATTTTTGAACTTTAAAGCAAAGAAAATTTATAATTTATTGAGATCAACATACATATTAGCCTAGCCTAATTGGGCCCGGGCCTATATGAACATATCAACATTATTTTGAACTAAATTTTTTAGGCTATGACTAAAGAGAGTTGCAACAGGCCAAAACAACTCACAAGGCAAACATTCCATTGTGCCACATGAAAAAATAGGACTTAAAACAAACATTTTATTTGCAATTTGCAATCGTAAAACATAATCTAGCTCCAGCTTGCATACTGAGCAGTCATTTTTAGTTTTGGTAAAAAACTTCAAAATAAAATGCTTTTTCTTTTTCCCGTCCATTTAGACATCCATATAATTAAGGGACAATAAAAATTTTAAAATCAGTTTAAAATACAATTAGCGATATAAAGACCTAACCTAATATAAACATGAGATCAGAACAATTAAATGCAGACAACAAAAGAGAAAAGAGAATGGTACGTTCCAATCGTGATACTTCCAATGCCTTCATAAGATGTCTAACGCGATCGTAATCTTAATTACATTAAATCTCATATTAAGTAACGAAACTACAAATGATGAATTGTCCCGTAACTACTAGCGCTCCAAGTCGGTTGTTAAGGAAACAATTACCACTATACTAGTGATCCTAGCGGGTGGAATAAAAACTAACGTGTCAGAGTTGATATTATTGGCCAAGCTTGAAACACTTGTATCTTTACTGTTAGCGCTCCAAGCGAGAGAGTTAATTCAAATGCCAACCCAACGCACACAAGTGAAGTCTCACTAGCGCTCCAAGCCACCAGTGTGCTTATTAATGGTATGTTTGATGGTTTTAGGGTACTGTCTCCCAAATAACTTCTCGGCGTATTGTGTCATTTACTCACGGGAGTTTTGTGACAATGATGGTCGGAGTTAATGTGTTCTTGATGATAATAATTGGTTTAAAAGGTTATGATCTTGATCTTTCAACATTATATGAGGGCAATATCACAAAACCACATATGAGGAGGGTGAAAGCTCTAAGGGTCATAGTTGGCTTGGCCTATGCACATAATTGCAGACATGTTAAGAATATTAAGCTACTAATAATGACATCAATCTATAAATTTATGACTGCAAGACCTTTCAATAAAGGGGTACATAAAAATATAATACAAGAAATGGGGAGTACAGGACTACAATTTTTAACACAGAACCCTTTTATGCTACATAAATAATGGGCAAAAAACCATGAAAAACTTAAAATGTTTATCTAGGAATACCTTTTGAACACGATGCGCCATTATAATCAGATTTGGTTGACATTTGAGTATTTGGTAGTCCCTAACATGTGTTCGCCTGTTATAGTACATTTCCTATCAACGGCTGTTTAAATTTTTAAATCAATTAAAATCACTCCCCATGTTAATATTATGTCCAAAAAACGAATGAATTGGATGAATTTTATAAGTTCACAGTACAAAAGACTCTGAGAGGTTGCAAAGCAAAGCCCATTACAATTAATAATTTACTTATTTTAATGATGGACATGAATTTGTAAAATACCCTAGTATATCTTGACATAGATAAAATAATCTATTTGGTTCCCCTAATATAACTATTTAATTGGATCACTGAACCTAAATAAACGTTAGAATCTCCAGATTTCTTATTTGACAAAAGAAATCAAGTTATACCAAATAAATTTACCTTGCGATAGTCAGGGTCACTTTCAGTGTACCGAGAGGCAAATTCCTCCTCAAATTCGGCCAGGAGAGCGGCCTGCTCATCGGTCAACTCCGCCGCCATGTCTCTTGTCACCGAATCGATAATGTCTTTGGAACGAGCAGAAGTCCGTCTGAAACTAAAATTAATGCAAATAAATTTTTAAACATCTTATGGTTTAATATTCAGTGTTTAAAAAACCCCTCCCCCTTTGATTAAAATGGTGACCAATATCACCATTTATTAATACTTTTGAAGTTACATTTTTGGACTGCAGCACCGAATGTTGCTCACGGTTTTTGGATCGCACTCGCGCTGTACCTTGTAACAGCTGCTAACCTTATAGCTAATAATTTTTTAATGCTTTCTGGTACATATATATCACAAATTGGAATAACCAATGACAATAACAAGGGATGATTAAATGATAAAAGTCATTAATACTATGAGTTCCATCCGTGGTCAAAAGCACCACGAGGGTACGGGTGTAGCTTCTACGAAAACTGAAAATCGACTGTCTCAGAAATTATTTTGAAGGTGTGTCAGCAGGTAGGGGAATGGAAAATAGGCAAAGAGGAAAACCGGTCTGACAGTCACATTTGCCCATCATGGAAAATTATTTTTCCAGCAGAGCTTAGATCAGGGGCGGATCCAGGAAATAATTTTGGGGGGGGAGGGCTCAGTTGTCAACATGAAATCTTTTGTAGAGGATCCCCAAAGCACAATAATAAGGCACAAAATATCTCAATCTTTCTGCAGCAATTTACAATTTCCGAGGATTATTTGGATGATGTTTGAAAATTAGTAAACCTTTCATTCCAAACCATATAAATATTGTGAATAGTCTAATGTGAACATAATGTTCAATATTTACACTAGTTATAAATTATTATCCTTTTTTTTAAAGTTGCTTGAATTTAACTCACTATTTTACTAATCCTTACTAATATTATAGATGTGAAAGCGTGGATGTTGGTTACGCTTGAACGCAAAAACTACTCGACGAATCATCATGAAACTTCGTACACATATTCTGCGAGGTACTAGAAGTAACATAGGATACTTTTTATTTTAAAAGAATTATTTTTTAAGAAAGGTTAAAAAAATTGTTGTATAAAAATTCTGAAAACCTATTTTATCTTTCTTTATTGGTTGCTAAGAAATAAATTTGATTAAATATTCCAATAACGAGCTAAACTTGATGGCGGGTAAGCGTGATGGTGAGTAGCGTAGCAACGAGCTAAGCCTGATGGTAGGCGAGCGTGACGGCAAATAAGCGTAGCGAACGAGCTAAACCTCACAGCGAGCATCACGGGTGAAGCCACAGGAAAAAGCATCTATACATATTTAATACACATAGTGTTTTTTTGTACAAGGAACTCTTTCTAAAATTTTCAACGATTTTGGTGTCATAGGATAAAGCTCAGCTTGAAGTTATTTCTAAAATGAATTGGTAAATATCCATCCAACGGAAGCACTCTAGAAGCCCTTAAAGTTCTTTATTTCTCCATTTAATTAACATTGATAAGGAAATAAAAAGAAAATTCAAATTTAACAGCTGTAAGGAGTAAACACAGTACACCAGTGAGATCATCTGTTTATTAATACTAAGGAGATTTTTAAACCTTGGAGGATGCACTGGTTACGATCGGCATTAAATAGCATTATCAGTAAAAATTACCAAAACTAAATTGCTCGATATCGAGCAACAAGTACAAGGTGATGGAAAATGCAATTAATTCACTAAAATATAACTCTGTGCACACAAATTGTTACTGATTTTGACCCAGGCCAGGCGCAGAAATAGCAACGCCGCTCTCTCCGAACGCTGCCGACTACCGCAGAACCACTTCGCGACCGGGCGCCAGCGCACATTATTTACAGTCCAACGCTCTCAAGTATACCTTTATTAATCATGTAATATAAAATCAGAAGTTTTTATACCAATAAATAAGTAATATATTTGAACTTTTCTATCAAAATTGGATGAGTTTGCTAAAAAAGTTTTTTCGATCAATAAATCCTGAGATAGGATGGATTTATTAAAACTACAACAACATTTTTATAAGTAAAGCTAAAACTATGAAACTTGCTCAAAAGGTAGTTGAGTATGTCTATTGTTTGGTATCAAAATATTTTTCATTTCGGCCGAGTAGTTTTTTGTGTACGATTTTTTCAAGTCAACTATTCATCAGAAAGCATTCGAAAAACGTGTTTTTTTGTGTTCTGACCACAATAAAAATGAAAACAGGTTTAAAAAAAGTTTAAGTTATATTACAAAACGTGAAATTAAATAAGGTAAATTTCTGTTTATAATATTATAACAATAGGTCAACTGGTGTATCCATGACAAGCATCCAAACTTGAGTATATTACTTTTTGAAACCGACAGTAGTTATTAACTATTTATTCACCATTTATAAGTTTAATTAATCTAACCCAATTATAGGCCTCACTTAACTAACTTAAAAAACCATAATTCAGTGTAATTGTAATTAATTGATATTACTATTTGATCAACAGGTACCCTTGATAAATGCAGCGCAAATGCACGGCCCCCCTAGTACTATAGAATAAGCTAAATCCTAGATTTTGCCCTTAGATTTCATATAAAAAGTATTACACTACAGTAGAGTCCTGCTAATCCAAACCCCACTAATCCGAAAGTCCGCTTAATTCAAACACGTCCCGTAGGACAAATGCCGATTTTTCTTTAACTTTTAAGGGGGAAAAGAAAAACAGTTTTTTTGTAAAAAAAATTATTTTCAGGGTGTCTAGCAAAATTCATAATCCAAATTTATGACTTTTTTCAGTCGTTTTAAGTCTTTTTACGACATTTCCATATTCAGCTTCATAAATTTTACAACTTCAGGTAACTTTTATTATCAAAATTTTGGCATAAAGTACAGTTTTCAACAAACAGAATGAGATACCATAATCGAAGATAAAAAAATAATTATCAGCCCATCCATATTGGCCTTTAAAAAAGCATTAAACAATAGGTTTACCTACCAACAAAAATAAGCCTAGACTGCTTTTCAACCTTGAGAGATTTTGTTAAACATACCTGACATCACTAAGTAGAAAACTAATTAAATCAAACAAAAAGAGTGATCTCAAAAGTCCACATCAGTTTTCAAAAACACTTCATTGCAATCAATAAATTGTATGAAGAACAATACTAAATATAGGTATATAAAAAAAACTTTAATTCGTAATTTATTTCCAATCAAATCCAAAAATTTACAGTAACTGTTTTGATCAGTAATTAATTATGAAGTTGCCCTGGGAGCAAAATAAGATAATGATATATAATTGAGTTTCCAAATTTTTGTTATGAAATTCACAATAATTTAGTTTTTCCACACCTTATATCTAGATACTAATTATAGCCATTTCAAGAGAATTACCTGATTTCATTACTATAGTAAGATGCACGAAAATAGTCCGATGGATATTTTAACAGCTGTGTCCCCCCTCACCCCCTCTCGCCCTGCAGTGTTGTCATTTGTTGTTATGTTTACCATGTGTAATGCAGTATAAAAATGTGTTTTAGAATAAATCTGGCAACAATGCATTGACTCTCATCAGACTATTTTCGTGAATCCTACTATAATTCCAGACTTTTAGAAATTTCCAGACCACTAGAGACCCTCATTCTTTGTTTTACCAAAAGTTAATTGGTTCACATTAGATAATAATATTGTAAATTATGTTGATTGACTCTAATTTAAATCAAAAGCAAAGCATAAACTAGCAAGGACTTTGTTTATTGAACCTTGATAATGTTGATCTGTTGGCAGCTGGTGTAGTTACAGCGCAGTATATAAACACAAATTAAACAAGGGGTGATTAAATCGTAAAGTCAAAACTTAAGAAATAATAATAAATCAACGCCAACAGTTCATAAAGCTAATAAAATTAAACTCCCCTATCGTGGCCTACTCCAAAACACTGATTGGACACAGCGCAAAGTCCAATGCCTCAAATTTGGAATAAGGAAGAGAGATGACAGGTATGGAGTTATCTTTTATTATAACTCTGTCTTCGAGTCAGTGGTCTACGGACAATGAACTCCCTTCTGGCAGTCTGTGCACCTGTTCGCGAAACAATAGTGAAGAGCTGAGATTTAGCATTAACAGATGTCTTAACGATTAATTTAAGATATCGTGAATGTTTTATTGCCAAAATAAACGCTGTATGTACATTTCCAAAACTTTATTAAATAACATCAAGTCAACAAAATATCTTCTTCTAAACTAAATTATTTGATTAGTTACGTTTAATATAAAAAATTTATTCATTATATAATATGTTAACTATAATATACATAGTAGTAAATCCGAAAATTTGTTAAACCGAACAGGGTCCAGCCCCAATTAGTTCGGATTAGCAAGACTCTACTATATCTTTTTTTTACTACACATTCCCCAGAATAGATAATTCAAGCACAAGTTTCGTTACTTGTTTTGTCATACTGCCACTAGACTGCACTACTGAACCCCACTGAGATACACTAACGTAAATAGACTTATCATAGAATAGGCGTGCTTAAAACCAATTTTTCATTGTGCAATTTTCCACGGGGAACATGTGACATATGATAGGTAAATTAGCATTACCACTCTTCTTAACCAAGGAATATAAACATTGAGGATTCTGTTAATGTCGTATTTCGTCACTAGTCCAGAAAGAGGTCGTTTTCAGTGCAATATCTAGTTTCAAGTACGAGGCATAAAAGATAATACATTTTTACCTATATACCACCTCTTACGTTGTTATTTGTTTATCTCGTATTAGAACTGATTTCAGCTGTTTGGTATTAATAAAAATTTACGTAGACAAATATCATTACAGGTTTGTTATTGTTCCTTTGTTTAAACAAGCAAAACAATCAGATGTTTGAAAATTGTACAATGGAATAAGTTACTGTAAGTAGCATAGCAGTGCTCGTGTTGTAAAATCTTAGAAGTTTTTTCCGGCCTAGTCCCGAAAACTGTAGTTCACCAGACCCTTTATCCAAACCATTAGGTATCGACTAGTTTGTATCACAGCTGACTATCTCGATGTGCCTACCTCATATGTTTACAACATATGTCATTACAATTTGTTTATTTTGATCATATGTTTACTCAATGTTTACTTTTCTAGATTCAATTCTTTCTTAATGTTTTTGTGAACGTTATTGTAATTTAAAGTCAAATACACCTTTTGATTTGTAGTCCATAGTTATTATAATTTTATAATGGCATATAGTAGAGGAATAGCCACACTGGTGACCCATTAAATACGCACCTTCCAAGCCACTATCTTGGGCACTACAAGTATCTACAAGATGTTTGAGGTCGTAAGTCTCAACTTAATTTTCAACTACCTAGAATCAACATCACTTTTGAATAGAAGTCAAATATCATGTCTGATTCTGATGATACTGTCATTGATCAACGAAATTCCAATGTTACCCAATTAACAGTTAAAATGCCACCATTTTGAAGGAAAAATGTCAGGGTATGGCTACGTCAAGTTGACGCACAATTCTTTACGAAAGGAATCACTAAAGAACAAACAAAATATTACCACGTTCCAGGAAACCTAGATACTGATGTAGCAGAATTGATCTCAGACTTCCTCGAAAAACCATTGAGCAAAACTCCTTTTCTAGATTCAATTCTTTCTTAATGTTTTTGTGAACGTTATTGTAATTTAAAGTCAAATACACCTTTTGATTTGTAGTCCATAGTTATTATAATTTTATAATGGCATATAGTAGAGGAATGGCCACACTCGACAACAACATTTATCGCAAGGTTGTGATGAAAATATGTTTTTGCAACATCAAACAAATGCATTGGATAGAAGACTATTCACGTTAGGGCCAATGACTGAACATACCATATCTCACTACACTCCAATAGGAACAAATAAAACATGCCCTGCATGTACGGTATATAAAACTACATTATATGAAGTGGTCTAACAGCAGAAATTCAAAACAGCATCAATTTCTTGTCAACTTTTACCTGCAGGAGAGAGTCAAGTATCAAAGACAAGACAAAGACAAAGACAAAGACAAAATACTCTTTATTGACATGAACATTAAGTACAGTCATGGCGTCATTATTTTTCTTCTTCAGTGATGAGGTTGGCCTCGTCCCTCCAGGCATTCTTCAACAGAGTAAAATTCTTTTTCCAGTAGCCAGTCGAGAACAGCTCCTTTGAAGTTTCGGTTGGTTTTTTGTTCTTTCAGTGCAGGTGGAAGGGTGTTGAATAGTTTTGCTCCGATGTAGCTGGGTTTTTTTTCATAGGCTGACAGATAATGTGCAGGGAGTATGTAGTTGATTTGGTTTCGGGTGTCATAATGATGAGCCTCTGAGAAGTTTATTATGGGTCTTTTGTTAACTACGTGGGTAACTACCTCGGCAATGTATAGGTTAGCTACTGTCTGTAGTTTCAGCCTTTTGAACTCCCCCCGGCATGAGTCACGAAATGCCAGTCCAGCCATGATTCTGACTGCCTTTTTCTGTAGACGTAATACCCTCTGAAGGTTCCCCTGAGATGATAGCCCCCATACAATCAGTCCATAACGCATTTGCGCCTCAAAAAGAGCATAGTAGGCAGTCCTTGAGGTTTCTGCGTTACTGATGTGTTTCAGGCGCTTGATGACATAAAGAGCAGTGCTAAGCTTCTTACAGAGTTGATCTACATGGGGTTTCCAATTGAGGTCACTATCAATGGTTATCCCAAGGTATTTGGCCTCTTGGGATGCTATTACATCTGGTAGCGCATGAGCAGTCCTTCTTTGTGAACCAAAGAAGAGTTGTTGCGTCTTGTCTTCATTTAGCACGAGGTCATTCTCTTGGCTGTACTGTTTGGCAATGCTGGCAGCAATGTAGGATTTTATTTCTAGCTCTTGTATATTTTTGTGGGATACAACAAGGGCAGTGTCATCAGCATATAGGAAAGCATCACAATTGTCGTGTAACACAGAAATAATGTCATTCGTGTACAGTATGAATAAAACTGGACCCAAGACAGATCCTTGAGGAACTCCTCTGGTTGTCTGTACTTGTGTGGATCTGTATTTTCTGGATGTCTTGTTTGTTACATTAATTATCTCTGTCATTTGAGTCCTTCCACTGAGATAACTCTGAAACCATTGATGTGCGGTTCCTTGTATTCCTAGCGTTAGAAGTTTGTCCAGAAGATGTTTGTGGCTCAGACTGTCAAATGCTTTACTAAAGTCCAGAAAAATACCTGTTGTTGTAGTCCCTGCTTCTGTGGCATCAATGATAGTTTCTACCAAGTCAATTATAGCCGTGATGGTAGACTTGCCTTTTCTAAAGCCATGTTGGTGATTGGTTAAAATACTATTGTTTTTTAGATGTGTGAGCAGTCTTGTTAGAACTATTTTTTCAAAGACCTTTGATAGGGTTGAGATAAGCGAAATAGGCCTATAGTTGTTGACAAGGGAGGTGGATCCTTTCTTATGCTTCGGGTAGATTAATGATTGTTTAAGTATGGAGGGGAAAGTGCCTTGTTTAAAAGACTTGTTTATTAGGTTAACTATTGGGTCTAGCACTTCATTTTTGCAGTGTTTCAGAATTGTTGATGATATTTCATCGATTCCTGATGATGGTTTTGATTTTAGACATGTTATGGTTCTATCTACTTCAGCTCTATCTGTTGGTGAAAGGTTCTCTTCGAAAGACATTAACTCTCTTTCATGTAGTGTTGGATGTAGTTTTGGGAGTGCTTGTTGAGAATCCAATAGAACTTGTTCAGCAGCATTAGCAAAGAAGTGATTCATATGTTCAGCTATTTTTTGGGGATCTGTTAGGGTTGTGCCCTCAATGTCGAGAGATTTTATTTGGTTTTTTTGAGATTTTTTGTTGAAACGATTGTTGTTTATGACCTGCCAGACTGCTCTGCTTTGGTTTTCTGCATTTTCAATATAGGTTATTGAAGCTTCCTTTCTGAGTTGTTTGAGGTATTGGTCATATTCTCTCTTTCTGTCATTGGTTTGTCTTTTATTTTCTTCATTATTAATCAGAATTGAGTTGTTGAGTGCTGTAGTATATGCTCCTTTCAGCCTCATAAGTTCACGCTCTTGTTCTTGATTTGTAAATATTTTTCTTTTCTTTGGTCTTGATTGTACACTTGGGCAAGCTGTATCTAGTGCTTCTCGCAGTATTTTGTCAAATTCTGAGTAAGCCTGGTCTGCGTTTAGAGTGTTGGTTACGGTTTCCCAAGTTTCTTGTGCCAGAAGGTTTTTAAGGTTTTCTATGTTTCGAGCACTGTAGTATCTTCGAGTTGTGTTTGGTATGACAGATTTGTCAAACTCAAGATGTACTGTGCAGATCTGGCCCGTATGGTCTGATAGGCCTGTGAGCAGAACTGCAGTGTCAACTTCTGTTTGCAACAAGTTCGTTGCAATCATGTCGATTGATGTTTTTGAGTGAGAGGTGATTCTTGTTGGCGGTAGAGGTATTCGGTTGATGTCATGGCTCAGCAGAACTTGATTTAGGAATTTACTGTCATCTTCATCAGCTAGGCTGTCTACATTAATGTCTCCAGTTATAATAACTGGATTTTTCCAAGTTGGTAGATCATCAAGAATGTTGGACAGGGTGTCAAGTAGGGTGGAATGAAGTTATAGGGCAAAATATTTTTTTAACCGTAAAACTTTCTAATAGCATTCAAAACTTGCATCTTTATATCACAAACAACACAGTAAAATTTCATTTGTTTATATTTATATCTTGAGGTGCCGCAATGGCCTTAAAAATAAAGTTTTTTTTCTAAATCAAAATTTTCTTATAAATTAAAATAAAATTTTCTGCCCATTCTATTTTGTTGAAATATATTTTTTATTAGCAATTAAAACAGTTTTCTTTGGAAGAAAAGAAAAATTATAAGGATTAGTAGTGCTATATATGTATTTTTATTATTCCTATATTTATGAGTTTTACAAAAACGTCAAATAAATGAGAATTTAATAGGAGAAACATCTGAATAGAAAATTCACCTTAGAAAACTTAATAATACCTTCGCCTAAAAAATGGTGCTCAATAATAACTTTTAAACTACTATTTTTAAAACTAAACTATGGAGGAGTATTAATAGTAACCTAATATACGCAAAATAATTGTGTTTTTTAACCTTTTTAGCGATTTTAGACAGGGATAAAAAGGGCATACAACAAAAAGTTTCCTATATTCTTCTATGTTTTATGGAAAGATACATAAAAATTTAGCTCAGTCCTTTTTACTTTGTTCTGTTAGAAACCTTCCTTCGCAATTAAGAAATTAATGTTTTTATCGGAAATTTAGGCATCATCTTTTCTATTCAATTCTTTCTTTAACAAATCAGTCTCTTGCTGCAGGACCGCAGGCACTTAATTATGACTCTGTTACCGTACAAGTTGTATTAATTAATTAATCTTATCAATGAAATCAATAAATTCTGCCTGAAAATTTATATTTTGGACCACAAATTTTCTTACGCCACTTACGTTTGCAGATATTGCCTTCAGAAGTCTGCCAAGACCGAGCTTTCTTTTAATAGTTTTCTCTACCCTCATAACTTACAGAAAAGCACATTTTTTGGATGAGCATAGTAACAATTTCTTCAAAAAACTTGATCAATTTTTTATGCTGTTCTCAAAGGTAAAGTGAGAATTTGATCAGACACAATTTATGTTTTGAAAACCATCATGGAAAACCAGATTCGGGCATACACCTTCATGACATACTCTGTTAAGCTTTTAATGTTGTTGGACGGATTCTCTATTCCAACATATAACTAAATTATACGACTTGCTGACGTGAGCCATTGTGAACCGGCCAATTTTCTGGATTTTCTTAAGGAGAGGTCTTGAAAACATCCACCACTTGAGATCACAGTGCATATATCAAGTAAATATAATAATTTGTCTTAATTTTTTTTCAAGGGAAGGTTGTGTTTTATAGGAGGAAACATAGCCACTTTAAGATCATTACATTTTTCAAGCTGCTTTCCTATTTCACCTCCATATTCATTGAGGCCTGCTGTTGTTTTCCCATCTAAGATGGCGCAAAGACAATTCATTGCCATGAAACAAACAAATCAGTGACTGCATGTAGTTGCCAAGCAAGTATTTTTTTCAACAAAGCTAGAACATTACTATTAACTCTTATCCAAGTTTGTAGCCGTTCCATCACATAATGTTAAGAGTCTGCAGTACCGGCCGCCTTGGATTTTTATTCCCGTAAGACCAATGTTAAATTTCACACGTCGCTTTGCCTCTAATATTGATCGAAAAATATTCATCTTTATACCATTTGAAAGGAAAATTTAATACCTAGGAACCTGTTCAATCAAATTTATTATATTATTGATTGTTTGTTTAATTAAAACAACAAAGTATTCTTGTGCATTCAAATGTTTTGTTTGAAAATGGACTTATTTTTTCAGTAGTATACAATCTTATAAATTGTTCTATAATCGTGATTTTTGATTCACAGGACCCTAGGTATTAAAATGCTCTTTATAATGACCGAAATATTATTCTTTTTCGACCAATATTAAAGGAATGGGAGATATTTGAACATTTTCTTATAGGAATAAAAATCCAAGGCCAATACTGCAGACTCTTGAGAGGGTTATATTTATAAAAAATACAATAACTATTTTCTGTGTAATTTGACTCATAACAGTTTAATTTACTTATTAATTGTTAAATTTGAACAGTATTAAAAATCATTTATAATTTTGAAGTAAATCTTTTTTGCTCTAATAAGTTATTAAATATCCTTAAATTTGAATAAAAATACATATTTTCAACAGTTTTGTGGTACCTCTAAACATATTATTAATTCAACCAAATTAAAACAGTGTCTTTTAAAAGGCATTATGTAACTTTTTATCACTATTACTACTAAAAACCACGACGAAAATCTTTTTTCGGACTATAGAAACAATTTTCTAAAATGGTAAAATTTTCATAAAAATACATATTTTTAACAGCGTTGCGGCACCTCATAGAATATTCATATTTAAACCAAATTTTAACAGTGTCTTTTCAAAGGCATTAGACAACTTTTAATCACTATTACATTTGAAAATTCAAAAATTTCATTTTTCATTCCACCCTAGTGTCAAGAGCCAGGTCGAGATTGGTATAGATTGGGGGCCTGTATATTCCTAGGATATACAACTCTGTTTGTTTCATTTTTATTTTTATAAGCTGTGTTTCACAGACAAGTTCTATTTGTTTTTTTGCATTGTCGATGCAGGAAATGTCATTACCTAGATTTTTGTTTGCATATATTGCAACTCCACCTTTTCTATGTTCAGTTCTCGAGTATCCCCCAATGTATACATAATTATGTAGTTGGGTATTTTCAAGTTTGTCTTTAGAAAGGCCATGTTCTGTGAGTACAACTATGCTTGGTTTGGTTTGACAAAGTTGGTGGTTTAGTCTGTCAATTTTTGTACTGAGGCCATCTATGTTTTGGTGGAAAATCGATAATTTGGCTGGCTGAGGCAACGGGTTTTTTCCTAGTTTAGTTAAGTTGTTATTACTGGTTTGGTTGGGAATCCTAAAAAAGGTGTTTGAATCTCGTTGCCAGACTTGTGAGAGACTGCATTGATGTAGTTTGCATTTATAGTTTTGAAGTGCTCTATGTTTTTTTCAAAGAAGATTTCCCAGCTTTCTCCTTTTTCCAGTAGCATTGCGGTGATGGGTGGGCCTTTCATATAAACATTATTAAGCATTTTTTGCTTTTTTGGGCCAGGGAGGTTTTCAGGTTGACAATAAAGAGAGTTTGCATGCTCTACTTCCTCATTGGTTGTCGAGTTTTCATTAATGGGGTGCTGTTTTTTTGAAGGGGTTTGGCAGTCTCCCCCGCTCTTCTCTACTTTTTCATTGGTTGTCAAGTTTTCAATAATGGGGTGCTGTTTTTTTGAAGGGGTTTGGCAGTCTCCCCCGCTCTTCCCTACTTTTTCATTGGTTGTCAAGTTTTCATTAATCGGGTAGTTTTTTTGAAGGGGTTTGGCAGTCTCCCCCGCTCTTCCCTACTTCGTCGCTGGTTGTCAGGTTTTCTTTGGATGTGTTGATGCTCAGTTTTTGTGACGGGGTTTGACTGTCTCCCCCAGTAATCCCTACTTGCTCAATGGTTGTCAAAATTTCTTTTGTTACTATAGGGTTTAGTTTTTGTGGAGGATTTTGTGGTACCTCCACTGAGTGTGTGTTTAGGTTTTCTCTGTGTTTTGCTAACTGCAAGGAGATGCTAAAATGATTTTTCTTATAGTTCCTTGAAGCTACAGATCTGGTTTTATTGAGACTTGTATTACTGTTTAATAGTGATGGGGTTTGATGATTAGCTTTTAAACTCGTTTGAACATTTTCTATACAAATGTTCCATGGTGTTTAGTCGAGATTTTAGCTCAGCTACTTCAGTAAGCAGATTTATGGTGTTGTGCAATAATAAGGGGTTATGTGAAGATGTAGTGGTTTGAGTTTCACTGCTTTTTACAGATACGGATTCTTGTTTGGTGTAATCTACATTGTCTAGGCGTTTTTTTAATGAAGTTACAGTTTTTTCTAAGTTACTTATTTTTGAAACATAGCCTTCAATAAGATGATTTAGTTTTTTGTCATGTTGTTCAAATATGTCTTCTGTTTTGGACTGTAGTACTTTTTCTTTCGTGATTTGAGCATCTTTTTCAGTTATTATCTGCATCAAGTCTTCTATTTTTTTACTATGTTTCTCTTCATCTTGCTCCATTTCTTCTATTTTTGCCTTAAAGTTTGCCAATTTAATTTGTAGAAGTTAGTTTTTTTCTTTTAAATATGTATTTTCTTCTAACAGAGCTGCTCCTATTTTTGCTGCCATTTCTAACTTGTCTTCATCACTCTCTGTGTTTGCTAGGCTTTTATTTTCAATTAAACTATTTTCTAGCTCCTGTATAGAATGATTTAGGGTATCATTGTTATCATTTGCATTGGAATTGGTTCCAGTCAAATCTTTTTGATGTGATCTACAGTTTGTACATTTCCAATTTTTTATTTTTCCGGGGGTCCACCGTTTTAGATCTTTCTCGGGTATCTGCTGGCAGCCTGCATGATACCACGTATTGCAATGGCTAGTACATAGTATTCCAGAGTATTTCACCCCTACACTACATGAGCCGCATGGATACTTAGTAGGCATTTTTATTGTTATTTTTAAGAAAAATGTTATTTATTTTCATGAAAATTATATAATTTTGTTTGATTTTAAGGTTTAATCAAATACCGTGTCAATGTAAAATTAAAACACTGTGATAGCCAGCTGGTGAGTAAGTAGGCAGAGTGCCTAGGTCAGGGTTGCTGAGGTTGCAGGTGTAGGTCACTAGCATTTGCTGTGACACATGAGCTGTCTATCTGAGTGCTATGTCAACATTGCTTCGATGAGTTGGTGGTGTAATGGTGGATCTGTTGTAAGTGTCGTGTTGGAAGATTTGTGCTGTGACTTGGCTCTGACGTCACTTGACACCTTACCATATGTTTTTTCATATACAGAATTTTTATGAAGTTTATGTTTGCATTTAAAATGTTTGTTTTTTCAGAAGTGACTAAAAAATTTGAGGTTGATCTTTTAGTTGAGTTATATTAGTAGCTTGATTTTTATCGAGTTTTATGAAATATGAGATTCTTATAATTGCTTCCATCAATAATTAGGTCAGTTCTTGAGTCATGGTATTTGAGTTGTATTTACTTGATTATATTTTAGTTTGCTGATAGAAATTTATCAATAAGTAGACTTAATTATCACTTATACACACTTTTTCTTGAGAGTCACTTTACTAAGACAGTAGTCAGTCAGCCATGTTGGTTTGTCTCTCCAAATTAGTTTTGACCGGTGGGTGGTTAGGATAATGAAACTGTAAATAATTTACCATTTATAAGCACTAAACAGTCCATTGACTGTTTTCATTAAAAATACTTCAATTTAACTATAAGGCTTTGATAAAAAATAGATGAAAATCAAATATAGTGTAAATTTATTAGTATCTGTACACACTTGCACAGTTTTCCAATTTGTGATGGGTTTTAATACTGTACAGTGAATAGTAAGTCGTCCAGGAGTTCGGGTGATTGACTGTTCCGTAAGTTGACATTCGGATAATGGACTATCTATTTACTTTATAATATAAATATTTTGCAATTTTTATATTAAAACAATAATAAATATTTTATATTATTATAGTAAAATAAAATTTTAATAATATATCGAATATAATAAAAATAATATAAATATTTATAATATAAATTTTATACTCGATTTATCTATTCAGTAGCAATTATAATCAGAGGTAATACTATAGAACATATTTATCCACTAGGCCATAGTAAAATAATACTCACAGAATTCACTGATGACGCTATCAAGGATGATAGTATAAAAACCTTTTTCAGATGCTCTCACTTTTAATTGATCTGCTGATTGTAAAGGCTCAAAAACCCTAAAAAATACAATGTATATTATTGTTTTACAATATATAGTTAACTTGCCAATGGTCCAAGTAATACGATCCAAAAAGTATGATTTGTGATTCTTAATGAAACATACAATCATGAATCAGCAAAGTAATTCAAATGCATATAAGTACAGTCAAACCTTGACATAACGGATCCAGTGGCGGTTTCAGGGGGGGGGGGCCATGGGGGCCATGGCCCCCCCCCCCGAGAATTTTCGACCAGTAATTTTTTTGGAGCTTAAAAAGATATCACGTTATATTTTAGGTACAAAAATTACCTATTTTTATAAAAAAGTTTGACATTCTTCAGGTTTATTTTGCTTTAATTTGTATTAATTGAGATTAAAACAACACTTATTATATTTTGAGGAAGTTTTGGAGGTGCTTAAATTGGAGTGTACATGCGCGTGCGGCAGACGACACGGACAACGGGATGACGGACGAGAAGACAGTGTATTCATACTGTATTGCGAATTCCATCAGCTGATCGGGATTGTTGACATTCGCTTCAAGGGGGGGGGGGGGCGTAATCGGGCCATGGCCCCCTCCCCCAAGAATTACTCGTAAGAAGTTTTTGCCAGTACATTTTTTGGGAATTCAAAAATAAAACGTAAAATTCAGTGTCCAAACCTTGGTTGATGGTTTTAATTTAATTTCTTATAAATCATGCTAATCAGGCTTTTAAGATTACACCAACAATTAACTATATGCCTCTTCACAGTTTACAGCTGTTTCAATAAGAACGCTTAAAAGTAGTATTCATTTATTTTTGTTAACCTTCCATTGTTATTTTTCAAACTTAATTTTAAACAACATTAGATTTTTCCTGGGGTTCAAAACAGAAAAATTTTAATCTATTTTGGACCAAAACACTCTTAAATGCAAAGTTTAAACAAAATCTACCGCTATATTTCAATATCTTGGAAAATACATTGCCATATACACCAGCTTTAGGCCTACTCCTCGTAAAGTAGGATTTTGCGCCGCACGCGACAGACGACACGGACAAAGCGACGAGGACAATATTTTTTATTGGTTACTTGGCTTAAACTACCTATTGAGTTAGGTCGCCATTTCAGTTCAGTAAAGGTGTTAAAGGTATTACTGATTATTTTGAAAGTCATCGTCTGGTCGTGATTGTTGAGAACAGTCATAGAGCCTTCTATGAAAATAATCCCTGATAGGAGGAAGGAACTCAAAAACAGAGTTAATTTTCTATAGTCATGACGATATTGTTCCACGGGATCTGTTTTTCACCGCTAAGTGCATACTTAACAAATTAACACCTATCTGATTTATTACTGAAGCTGTTTTTTTAATAATAAAACACAAAAATACTTTAAGACCTTAACTATTTGCTTGATTTTTAAATCAGTCTGTTCAATTAGCTCTACTGCTTAAGCACAAATAAAATCTAGAGTCTCAACATTATAACTCAGACTGACAGCAATTATTTGCGTGATGCGTAGCCTACTTGGTTTCTGGTGCAAACACCAAATTGTCCAAATACAGAAACAAGAATGAAAATACCCCATTTGATTTACTTTAGAAAATTCCCTTAAAAACTAGTGATATGGAGTTACATATCACTCAAACCTTGAAATTAGCAAATTGTTAGACTGGATTTTAATTTAGTTTACATCTTTATAAAAACATTGATAGTTTGAGAATTTCAGAGAGATTAGGAGTATTCCTGTCAATTTTCCTCTTAATTTACTGAGGTTAGGTTTCAATGAGAAAGCTAAAATTTAGTTAGATTTAGCAAATCGTTTCAAAGTAGGCTATTTTCTCCATATCCCTTTCATCTAGAAAAATAATACTATTTACACTGTAATGGAAAAGAATAATACCACCAGTGATCAGCAATTTATACTCCCCCCCCCCCCCCCGTCATCTCTTTCCGCCCCTTCCCCCTTCCCGCGGTCAACCCCCCCCCCCCACCGCGGTAGGCAATGGCCCCCCCTGAAAATCGGCTCTGGAGCCGCCACTGAACGGATCTCTTACCAAACTAAAAATTCATTATCAAGTATCCTAGTATCTCGTTGATCGAGTATTTCACTACATTGACATTGACATTCTCCATAAATAGAGATTAAGTTAGCTGAAATTGTGCTTCACCAAGGTTCACAGAGCGGTCGTGTTTAAACACGACTCATTATAACTCATTAAGCATTATAACTCATTAAATTAGGAACAATAAACCTTGAGAAATGCATTACCCTACACAGACAGTAAAATAAATTGAAAGGCAAACAATACAGTATATATAGAAAAAGCTTTGGCGCCATTATAAATTTAGACCTATCTACACAGAATACAGTAGGCCTATTACTCATACTACAATAATAAACAACTGTAAATTACAAATAGTTAAGCAATACGGTAGTTAAAGTTATGTCTTAATCTGCATTTTGTAATTCATCACTGATACGTCATTGGATGCTTTTGGCCTGTTTGTGAAAAGTTGGTAATTGTGACCTGCTTACGTTCAGATTCTTATAGCAATCCGATTTTGTTATAGATTTCACCACACTGACACTCAAACCCCTTTTTTGAGAGAAAACAATTTTTTTAAATTTGTTATCCATTTACACTAAAATGTTGCGCACGTACCGCATAATCCGTCCACTTGTCCGAAACTGATTAAAAATGTTTAGCAATGCTAGCTGGAAAGAAACTTTATGTAGCTTTTATAATATTTTTTGTATTTGTTGTTTATTTCCATTCATTATATCAAGGTACTTGTGGGAATATTGTTATACCTATAGAGCTAAAATTCACTTTGTAGAGGTTCTATATACGAAAAATTCGCTTGACCGGTGGTGATTTGTTTTTACCGATGATGTTACTACAAAATTGTTATGTTGAGGTTGTCAATACAGTTTATTTTCTGTGTTGAGGTAAAATTTGCAATACTTCCAAATTAGGGTTATAGTGGATTTAAAAAAATCATTAAATCGAGGAATTTGTCATACAGAGGTTTGTTATGTCAAGGTTTAACTTAATTTATTTAATAAACTTCACTTTCTATAATGGTGGATGCAAGTATATATGTAATAAATATGTTACGTCTGAATCACTTATCATGAATTTAAATAAACTTATTTCTAGACACAGTAGAAGTCTGATTATACGAGTAACAGGTTTTTGAGACAGCAACTTAACACAGGGAAATTTCAAAATTAGAAACTGAAGACTTTTAACAACTTTTCACAATCAGCTTGCATAAAATGGCTACTCATAGTTTAAAGGATATGAGTTTCACTTTTACTGACAAGTCATAGAATGAAGGTTTTTTTATTTGTTATTGCAATTGTGCCGTTTGTTTCTCATTCGGTCTAAGCCAACAGCCAAGAAACAGTCTAAAAAAAAGAGTCACAAAACTTGTTTTGAAGCTACATGTATTAGAGTGTCCCCCAAGTTATTAGTATTCTCAAACCAGTGGTTTTCCTAACAAAACTCAAATCTGATATGTTAGTGGCCCAAGCCAATGGAATGAAAACAATCGGATTCTACCGTCGTTGTGATTAGCTGTAGAGTTAACTCAAACTCCAATCAAAAAAGCACGCTAGTGAATTCTCACTAGCACTCCAAGCTACAGGAAGGCCATTCTATTCCATTTTGTTTTGAGCTCCACTAATAAGGCCGAGGCCTTATGGTGGTTCCGCTACTCTCACGGGCAGCATGTAACTAGCGTTAGCCATAACAGACTTGTCTTGCCACAGGAGGAACTATGGAACAAGTGCCCCAAATCACATTGAGGCAGATTAGACCCCTACAAAACCCGGAATTCACCAGGCCTGTGGTACTCAACCGGCAGTGAACAAAAATCAACAAACCACTGTATCAGTGGCAGCACTATCCAACTGATTCTCAACTTTCGTTTGTGAGCAACGCCCCCAGATGAGGCTGGGGGGCCCCCACAGCCGAAGCTGCGAAGCTGTGTGCCGAGCATGCCGACAACCTCTGCCCCCTTTGGGGCAGTTTAAGTCCAACTGATAAGTCCAAAGATATTGGGGGTCTAAGTCCAACCCAATATCCGGACTGGCCGATGCCAGGGGCTTGAACCAGATCCCGAGGTCCCCATTTTAGGTTTTACTTTGGTCATGGGTAGTTCCCAAGCGGAATAACTAGGTCTCTGGAAACCCGCATGCCAAAGACGTCGGCTACACTGCAACCGCACCCGAAGGCCACGGAAGCCCCAGATCCCCGACATCCTGACTCATTTTCCCCTTTGAGGGGGCTGGAGTGAGACACCCAATAAGCGCACGATTGGCAAAGCCACCTCTGCCAGGGCTTAGCACAGCCGAAGCTGACCTCCTTCAGTTTTAAAGAGAGCCATGCTCGTTCGCCCAGCTCGATACTTTGAGCTGGTATTGGGTAGTGGACATCCCAGTTCTAAGGGTGCAGGCCCTGAAGTACAACATACACCCTTTGCTGTTTGGCCATTACAGCACACCACAGCGAAGGCTCAACAAAGTCTCCATTCCTGAGAGACAATGCCTACTTCAATGTTAAAGGAGGCCACCCCTGTTCACCCATTTCTAGGACTGGTATTGGGTGGTGAACACTCAAGTTCTAGGGGTAGCACGCCTTGAAGTACAACGCGTGGTTGAACCAGACTCTGTACGATAATGCATCGTATGAGGCGGTCTAGCCAGACCGCCAGACAAGTTAATGCTTTTCAATATCAGTGCCATGTTTAAGTCAGTCTTGTGTTTGACAAAAGATGAAGAGTGAATAGTGGATGTAAGAGTTGTACGTTAATATATTTGTAAAATTAAATATCATTAATTTACTAATCAGTGATGGAAAATGTCCGGAATAATTTACTAAACAATCATTAAAAGGTTGAATGGGGGGCCAGGGGTGGTTTAAAAGGTTAGGTTAAGAAATGAAAGAAGGATTAGGAAATGAAACAAGGATTGGAAAACAAGGAAAGAAAGCCGTATAAAACAGACAACAGTAGTGGCTTATGGAAATAACTGTTAGTACAGGAATAAAAAAGTTTAGATAGCATTTCTATCAATAATTTTTTTTTAAGTTTCAATACACTTTAAATAGATTTTCTCCTCAAACAAAATTAGCCTTCATTCTTAAACCAAATTCTTTAACCGTCATTCACTGATCTAAGATGAAAAATTTAAAGTATAACTTGGCTTTCCTTATACTTTGTTCTATCCGAGTTTTCTGTTAAAAGAGGTAATGTATCACTTAGATCGGATAACCGGACTTCTGTACTTTTAGTAGTACATTACTGTACAAATTGTGCTTTGTTTCTGATTTATTTAATGAAACTTATCTAACTAGAGAACAACCATTATCTTTAATTTCTTAATTACTCTTAGCCTATATCTTGTATGTCAGGGTCCTGGTGCATTTGATTATCAAGACTGTTGCCTAATATATTTCTCAATATTTTTATTCAATTTGACAGCCAATAAAACTTATTAGTTGCCTAGTGGGTGTCAAGGTTCAATATGACAAAATAATACGACTGAGGGACCCGGAAACCATAGCTAAACAAATTTCTAACACAGAGAAATCGATGCAATGAAAATACACGTTTTAAAATAAGATGAAAATTTTTAATTTGAAGATTTAATTTAAAAAGCCAAAACTTACAAAACCAGGTAAAATGAGCCAACTAAAAAATTTAATGGACAGTTTGTTTCTTCAAGTGCAAAATGTGTGTCTGTTGTGCATATTTGCAGCTTTCATAGGTAGCCATGTTTTCTCAAACTAAAAAAGTTAATACATTAGAACCACCAGTGGCTCAGAATAAATACGAAGCATGTTTTTCAATTAAGTACCGTTTTTAAATACCACTGCTGCGCTGCGGTCTGTATTTTGCGCAAGCGCGCTGTGTACCTACATCTGTCGGCAACACACGGACACCATTACGGGATTTTTCGCTGCTGTGTTCAGACTTTTTCAAATGTTTAAAGAGCCTTCACTCATGGGGATTCCCGCCGACTGCTAAGTACAGTCTGTTTTCCAACTTCTGTAAGCTAAATGCCTGAAATCGATCGATATTCAATGTGAGATCTGTGGAGTGTACGGAGAAAACATTGTGAGTGATGGCCGGTACAAAAGTGGGTTAGGGCATTTAAAGATGGCCGCGCGAATGTGCATAATGGTTAAAGACATCATTTTGCTTCACGATAATGCCCGTTCACATGTCACTTATCGAACCCAGGATTTGATCAGAGAATTTCGTTGGGAACAACTTGATCATTCTCCCTACAGTCCCGATCAAGCGCCGAGTGACTACCACGTTCATTTGAAGAAAGGCATAAGCAGTGTGCGCCACGACAATGACGACAGCTGTATTGGAGAGTTTCTCATGGCATGTGTTACACTTTTATGATGACAAAATTGTATAGCTAATTGTACGATATGACAAGTGCCTTAATAATTGCAGAAATTATGTGGAATTAAGTAGATTAAAGTACAGGCTTTCATGTAAAAATAAAATTATTAAATAATCTCTCCGCTTATTAGCGGTACAAAACGGTAATTACTTTAAAAACATGCCTCGTATTATGAAATACTCTTTTAAGTTTCAGGAAGAGGGTTAAGTATCATCTTTGTAAAGGATTTTATAAAAAAAAAACTTGTTGACAAATAGTTTTTAATCAATGGGACGATATGGTGATAGTTAATTGTTGAGTTTTTCTTCCTTTATAATACAGGCTCTACTTTTAATTGGTGTCATTGCATTCATTTTATTAATTGCATTTTATTTGAAACATTTTCACTGCATTAGAAAAGTTTCATATAAATTATACAGTTAAGAGGATTTATTTGAATAAATTTCTTCAAAGATAAATTCACTATAGGGATGGTATGGTGGGCATGGTAAAATCTAAGCTACTTGAATTTATTACCTACTTTACCTAATTTCTTTTTTCCATGCACAAAACTACTATGATATACTGAGCATAAAACTAAATTCAGAATTCATGCTTTTTATTATAAAATTACACTAAACGTTTTCTTTTTATTCGGTATCGTAGGATGATATAATTACCAGCCAATATGTTTTTTACAATGAGAGCAAATACATGGCTTCCATGCGTATCCAGGGAACCACGAGTGTTCTAAGACCCAATTCTGTAACATAATAAAAGTTTTTATTTATTATTTAAAGGTTGGCTTTACCCCATCCACATAGGCTATGATTAAGTGTGTATATAATTCTGCAACTACGCTTGGAAAATGGTGCAACCACAGGGCAGAGCGCATATTTGAACCTACTATATCGCTGACGTGATTCCTACGGAGCACTAACCACTATTCCATCGACTCCCAATCAGGGGTTCTTCTGTGCCTACTGTATTCTAAGCAGGCTCAGAAGACTATAGATTATTCGGATCTGGAAAATCCTGATTCTAAATAATCTGGATAAAATCATTTGGAACCAACTGATTGTATAAAATATATCATTGGTACCAGAATAATAAATTTAAATTCCATAGATTCCTAAGTGTTCATTCATGGACTATTTAGGGTTTGCAGACCTATATTCTTTACTCTACTTTCCAGGATTGTCTCCCGATCGAAATTGTAACATTTCTTTATTCACCGCAAATAGAGCACACAGTTCTATGATTTTATTTAAAAGTACATTATACTCCTTATAATTTTGAGTGGGCTTGGACTAAATTACGTAGCTTGCTAAGCAATGAAAAAAAGTTCGAAAAATGTGTTATTATTAGAATTAACATATTTTCTTGAGGCCAAACCAGGACAATTGATGTGGTACTGCATGACTCATTGACATGACCACAGTAAGCTCCCCCCCCCCCCCTCTGTAACCTAGTGACCTACCTCCCCCTTTACCTCCTTAACGTAGTGTTAACATTTTAATTACCGTAACCAATGCAAATTGTTCAGATTGAAACATATTTTTAAAATATATATAACTCTAGGCTTATGAAGTATAAGGCAATCAAACAGTATCATCTTCCGTAATCAGCTACGGAATAAAGTAAACACAAACATAAAGAAGTTGAGTTGAGCACAGGGGTTTGGACTGGTCCCCTTCAAAATGTTATAAAATGTTTCAGGCGTAGAAAGACAAAAATTATTTGGTATATAGGAGCTAAAAATGCATACACTATGCTGCAAAATAACCTACTGTAGAACGTAATCTTCTATAGGACATAATTCCCATGGAGGAAGTAATATTACCAGTATATTATGTTTTCTTTCAATCACTATTCACTTTAGCCAAATAATTCTTAAAAAGGACTAGTTGTTTCCAGTTAATAATATTAACTACATTTTAATACCATTAAATCATTTAAATTAACTTGTCTATACAAAAAAAGAAAAGAAAGATAGTTGAAGAGTAAACTTAACTAACAATAAATAAAAAATAAAAATCTTTAGCTCAATACTGTTATAATAAACGTTTTGAAAGATTATATGATACTGAATGACAGTGCAATTTCTTATTTATTTTATACCCAGTTGCAAGAACATAAGGTAAATAAGAACAATTTCATCTTAATTCTGATACGTTAGAGGAAAAACTCTTCCCATACTAGGCCTATGTTCTTTGTAAACACTCTATCGTCTTTAGCCATATGCCCTTGGTTTCGTTGCTCTTTAACCATTATTTTTAGTTTATCATAAGCGCGGCATCTTGACATTGCTATGTACAATGCCCCATGTTGAAAGCAGGGCTTTGGCAGATAAAGACCAACTTTCAAGCGTCTGTCCTTGACTTTTTGTGATAGTCATGGCAAAAGCAATTCGGCATGGGAACCGTCAACGTTTCAATTTTAGGGGGAAATTTCCTTCTGTCGGTTCTTAACTTAATTGGAATAGTAATACCCGTTTTCCAGCCGAACTTCCAGTAATAATTCCTAGATTTAAAACTTTATCATTCATTTGTTTCACCATTAGTCTGATTAAATTCACCAGTCATTTTTGTGGATTTAAATTTATCAATAAAATTACAATTACATCTTTCATGTATCAAAGTATCCACTAAGTAGAAAACTCTACAGTTGCTCAACTATTTTATTGTTTATTTCGTCACAATGTTTATTCTTTGGCAAAAGTATCTCATGATTTTTTTGTCTTTTTTAAAGCATCTTCAGAGAAGCCTATACTGAAGATTTTGTCAATATTTTAATTCACAATATATAGTGGTGGAAGACTTATCAATGACTCCAAGATCATTATGGTAGCTCTCTTGATCATTCCCAATTTGTAAAAGATATTCTGCAAATATTAATTCGCTTGGATTGGCTCTCATGCTTTTAGCAAGTGAAATCTTTTTAAACATTGGCCATTAAGGTGATCTAATTATTGAATTTTCTACTATGGCACAGCGACTTGCACCAGGGACAATGGGAGCACATTGCCGGTTGTCACCTCCCGAAACAATCACTTTTCCACCAAAAGGCTTTTCTTGGTCTTCTTTTCTGGCAATATATCACAGTAATCTTTCTACAGATGATAAAGCATACTTATTAGACATAGGAGCTTGATGCCATAATATTACCCTATAATTCCTGATGTGTTTTGCTTCATTATTAGCTTTTATACCGGAGACTGAGGACTCATTTAACTGTATTGGCAATTATCGGTTGTGTACTGTATGACCGCCTTCTAATAGCATTGCACTAATGTCTCATCTAGCTGAGGACTAATGTAAAATTTCGACAACTCGCAGGGGAGTTGTCTGGGTCCCATCCTTTACACCTTATACACTGCTGATTTTGCCAGTTGTGTGCGTTACTGCAATGTTCACGCTTACGCTGACGATTGCCAACTGCACTTTTCCTACGAGCCTAATTTTATTGGGCAAGCTCTAGAGAAAATGAACTCTGATCTAGCGAGTATAGGTGAATGGTCACTGAGACATGGTCTCAAGTTGAACTCTGAGAAGTGCACAGTACTCCATATTGCAACGCCCAACATTATTCAAAGCATTGTTGATGGAGATGTGCAAATACAACTTGAAGGGCAATTTCTGAAGCTGAAAAATTCTGTCAAGAGTTTGGTCGTTGTACTTGATAGCGAGCTCACTTTCTCTGACCATATCATTCATCTCTCAACTGGCTTTGGGAAGGCTGCGAGGTCTGCACAGGTATAGATCCGTCCTACCAGATGGTGCGAAACTACAACTTGTTGTCATTAATTTTTTCAGTGCTGTACTACTGTCTTCCTGCTTTTGGAAATAGCTTTGCTAAAGAAGAAATGCACCGAATCCAGAAGCTACAAAACACTGCCGTGCGTTTCGTCTACAATCTTCGTAGACGTGATCACGTGTCCGCCTTTCGCGATGCTGCTGGTACTTTTCCACAAGCTATTGTTTGCAAAATGCAAACTTGCTAACTTGTCCACCAGGTATTGGCTCAGCAGGAGCCGCACTACCTACTTGAAAGGCTTGTAACACGGAGACAGGTCGCTCTGCGAAGTACTCGACAGGACAACCGCTTGTATTTTTAAAAAGTCAGGTTGGAGGCCGGTAGGAAAAGTTTTTCCTATTTTGGACCAACAACCTTCAATGACCTCCCCAGTGACCTTCAACTCTTAGCACCCACGGCTTTCAAAAGGCATTTAAACAATTTTTTCTTGTCAAATGTGTATCCTTGAAATGTATTTCTGTTTTTGTGTTAGTTTTAGAGTATTGTATTTTTATTTTTTGACTTGAGTTATTCTGTAAAGCAGACATTGTACTGAGAAACGCTCATGAATAAAGGCCTATTTATTTATTTACCAGATCCTTTCAATATATATTTATATATTTAACACTAACTATAGCTGCACAAACTTCCAACATTTAATGGCATTGGAAAATGAAGAGCGAGAAATTTATTGTACGATACTATGTAACAATTATCTACAACAATATTGTTAGAGTTTACACAGACCGTTGCAGTGTTCTCATCATCGCGTCTTCGATAGATAGGATAACTATTTCCATTGTTTACTGTTTCCTCTATGATTTTTTTTGGAAAATTTTTTAACACTTGATATCTGAATTAAGTTAATATATGGACTGGTTGATTGTCAATTCCACAGGGCCATGAATATGAAATTTCAAAACTAGATCGTACAGTCTTGGATTTATATTTGGATCACGGAGTTCTGCACAAACTATACTGTCAATCTCCTCAACTTCTCTGATTTTGTATTCTTCATTTAGAATACTAATAGATGAATGTGAGGAAGACCTCTTTTCTAGTACTCCTGTATCTAGATGAACGTTTTAACATCACCAAATATTTTTTTCTGACATTAAAATCAATAAGATCTCTCGTTTTGCATTGAAACCCCTAGAGATGAGATCAGGTCTGCGTTCTGCTTTATCCCATGGCTGAAAGTTGTCTTGGATTTCCCGCCATTTGGTATTACAGGTCATAAGAGAAATGAATCTGGCTTGCCATGTTGCCTTACCATTGCCATGGCATCTTGGTAATGCTGCATCATTGACTTCAGAGAACCAATAAAAGATGAAGGTAAGATGACAGTACATCCTGTACGTCCTTCAGCTTCTGCCTTATTTGCCAATGAATCCATAAGACCTAAATATGAATCTGTTCGAAGTTCCTTCTGGTGTATCGTATGTTATCTTGCCCCTTTGCTTCAATTCTACAATACAAATCAACAGCGTACTGTTGGGTTAACTTTCCACTGGATTAAACAAAAGTGCCCTCTAACTGCAAAACGATGCTGAGCATATTCTAACATTGTTACATGTTGTCTTGTTGTGGTTTAATTTGTAACAGGAAGAGATTTGTACCAGCCATGTTCACCACTTCGAAACAGAAGTAGGTACATACACAGGTCAATAGTTTGGTTTGTGATTGGCAAAGACTGGAGAGAATTTGGGTTGTTTGTATTACCTTTTCCTCTTCTGTAAACTTGAATACTACGATTGCTCGATGATGCACCATCATTTTCTGCAACAAAGACCGCTACTACCTCTGAAACACATCGCAGGATTGTAGCATCTCAAAGCAGCTCCAGGGACGTCGTGAAAAACCATTCAAAGATTAGAAATGTCATCGACATTTTCCTGTAGCTCTTCTTCAACTTCCCTCATTTGTTTAAATGATTGTAAAAAAGGGTTGTTACAATTGTATAGTGTCTGGTTTAGTAATTCTCTGTTAGCAGAATGATTAAGCCTAAACACATAGGCTTCTGCAGTGTTCATGATATATAATTGGCCAAATTATGGTATACTACCAGAATCTCCATCAAAAGAACAATTCTATAGTAAACTGCAACATGTATCCTGAAGCAGCAATTACCTTGCCCAGGAGGAAGAGCAATATTTGCTCCAAAGGAGGCGAAAGATATAGCACTGTTGTAACTTCTTATATTGTTCATGTATTGTTGGTTAAGACTTACAATCAAGTTCTCTAAATTAGGGTGGCAATGTGGTGTTTCAATAATAACACTTCCATTATGGCTACACAGGGAAGTTTTATTCCTTTCATAAAGAAACAGTTTGGCATAACAGTGAGCACACTCCTCAGTAAGATTTCCTAAGTCAAAATAATATTTAATGACAGCATCTGTCCGTGCAATATTAAAATATTCACGCGTTCGCATAACATTTCTTTGGATGTCAAAAACCGGAATAGGTACATTTTTACGATTTCATCTTATATGATCTCTGATGTTAATACTACGCCGATTTGCAAACACTGGAGTAAATTTTGTGGGTGGCATATATTATGATAATCAAAATTAAAAACACAACACATAAAAATATCTAAAAATATTTAAAGTACACCATATCTGAAATTAAAATACAATCACGTAATTAAATAAACTAATTGTTAGTCCCAAATACTCTGAATGAAAACTGCATGTTAATAAACACTATTCCATTTCATCAGCCATCGTTGTATTTAAATTTGAAAGTAAGCTGATAAGTAAACAGAAAAACTAAATCTATACTTATTTAATACGCTAAGGGTTTTTTGTGTTGAGAACTCCTCCAACAATTTCCAATCAATTTTCAAGTTTTTGGTATCATTGGATAGGGCTCGGTAATACCATTGACTATGTACACTAACGTGAATAGACCTCTCATCCAATGCATTTAGTTTGAGCAAAAATTTGAAAGTTCGGTGTACGCCGCACCAGAGTTGCTGCCATCGATCTTGATATTATTCAGCTGAATTTACAGTGATGCATACACACTTTACCAAAACATAAACATAACTTTCAGTTATAAAATGTTTCATCCGTAGTTGAGAAGAGTGGTAATAATGATTTATCTATCATATGTTACCTGTACTTCCATGTACGCCGCACGAGATCGCACCACCGTCAATATGCTTCACACACGCCTATGCTATGAGAAGTCTACTCACGTCAGTGTACATAGTCAATGGTAATACCAAGTTGGTATGTAGTTGTTTCCGTCATAAACTGATGGGAATCGGACTAAAAATAAAGGCACTATCCACTATTGAAATCTCAAAATTTCCCATTTAAATAACATTGGGATTGAATCAAGTATTTTAAACATCTGTTCATAATCAGCTGTAAATACGTGTAGTTTTGGTGATGAAAGATATTCACAATATTGGTTTGGTCGGATGTTATTTATTAAGAGCTAATATTAAAATATGTATCTTATTAAAATAAATTGCTCGATTTGGAGCAACACGTATACTAGTAAAATCAAAATGACACAAGGGAGACAGATTGTTTTTAGACAGCTGTTTGTTTTCATGAAATGAATTATATGTTAGGTACACTTGCTAAATTTTGTCTTGTATTTCAGATACATGGAAACTTTGAAGTCCAATAGGACAAAGCACATTGAACTAAGGGTGAATAAAATTATTCCTCCAGAGAATTCCCTTTTATTTTGACACCTCAATCATCAAAATCGGTTCATAAATAAAGTTTTGCTACTCACAAAAAATTCCTTATGGAATTAGTAAAAAATTCCTAATGGAATTAGTAAGATAGATTATAAATATGATAATGTTCTTATTATAATGTTATCACCCCACAAAAAGCGACCAGGGCAATGGAAAACATCACATTGATTTTTTACAAACCGCAAAAATTGTTAGATTCACTTCATTACTTAGTTTAAACTCATAATTCTTGCTAACACTGTTGCTTCATGTAAATTTTGAGTTAAAATTAAAAATTTTCCATAAGTCTTACAACCTTGGAGACAAGTAGCAACGCCGGATTGGGCACTGAAAACTGGACAGGCCATCAATAACCAGACCGCCCATGGTAAACCTGGATGTCTGGTAACCCTACTTATTATTTGTTAATGATTCTACCTCTAGTATAACTACTGTAACAAACCTTTGCAGTAGTAATGCAAGCCGATTCAAGAACTGAGATAACTTTAAACTTTATGCTGAGTGGATTCACCAACTCTTGAACAAGTACTCGGTGAACACCAAATAATGACGAGTTGAATCTAGAAACGGCGGCAGGACTTCGGAGGTTGATTATTGCGTCTGCTGCTGCAACTTCAGCGCCACACTGTCGGCACAAAATGTAATCTAGAAATAAAAAATATAATTGAGAAACATTCATGTTTGTAACATTCTATCCATAACTATACCAAGATTAAACTATTAGTAAAAGCTACATAATTTTTGATATTTGAAACCAACAACATCCCATGTTCCCCCATGTGTAAAACTAACTAAATGAGGAGCTTATATAGCACTATTTTACAGCGTGCTGCAGCAGGGAAGTTTTCTATTTTGTTGTACAATTAACCCAGTCTGAAAAACTTTCCTTAATTCAAGTCACCATGAAACATAATTCTGGTCACCTGAACAGCTGCGAGCTGAGATGCATTTGGTGAGATCCTTGGGGACATGTTTGCCTTTTGAGACAGAACTAAAAAAAAGTTCAACATAAAAGAGTGTAATTTTCATACATTCTATGGAGCTTTTAAATATGTATTTTTTATATATACATTTGAAACCCATAATTTATTTGTTTTACCTAAGTTTAGCCTAAATCAATTGTTTAGTGAGAGGTTTCTAACTTACTAGGCCTAATCCAAATTGAACTTAAGAGTTAAACTGCAACACTGCAACTCTATGTCTCTTTCTTGCTACACAAGAATATTTCAACAAGATTCTTTTAATACTGATTATGCACACTTAATAATAAATATGGGCCTATTGTTAGGATGTATAATGAATTAACATACAAGGTCGCTACTCTTAACTCTATTCCATTAATCATCCCTGACGGGTCTCAAGACAAAGATATGACTGGTCCTATGCCCCAGAGAGGTTGGGTCTTTAAGGACAGTGTGGAAGTAAGTAAAAGTACCTAAGTAACTTAAGTACACACATCCTAACACATGGTATTATCCTATATCATTCCATCTTGGCTGCAAAAACTCATTTTCAAGAATAATTTTTTATTATTGTTGCTGAAATAATAGTCTATTATTTTTTCTAAATAATAGGCCTAGTCTATTATTTACAGTACCTAGCCTAGGCCTATATGGAAAGGATCCTAAAACTTTGCATCTAATATCCCACTAACATTTTTCATTTCTTAATACAGCTCATTGAAAGATTAAAACAAATGACAAATCCATGTTTAAATGAAGGATTCATCATGAACATCTCATTAAGACCCTCTTGTTAAGGAAAATTTACAATCAAAACTTCTTGAGAGGTTTAAACAATATAAAGGTTTCAATTAACATTCACAATCGTGCAACACTATTCAGATTCAAGATTTACTTGCCGTTAAATATTTGCAAAAAATACAATTGGCATTGTCACAAACTAAAACTAAACTCCTAAGGCTAATTTGACTCTAAGCTGAGCAATAACAAAACAAAATTGATGTCTCTTCAGCAGGACAAAAACTGCGCTGCTAGCGGAAACTGCATCTCTATCTATTTAAAACTTCTTTAATTAATAAGTTTTCTTAATACACAAATCTCAAATAAGAGTAGGAACTAAGATAATAAAGAGCATGCAACCTGTTGGTAATTTATTGTCCTCAGTGATAAGTGAAGGTAGAATGCATAGTAAAACGAAAGCACTTTGATAAATCATCAATGTTGGACAACTCTAAACTCATTAACAAAATTTACCAACAACTGTGTATTAGGGATATATCCGCTAAAAAAATCAATTGGACTACGGTACCGGTACTTGATGTCAGGCTCTTAAAAATGTTGAATTCAACTTTTACTCTGCGGTCAATAATAGTTACTCATTAAAAGTCTAATATTTATTCTAATTTAAAACTGATCATAATAAATGTAATTCCGATAACTTGACGACAACTCATCTCAATACACATAACTTAGTTGGAGTTGAATACACACACAGGTTTAGGTTAGGTTAAATTTATACCAGTCGTTGTTGTTCAGTTCAGCTGTTTTTTTCTTTTTTACAGTGCAGGCTAAAGTGTGAAAACCATGCAGCCTCGAGGTGCTCTAGTCTTGGCTGCTTCCACTGTGAGTCTGAAATTTGTTATCGCTAGCGCTAGGGTTAGATTCGGAAGTACTAGCATTGACTAAGGATACAAAGATGTATATTCAATGGTACTAGTTATGTTAAAGTGGTGGGGGAAGGGGGAAGCCAACTCGCTTTCTAGAGCAATTCCACTATCTCAGCGATCCAGATGATCTTCTTTACAGCCTAACTATGGTTAGCACCTACGCGCTAACCTACACTCTTGTCGGTGCCAATAAAAAATTTCAAATTTGTCTCGGAGTTAAAGAGAATAATATGATCCATCCCTTTTTAAAACAGAACTGGGTAAAGTATGATTCTTTTGTAGCTACTAAAAGTGAAAAAGACTTGTAAGTCTGACGAATTTGTGTATAGGCTGTGTCACCCTATGCTACTTTACTAGCAGCTACTAATTAGCCAATGTGACATAGGCAGTAATGGCTATAAATCAAGCAGTAATGGCAGTAAAATCTAATGGCTTAGCGTTCTGGATTTAGCTTTATAAAAGAGATCATAATTTTTAGCGAATTTCCCATAGGGAATAAGCTATTACCGTAGGTCTCATGGTAAGACCTAAGCCGGGACCATGTTACTTTTTCGTTTTTAGGTGCCCAGAGACCAAAAATAATAGTCATTAAAAATTTTATATATATATATATATATATATGTATATATATGTATGTGTCCCTAGACACGATAACTCTCGTAAAAATGGTCCCATCGACACCAAATTTGGTAGAGATGTGTAATCCTACGTTTATTCAGATGAGTTCAAAAACCAGACATATCGACCTACCGGAAGGGGTAGTTTTGTGGGGTTTTGTACCCCAAAAATGGGTTTTTTTGCATTTTTCATATGTAAATTTTAAATATTTTAAATTTTTATTTCGACCATTGGATTTAGCTCAAAAAAACACACAATTTAGTATCTTGAAGCTTTGCTCTATCTCCATTGGTTACCGAGATATTACAAAGTCTAAAGACAGTACATTGTCTTTTAGGGCTCCAATGTTAATCTTATGGAGAATAAGGATGTGTTAATATTAATTTCACTTATTAACCAATATTTTTTTATGAAACTTGGTATTTAGCTTCATTTGGTTGAGATTCATCCATTTAAGGTAAAAAATCTTGGTTTTTGTACTTATCATGGCAGCAAACCTGCATACTCTTTTCCCATGTTAATCATATGGAGAATAGGCAAACTCTTTTATTTATGGACAGATATTGATGAAACTTACTATATGTCTTTATATGGTCAAAATAAATTTTTTCTATGCTAAAAACCTACTTTTAGTATCCCCCATGGCAGCATACCTGCATACTCTTTCCCTATATTTATCTTAAGGAGAATAGACATTTATTTCCCTATTTATGAGCACGTGATGAAATTTTGTTTACAAGTTTAGCTGGTCAAAATTAATATTACTAATTTGGAAATTCGCTGAGTACGCAGGTCTGCTGCGACGGGGGTATTTATTTTTAGTTTAGTTTTAAATGTTTTGACTCAGGTGCTATGCACCGCAGAGAATGTTTTATATTTTCCAGTAGTTGGTGGCTAGCTACGAATGCCATACGATACATACATAACATAGGCAGTAGCAGCTACTAAGTACTTTAAGAAGCTGTTATTTCAGTAGCTGCTACTAGGTAGCTGCTATTAAGTAGCCAAGTGTGACACAGCCTTACATGTCTATTAGCAACTACTGCGCATAGTCATTATAATGGAATTGAAATATCGAATTTGTAACACAGCGACTGTACAGATCGTTCGAACTGAACAGCTCTTTGAAAGAACATTTCATCTGATCGACTTCCTCCCAAAGACTTCCACCACCGATATTGTATTTTTCCAGTGTTTGGGGACTTTATGGGACTTGCTGGAATTAGCGCTGGAAATTAGGAAGTTTTATGGGATGTTGATGTGGGATGAATTTTTACAGAATATAGTGAATACATGGCCAAAGGATTATATTAAACTCATTATTGATGGTAATTATATTTTACTGATCGAAATTTAAATACACAAACTTTTCCCCACTCAATGAGAGTGAGTATGATAACAAGTTTGAAGACGTTTGTACTACACACCAGCTTTAAGTATTGAAATCCTTGCACGGTTCAATTGGCCAACTGATAAGCAATGTAAATAAACTAAATAAAAAAAATTAAATGGCAGACGATACTGAGACGATATTGCTTTGGTTTCTAATCCTTCTTCCATAAGAATCTATTACCTATCTAGTAGTAACTTATAAGTAACTAAACTGATCTGAGCTCAACGACTGTAACTGACACCTGGCGACAAGGGGCAAAAACGTTATCTACCCGGCAAAAAAATAAAAATACGTTGATCGACCTTTATTCCGTTAAAACAATCCAGTTTTATACAGCTAATGTTGGAATCTACACTTACCCCCTACCCCACACACCCAAAAAATTGTTTACTGACTTTTAGTGTAGGTTTTTCTAAAAAATACTTTTAATAATCGGTAATATATTCATATGTATGTAATATATCTGTATACATAATGTATTTATCTGTAATATCATAAATATATTCTGCAATCATTATAAAACATCACAATTTTTATAAAAACTCTTTCTATGTTTGTAATTAGATAAATTCTGAAAAATACGCCAAAAAAATCCCTATTAAGTCTGAAGTGCCGGCCACATTTTTATCCCCATAAGACCAATGTTAAATTTAAAACATCTGCTATTCCTTTAGTATCGGTCGAAAGAAATTTTAATACCTATGCCCCTATGATATGAAAATATGTATGTTATTGATTGTTTTATTAATAAACAACAAAGTATTCCCAACTTTTTTGTTAGAAAATGAACGCTTTTTTTAGCAAATTAGTTAATCCCATAAATCGCTAAATAATCGTGATTTTTATTTCAGTGTCCCAAATTTCCTTTAAAATGACATAAAGATCAATCTTTGTCGACCAATATTAGAGGCCTAGGGGATGTTTGAAATTTAACATCAGTATTAAAAATCCAAGGCGGCCAGTACTGCTGATTCTTAAGGTTAATCTGCTAAAAAATTACCGACATTAAGAAATATTCAAAAATTGGAGGGAATCGTGAGCTGTTTTAAGCAATTTGTGAGGGGAGTGAGGTGTTGTTCACTTGAATAGAATTTAAAGATAATGAATTAACCATTTAAGAGTCTTTTTTTTGCTATTGTTCATTATAGACAGCTCTATAGAGAACCTGAAATGATTAGTGATATGAGATTTTGAGAAATCTAACAACTACTTTAAAACGAAATCATCTTGTAGCAATTGCAGCTTAGTGGCTATGATAGTCTCCGTGATCACGAGAAATTTTAATAAATTTGGTGGCTTTTAAGTACGGTATAAGAGAATTTAAAATTTCGATTTCCCTCCTTTTAGTATTTGCTATCCGAAATTGAGATTTTAGTCACTACGTTTATTTTTACTTGTCTTTGTCGATGATAGGCCTACATGGGTAGTTTCTGTGACAACCCGCCTAGTTTTTATTTTAAGTTTCAAAACGAAAAATGTCAGTTTAGATGGGTTTGCCTAAATTTCTTGTGAAATTTCAAGACTCTATAGCTTAAATGGTTGCATCAGAAATTTTATATTCACCAATGAGTCAGACACACAATTGTATTCTAGAATTAAATAGAGATATTTTGATGTGTCTTAGGCTGATGAGTATAATGGCTTACTAATAATAATTATGTTTGTCATAGCAGAAAACTTAATTGTTTTTTCTTCTATATTCATACATATTGGGGGGGGGGGGGGGGTGAAATTTCTATACCATTCGCCCCCTCCTCAGCCCAATGCTGGATTTACCACTGCCCCCATGCTACAATGTTAATGGGGAAAATTAAAAAAGCCAAATATTGATAAAACTTTATATTTACCATCACTAATATGGATTATTCTATATTTTCTAACAACAGTGTTTATGGGGTAGACGTAAAAAATCTCTAATTCCATTGGAAATTATCTGAGTACACAGGTCTGCTGCAATGGGGTATTTAACTTTGGTTTGATCTTAAGTTTATAAATTTTGTATTATTAAAGGGACTGTATAGTGCATATCCAAAGCCTAAATAAAGAATAAATCAAATAACTTTATAAGCCCGATGTTATTTTTCAGGATTGCAATTTAAAATTATATTGCAATAAGATTTTCCTTACCATAATGACCTGTATCAATATTATTTTTATTCCAGAACTAAGTTATTTCCAAAGTTCGAATAAAATCTTAAGAACCGTTTTCGAGAGCCTTTTGCTTTCATACATACAAATATAACTTACTCATTCATAAAAGAGATAGTTCTCTCTAATATCCTGAGAATTACTCAGCACGCCTTCAATTTACTGGAGACTATGTGCAATACCCAACTGTAATTTGGATGCATTTTCAGGCGGTAAAATAAAGCAACCAATTTAACGTCTTAAATTTCACTGTAAAATGTTGTGGTTTATTGCGAATAATATGGTACAGGTGGCCCGTGCGCAAATTGCGCATTTTATGGTTCTGTTTGAGAGAAACTTATTTAAAGTACATACATACATGTATGTTATGTTGGTTATGAAGTGACAGAAATCTATTTTTGTTTACTCTTTGGCGTTCAAATTCACCTGAAGCTAAGTTTAATCAGCTGTTAAAATACAATACACATTAAAGATTTTGTAATAAAAGTTGGTCAACATTTTAAAGCGCCCTCTAGAATAAATCAAAGGCGAGGGGGCTAAGCCCGAAACGATATGACCTTTTTAATTACAATTCGTCACCGTGCTATATTCTAAATTTTAAAATGGCACCTCAATCTTAAAAATTGGTTCAGTAGGTCGAGAGAAAAAGGGACGTAACAGACGAAACCCTTATAGAAATAAGAAGATAGATAGATGGTAACAAATACAGGAGAATGCACTTGAATAAACAAAATCATATACCGCTTGAAATTAGATTCGATTTATTCAGAGTTTCAATATTCAAAATCATTTCCCATTTAAATCAGATGCTTATGTTGTTTATATACAAAGAAAACCAAGCCAAGGAAATTATAATTATTTATAATAAAGCCTATAATATAGGCTTTACTTTAAAAATAACTATATACAGGGTGTTCAGAAAAAACGTTTCAGGAATTCAGGAGGTTATTGCCCACATCAAAATAAGAAAAAAACTTCCTGTAAACATATGTCCTAAAATGCTTCGTTAACCCGCTAGCCGCCATTTTGTTTTTTACACTAAAATTGTTTTATTTCCATAACGGATCAATGTTTTAAGTTAATATTTGGCATGAACCTTCACCATAGCAATACTCAATTTCAAGGAAAAAGTTATTTTTTTCCAATGTATATTTTCAAAATAGCGTCCAATTCAAAATTATAAACTCAAATATCTCAAAACCGGTAAATTTTACAAAAATTTCACAAGACACAAAAAAGTTGACAAATTTAACTATCTAACCAATGGTACCAAGTTTGTAAGGATCTGACAACAAATAACGGAGTAATTGAGATTTTTCTGCATAAAAACATTGATTGTGCATTGTAATTAATGCAAATTAAGGTAATTTTAATTTTAAAATCACAATAACTCTGTTATTTGTTGTCAGATCCTTACAAACTTGGTACCTTTGGTTAAGTAATAAAATTTTTCAACTTTTTTGTGTCTAGTAAAATTTTAATAAAATTTACCAGTTTAGAGATATTTGAGTTTAAAATTTTAAAATGGCATCCATTTTTAAAATACACATTGGGAAAAAATAACTTTTTTCTTGAAAATGAGTATTGCTATGATGAAGGTTCATGCCAAATATTAACTTAATACAATGATCCGTTATGGAAATAAAATTTATTTAGTTTAAAAAACAAAATGGCGGCTAGTGGGTTAACGAAGCATTTTAGGACATACGTTTACAGAAACTTTTTTGCTTATTTTAATGTGGGCAATAACCTCCTGAATTCCTGAAACGTTTTTTTCCGAACACCCTGTATAGTTTAATTTTATTCTTATGCCGAATAAAATAGAAGCTTTCATCACTAGGAGCAAAAGTGGGTCTTTTTAGGCCGCAACTGTGTTTTTAAAACGATAAGCATTAAAAAGACACTTTTGTTCAGAGAGATGAACAACGCTTTTTATCAAATGCGGAATAGAAACACTTTAGAAACACTTTACTTTTAATCGTTAAAAATAATGAGTATAGAGTTTTTCGAGGTTATATTTACAAAATAAGCTCAAGCTTTTGAAAACATGGTTGTAGATATAGATTGTTGTGATTCGTCATATAACAGCGTGATAGCTCCTTAAGTACAGATTACTGTTGTTTTGTAATTGGATTAGCGTTTGTTGAAAAAAAACACAATGTCATTTACTTTTTATGAGCTAATTTCTCTATATGGAATTTAGAAATTTCAGTTTACAAAGCGTCTTCAGAAAAAAGTAGTTTATTATAAATTTACAGTATAACATAGCAAAATTGTTTATTTATATTTAATTTCTAATTATTTACAGTATGCTAATATCTGATAGGCAATGATATGAATGGCGCTGAAAAGAAATTTGGAGAATCGGAAGCAAAAAGTTACGCACAGTAGGCCCATGTTTCTGAAATGTCTAGTCCTGGTTCAAATAGTAAATATTTCTTTTTCGGTCATTATAATTTTTTAAACTAGGCACTGTTAGTGGTCTTATTAGAGTAATCACAAAATTATTCTAACGTAGTTTTTCTTTTTATTCACAATAATGACACCATGATGGGCATAACCAAAATGTGTTTCCACTGTACTTATTCCACAAATATGTTACTTTTATCAACAGATTTAATATTGGGGATATAATAATATATTGGCCGTATAACTAATAAATTAATATGTTGTTCGTCTAATCGGAGATCTCTGTACTGTAGTTTAGTCTCAACTCTCTTGGTTTGATTCCCCTGCTGTGACAAACACTGCATACACAGTACCTAATTGATACGCTAATGTAGCACAACCAAATATCAATAAAAAAAACTCTTGGTGAATTTTAATCCATCTATAAGTTTAGTAACTTCCCAGTTGCGAATGATTTAATATTTTTAAATAAATCTACTAACATAATATTGCATAAGAAGAGTTTTTTCCATGTGGGGGTACGTAAACATACTGTTTAGTTGAGTTAAGTTACTATGTAAAATGGATATAAGATGCGTTCCTTCCGATAGAAACACTTTACTTTTAGATTAATCACTGTTTTATTTTGTTCAGTTGCAATTGCTGAATCATTTAAAATACATAAACTGTATACTCAATTCTAATGATTTACCCATAAATTGCTAATATCACACTACTGTAATACGTAAAACATCAATACATATCAACTAAAAAACTTTAGTAATACTGTATAATTTAGACGAGGTCAGAAACAGAAAGTAATTTATTTATGCACATGCGAATGGGGAAAAAATCAACAGTAGAATACTTATATTCAATACTTAGTAAGCCTACCATATATTATATTACTGTTATTGATCAAATAGCATAGTTTTGGTATGAACAATGTCAAATGTCCATATAATAATTTTGAACCTAGATTTTGTCATTACTTAACCAACAATGAAACCCCTACTGGAAAGTGCTAAGATTGGCATTTTATCTTTGGTATTGAAATGTCATCTTCATCTGAGTGGAAAAAGTGCATCGCTAATGACGACCAAAGATCATAGATGGGTCACAACTGGTTGACAAAGACAGCTGCACTGCCCCACAATGAATTTCACAGTCTGCCGGTTCCGCTAACCACACGCCCGCTACGGAGGACTAGCCCTAGTGCTAGTGCTAGTGCTGTTGTGTTGTTCTGCTAACCACAAGCCGAGGCTATGGAGGGGGTCGACCTACCTGCTTATATAACTCAGGTCGCGCCGCCGCCGCGCCGCCGGTAAGGCCAACTATCCTATTCCTTCCAGTCGCTCGCTCGCTGCCCATCAGCAGTGCCTATCTCTCTAATTCATAACATTGCCGCTCTCGTATACGAGTCTCTTTGTCGGGATGGTGTAAACTAGAATCTATATCTTACGAGTTTTCCTATTCCCATAAGTGCGATCAACTGTGTCAAAATGCCGCCGAATTCGGAGATAAACACACACCCCTCGGCGACAATGCTGATTGACGAGGTAATGTTGGTATACTAATTATTTTTTAAATAGTCTAGAAAGTATTTTATACTGGGTTCATTTGCCAAACCAGTTTGTAGACATCTTGAATAAATTAGAAAGTGCCACCGGCCTTACGCCTGGAAACACAGGATATTACTGTATTAGGAGGAAGAAGATCAAGGTTTTTGGTAACGATTTCTATAAAAAAAGGTCGGCTAATACAAATGGTAATACAAATGGTTTTATGTATGCATTACCATTTGTAACAATATGAGTAGATATAATGTTTACAAATATCATAATTAGTCTAATTTGGAGAATGACATGAAATAGTAAACTAATAACTCGGCCACATTAAATTGCAATTAGATCCAAGTTATTATGATTATAAAAAAAATTATCCTGCGTAATTTTACGTGAAGTTAAACAAATTTTCATTATTTTTTAACTAACTTAAAATAACAACAGATTTTTTTTTTATTTGAACTATTAAAGAGTCGACAAGTATTGTAAAATTCATTATCAAGTTTGATGAACGATAAAATTAAATAAAAGAAGTAGAGGAATTATGGGTCCAATGTAACAACATTGACCTAGTTGAAGTGTAGTTCAAGATTCATCCTGTTTGTCATTCTATCGAAGTCGAATAGTTATACGAAGATGTACACATGCATCTACGAAGACACTTTTACGAATCAGTCCCACGTATGGCACGACACAACACTGGTGATGTGACTTCACGTTCACACAATAGTCACAAGGGATAAATGTAGGTTTGCTGCCATGGGCGTATTGTAAGTAAGCATAGGAAATCCGTCCCTAGTGCACGCACATACTTAAATGCATCAATTTCTGGTATTTTTCATTTTCCCCCATGGAGGAGGATTAATCATTCCTGCCATATTTTCAATGGGGTGTGTGTATAGCAGTTTGAAGCCACATGAGTGCTGTAAGTAATTGTAAGTCTGAACCTAGGAGTGAATGTACATACTAGATTTGATCAAATTATGCCAATAAATACGTGAGATACAGGGTTTCGTCAATTTTCCATAAGAATAATAGGATCTTTTTATATTTTCTTCGTAACCTGCTAAAAATTTAGTTACAGCCAAGCTAAAAATTCAAAATACCTAATTGTTTTATTAAGCTCTTTTAAGTGGTCTTATTTAAAAATGTTTAATTTGGAAAATTTAGGCCCAAAAATGCCAAAACCCCATTTTTGGACCCTTTTGAAACCACATAAATCCTGTTCCAATAACCCGATAATGCTGGTCCACGAAATCATGAAAAAAGACCTGGTCCTACACCTTCATACCAAATTTCATCAAAATAAGAGGTCTCTGTCCGAAAGTTATCAGTAGGCTACCACGGACACATAGGTATACTGTATATTTAAATATGAAAATGAACGAATGGTGTTTTTTTACTTCTGGGGACCTCAAAATGAAAGTAACAAGGTCCCGGGCTTATTTGTTACCATTGGTACCACCGCAATAATGTATCCCCTAAAGGGAAATTCGCTAATATAATTATTTCTGACAAGACCAACAACTTCCAAAGGGAGAAAGAAATGCTCTTCTTCAGAACTGCAAAATACTCCAGGTGTGTCGCGAAAATAAAATAAAATAATCCCAAATCGTGTCTCAAATAATGATTTAGACCCCCCCCCCTCCTCCCCAATCACAAGTGGTCCCTGTTTAAGTAGTTCAAGAAGTTTTCTTTGCCGGGTGAATTTGGAAAGAGTTTGTTATTTTTCGTAAACACAAAGTAAAATTATTTAAATAGGCCTACTTAAGGGGGCGGTCTACCCCAGCCAAAACAACAACAATGCCGAATGCCGCCTCGCGGCCGTAGCGCTAGGCGAGTTTGATGGCTGCAGAGGTTTACGGGGATCGTGTTTTAAAATTAACCAATTAAGATAGAGATTGGCTGTTAACTTTTTCTAAAAGTAGAAAAAAGGATCTAGTCGGCTATGTTTTTAGAATTTTAAAATAAAATTTATAATTTCAGCTATAACTGTCTAAAATCATCTGTTTTTATAGGTTTTTAACTACAATTTTCTATTGGTTTTAATGAACTAATTACAAAAGTGTAACAGAGGAAAATTAGTACAGTTATTCTTCTTTAATATGACACCTTCTTATACCTCTAGGCTTCATTTGGCAGAAGATAACACGATAGTAGAAGTGAAATGCGGGTTGTAGCACAAGCTACATAACCCACTCAGTCTATAGCAGTCTATTGCAGTACAGTTCAGTACAGTACAGTCTATAGCAGTCTATTGCAGTACAGTTCAGTACAGTACAGTGCATTACAGTATAGGAACGTGGTGTATGTATGACACCTCCTTATGCACTGGGGCCGACGGCCCCACGGTCTAAGTTTATTATATAGTAGTACACAGCTTGATTATATTTGCAATCAATCAGTATTTGGTGTATATACCATTATTAATGTCTGTTGAATTCAACTGACAATAGTTCTTTAGGTGTTTCAATAATTACATGATTTGTTATTCTTTGCACAATTGTGCTTTCTAATCTCTATATGTTTACAAACTCTAATCACCATGTGGCATCGATGCACTTGTACAATACTTCACTGATTGCGATTGATTGCATGCATCAGTATAAAAGAGATAAGTTACCGCACATATCGTATGAAATGAAGTGTGTTGGTCTAGGTTTTGTGTTTCCATTGTAAGTATGTTAAGTCTATATAACCTATCAAGAAAAAAAATATTAGAAGTATATCAAAATGGTGATGATTTAAAAGAAGTTTTGATTGGTTTACCGGACGTTATTCGTAACGATATTCTACAGGAACATTATAGAAATTGTTTTACTGCATTCATTGTTTTTTATGAAAAGGAAAATTTAAGAATTTGCCATAGATGCTATGAAAACAATGCTGATTTTTATCACTTTTCACAAAAAGTTATTTTCGAACCTTTTCAAAATGGATCACTTATTGGAGGAAAATACAAATGCTCACACTGTTATAATGAATGTGTTGAAGAAATTAATCTGAAATGTGAATGTAATTTGTAGGAGCATATTGAAAGGTGATTATTTGTTTATAAGCGGAAAGAAAAAGCAATACAAGTTAAACTTTAAGTTATTCGAATTTGTACAACAACCAAGAAAACATGTGTGATAAGATTATAACAATTGAATTTTACGATAAAAATGGTATTTTAATTAAAAAAAGTATGTTGAATTCAGGGGTTATGGAATAGTTTTTGATACTGAAAATGTAGATCACATATGCGTACAGTTTTCTTCGAATAATGCTAATTATTATTCTAATAACTGTAATAATGGTTTTCATAGAAGAGATGAACAGTTAAAATGTAAAGAAAGATTAAGAATTTAAATTTTCTTTATTGTAGAATCGAATAATAGATATTGCATAAGATTATGCAATTGAAAATGAGTCATAACTTTCACAATTAAGTCATAAGTCAATAATGAGTCAACATTTGTCAAGGTTTACATACTCGTCTGGATGTCATTTATTAACAGAACAGTTGGGAAGCAATTGATGGACTATGTGGCCTTCATTTATTAAACTGCTTTCAACCGGTGCACATCAACTGTGAGGTGAGTGGAAGACATTGGAAGATAATGGAATATTTTCATGGCAAAACATTTGTAATTGATGAAAATTTTAAAATTGTTATCAGTAATGTACAATTAAATACTTCGATATTTTTAGTTAATAAAATTAATAAATTTGCACATTTAGAAATTGATAAATGGACGGAATTCAAGAAGAGTATAAATGATATTGATAATGAATTAGCTGAACGCATAAATTGTAAATATCCTAATTTGGATTTTATTCACTCAAAGACATTAATAATTACGGGTGATTTAAAAGCAATTATTTGTAATTGGAAAGACAGTACAACCTTATTTATTGTAAATAATGAAGGAAAACATCATTACGCTTATATGGATATGAATATTTGGAAAGAATTTAAAAAGATTATACATGATATCGATGTAGAATTTTATAAACGTTTCAATTATCAATATTCTAATTTGTAAACGGGTTTCAGATGTCTTATATACTAGACTTCCAAGGATTTAAAAATATTAAAAATGACTTCATCGTCAAAGAACTTGCTATTATTTCAACGGATGGACAATTTTACGAACTACAATTATTCCAACCACCTTGTGATTTTTCCGAGTTACCTCCACACCTGCAAAAACAAGTTGTCTGGCTTGAAAAAAACAACCACGGTCTCTACTGGGGTTCTGGATATAAAAACTATAAGTGTTTAAAAGATGTTTTTAAAAATATAACTATTAATGGAGATATATATGTAAAAGGAAAGGAAAAACAAAAATTTATTTCTAATTTATTATCAGACTTCAGTGTTAATGTGTTTAATTTAGAAGATTTTGGTTGTCCAAATTTAAATATATTAAAACAACAGGTATCTTTTTCTGTTATCAAACCTTGTTGTTTCAATCACAACGCGAAACACTGCGCCTATATTAATGTTCATGTATTGTGTAATTGGTGGAAAACCGAACTAGAGTTTAAAAATAAATTGGAAAAAGTCAATACTGCTATTGAGGAATATTTTAAAAGTAAAAATCTGTCGGCAGAATTGATCAATTATTTGCCAAAATCATTTATTATAAACTATGTAGATGATGTTGAATCCATTTATGATAAATTACCAGAGAATCTGAAAAAAGATAAGGATATAATAAATAATTTAAAGTGTACAGATCACTTTTTTTGTATGTCAAATAATTTTAATCCTAAACGTAAAGATTGTTATTTTTGTAAATATAAATTAGACTTATCTTGATGTATTTTGTGCAGGAAATGACATCAACATCAGGGTCAAATAATGATACTATTTGCTGCAACATATTCAATTTTACAAAAAAAGATTTGTTAAAATCTGGATTTTATCATCATAAGCTGTATGAAAATATTGTGTGTTGTGGTTGTGGTTGGCAAACAACAAACTTAAAATTAACATTGAAGCAGATTAATTTTATTCATAAAATGCAGAACCCTCAGTGTAAAATGAGTAAATATATTGATTTTAATGTAGGAAAATATATTGACTGTATAAATTATATAAATGAAATTAAAACAAATATGAAAGCAACTTATGTTAATTGGCCTGAGGGAAAACCGTCTGTTGATGAATTGATTCAGTCAGGATTTTATTATACGGGTCAAGACGATGCCACGACTTGCATGTCGTGTGGTGTAACATTGGATGAATGGCAGGAAACAGATGTACCTTTTGTAATGAGTAAATCAAGAACACTTATTTCCAATGAGCTGCATAAGCAGGCTCGTGTAAATTTTCCAAGAAGATATGTTGAATTAAAAGGTGTTAATGATTTATATCAAGCAGATTTAGTAGAAATGTTACCTTTTTCTAAACTAAATAATGGATTTAAATATATAATGACAATTATAAATTGTTTTACAAAATTTGCTATTGCAGTTCCATTAAAAACCAAAACAGCAGATGAGATTGCAATTAATCTAGAATCAATTTTAAAAAATTTACCTATGAATAATTTTCAAACTGATATGGGTAAAGAATTTTTCAATCATAAGGTAAAATCATTATTAACTAAATATAATATAAATCACTATACTACTTTTTCAGATAAAAAAGCTTCAATTGTTGAAAGATTTAATCGCACTTTAAAACTAAAAATGTGGAAAATGTTTAGCGAACAAGGAAATTATAAATGGTTGGATATACTTCCAATTTTAATGGATACTTATAATAATACTGTTCATAGAACTGTTGGTTTGAAACCGATTGAGGTTAATAAATTAAATGAAAAAGATGTGTTATTAAAGATTATTAAGGATAGGAAAAAATATATTTTAAAACAAAAATTTAAGGTAAGGAGATCGTGTTAGAATTAGTAGAATACAGAAATTATTCGATAAAGGATATATACCTAGATGGAGCAACGAAATATTTACAGTATGGAAAGTTCAACTTACTAATCCAGTAACATATTTATTGAAAGACACAAAGGGCGAAGTTTTACAAGGAGGATTTTATCAACAAGAATTGAGTAAAACAAAAGTTAAAGATATATATTTAATAGAAAAAGTATTAAAAAAGAGAGGGGATAGGTTACTTGTTCGATGGTTAGGTTTTGATAAATCTTATGATAGTTGGATTAATAAGAGTGATTTACAATGAAGTTTCTCAGACAAAATAATAAATTAACTATAATCAATTTGGATAAATTATTTACTTTGGATTATAAAAGTAAAAAACATGGTAAATTGTTACCTGATTCAATTAGATGTATTATCTGTGGCCCATCCAACTGTGGTAAAACTAATTTACTATTAAATTTATTATTTTCTCCAAATGGATTGTATTTCGAAAATATATATATCGTATCAAAATCGTTATTTCAGGAAAAATATAGGTTTTTAAAATGTGTTTTGGAAAATTTACCTGAAATTGGATTTTTTACTTTTACAGAATGTGAAAAAATACCTTTCCCAAATGAAATTAAACCAAATTCAATTATCATATTTGATGATGTAGCGTGTGAAACTCAGAGCAATATTAAACATTATTTTTCTATGGGACGTCATAATCAATTAGATGTATTTTATATATGTCAAACATATAGTGTAATACCAAAACAGTTAGTTCGGGATAATGCTAGTTTGTTGATTATTTTTAAACAAGATGATAGAAATTTATATCATATTTATAAAGATCATGTAAATACCGATATGAATTTTAATAAATTCAAACAGATGTGTATTAAAGTTTGGAACACAGGCAGGAATAAATTTCTAGTCATTGATAAAAATAAAAATATAAACCAAGGACATTATAGACTTGGTTTTGACATATTTATTAAGCCTTAATAGTGGGGGTATAGCTCAGACTAGTTTTTACAGATTGCATTTCGAAGATGGCAATTACATGAGTATCCCTTGCTTCCCGCCACCAAATTCACCACTTGGACAGTAAAATCAGCAAGTATGATTGAACGTCCAAGATATGTGATAATAGCTTTTCAAACAGATCGTAAAGATAAATCAAATAAAAATGCTTCATATTTTGATTTTTGTAATTTAGAAAATATAAAATTATACTTGAATAGTAAATATTACCCATATGACAATTTAATGGGAAACAAATCATTATTATATGAACTATATTCAAAATTCCAATCTTCATATTATACTGGAAGTGATGATCAACCCGTAATTACTAAAAAGGATTTTTTTGCAAAATGTCCTATGTGTGTAATAGATTGTTCAAAACAGGTGGATACTCTTAAGACTGGAACTCTGGATGTCAGAATTGAAATGCAAACAACAGCTGATTTTCCAGCCAACACTGCAGCATACTGTTTGATTATCTATGATGCTTTAATCCACTACTCACCTCTTTCTGGTATCGTGAAAAAAATTATGTAGAGAAAAAAGGAGAAAATAAAACGATTTTTGTCATATATACTGGCTGAGTTTATTTCAATATCATATCATTTGACAGAATTAATATATTTCTTATATATTGATAAATTCTTTTATTTTCATAATTTATAAAAAATTAAACGGAAATTCTCAAAATCATCAGCTAACAATAGTACATCAGTTTAAATATATATTACAATAATCACATAGAGTTTGACATTGAATTTTATAAATACATGTTATAAAAATAACTAAGCATATACTATTTCATGATTTTTTACAATGAATTTTTTATGTTTTAAAGAAAAATGTCCATATGGTAATGTCGAAATATTATCTTCTAAAATATAACGTTTGTCATCATTTGAACTTAAAGCTATTTTATTAACCACAACAGTATACATTTGATGTTTTTTTGATTGAAATAGTCGCATTTGTTTTCGAATTTTGGTTTTTAGATATAAACAATTTTTATAATCTTCAAATTTAATATGATTTTTTATAACAGGTTTGGTTATACCTTTTGCTTTCTTTAAAAACATTTTCTTTTGCAATTCAAAATCATTCAATGTTCTGAAAGTATACAATTTTGGTCTTAAGCCAATAAACTCAATAATAATAATTCCATTTACTTCATCCTTAAATTTTCCCAAAGTTTTCTTATTTTCTTCAGAAAAACAAAAATGATCTCTTGGATAATCAGACATATCAAGAAATTTCTTTAACTCAGGATTATTAAAATCTTTATACAGATCTTTGGTAAATATTTGATAAAAAAATGCATCAGTATCCAAATATAATAGTTTAACCTTTTTACCTTTGTACATGTTTTTTATTATACGGTAGTGAAAATCATACATATGATACTTACTTAATTCCAATACAGTAAAACCAATATAAATTGGTTTATCCAGGCATATTGATTCCTTTTCTAACTCAATTGCACATATGTTCTCATCATATATAATTCTATTTTTAAAATTAGGTTTTGAAATTAATTTGTCAAGTCTTTTTTCATTTGTCACAAGTTCAATATTAACACGATTTCGTACATTTTCTATTGTTTTGCCGTACATTGCATTGTTCAACAATTTATAAAAGTTTTTTTCAAAATCATTTTTAGCCTCTTTTCTTTTGTTTGTGTTAAAATCAATATAAGGTTTAAGGTAAGCACTTTGTGTAAATTTTAAAACCCTATGTATTTTAATGAGCACTAAACCATTTGAAATAGCTTGTTTAAGAATTCTATAATGACATACATAGTTATATTTATTTTCTAAAGTGGTTAATAACTTTCAGTTTTAGACCATTCTGGAATTTTCTTTTCTGCTAAAAATGGTAGGTCTGAATGACTGTTGTGTAAATAGGTAGGATAACCTACATCACATTCAATAATATAACCTGTTGAACTATCATCAGGAATAGACATTACATCAAAATCACATAATTTTTTCTCGGGAAGCCATTTAAATTTTTTTTCTGGAATTAATTCTGACATTGCAAAACCATATAAATTATTTGCATCTAAATAGGTTAAAAATGATGTTTCTTTTTTTGGATCATACAGTGAACCCATATAAGAATTATTAGCAGTAGCATGACGTTTAATAACACTTGTGATACTCCCTCGAATACCTCTTTCTATAAAATTGTACATATCGATATCTGATAGTAAATCCAGTTCAACCTTTGTAAATTTTAACACTGCATCAAAAGTTAAGCTAGGAACTGTTAAATAATAAGCGGGGTCCAATTCATAATTTTGTAAACAAATTGAACGGAAGTTTTCAAAAACATCGGCTAACAAGAGTACATCAGTTTTTAAATATATATCACTATAATCACCGAGAGTTTGACATTGAAATTTATCCCATACAGATTTTGCTAGTTTATAATCTTGATCTGATATATGGGTTTCGGTAATTTTACTATAAAACTCATTTTTTGTCGGTAGTGCATTAATTTCTAATTTTTCCAAAGAATCTGTAAATTCATAGGGATAAATTCCTTTTTGTCTGACTAGAGGTAGCTCGTCTTCTTTAAAAAATAAACTTAAATTTTTAAATTTATCAGCTGGTAAGTTTTTTACTAGTTGACATAAACTTTCATTCATAAATCTAAAACTATCGAGAAATTTTATCTTTAAACCACTGGAAGTATTTTTAATAAAAGAAATATATTTTTCATTTGTATTTGGAATAAGTGTAACCTTTTCATTGTCACAGCCTAATTTTCTTATTATAAAATGAGTATCATAATTTGAACTATTATGAATAAATAATGGTAAATATTGTTGTTTTTTACATTTTAAATTACAATTATTACATAACACAGATCGAAATTTTCCAGTTAGGTGACAATGATCTTTTACAGGTAAACACATTGCTGTAAATTCCGTATTACATAATTCACAATTCTTACAAGTTTTAACTTTTATTTTTTCCTCCTGTGTCAATGGATTCATTGGAATATCACGCTCTAATAGCTTTCCTATTAAATTTGTCAATGAAATTATGTATTTCATAAAAATTTCCATTACATCGTCATTTACATCTTTTTTTCTATATAAATATGGTTTATCGGGTAATTGTGATTTAATACAATCAGGAATACTATCATCAACAACTAGATAAATACAAAAACTGATTGGTTCATGTTTTTCTTCTATTTTTGTAAATTGTGTTTGTTTGATATTAACTTTCTTTAATATACATTCAAAATCAGCATAAGCAACAATTGGTAATTTCATTTTATGGTGAAAATTAGTGAATTTTAGTACCTTGGGTTCATTTGAATCAGATTCATTTTGCGGCATTTCTACTCTTATAGGTTTATTCATTAAACAATTTTTTTCATGGATGGTTAATTTTTTTTCATTTATAAAATGAGATAAACATCTCTTACAAAACACTAATTTAGATTTATGTTTTGAAATTTGACTGCTTAGTAATCGTGAAAAATTATTGATATAACAATAATGGAACACGCCCTCAGAGTTTGAAATCAATAAGAGATCAAAATGATTTACTTTAGTTTCATTACATATTCTTAAAGGATATATAACATTTTTATCATTTATACCATACACATTTATACTTACATTTTGATTACATTTTTCAAATTTTGTAATTTGTTTTAAAGGTGTAGGAAATTGAACACATGAAAAATCAAACTTATTAATCAAATCATTATACCTATTATCAATTCTTTGTGGATTTCTTCCTGTTACATACCTAGACAGTATAGAATATTGAAAACATTTATTGTCGTGGATATTCTGTGGATTAATAACTGCTTTTTTTAGTTGAATAAATTTTGGTAAGGGAATGTAAGAACTACCTCCCAATGGTCTGTATCTGCTTAATCGAATCATAATTCCGTCAACAGAATACAGTGACCATCCACTCCCTTTATTCTCAGCTGTTTCTTCTTCTGTACAAATCTTTTTTATAAGTTTTCGAATTAAGCTATCCAGGGGAGTACTAAGAAAAACAGAATGGTTTGATGTTTTAAAGGCTCTATCTTGTAATTCCAAAGTATGATGTCTTATGTAAGTACATTCAACGAATAAATTAAACTTCGATGCCCCATATTCAATTAAATTGTTTAGTATTAATTTTTTTATTTGATCTTTTATGCTTAGTAAAATTAAACACACATCTTTATAAATTTCTGAATCATTTTTATAATAAAATGTTCTTAAATTACCTTTAAAAGCATTTTTTAACTCAAAAAAGTTATTTGATCTCAATATATGTAATCTATTTTGCTTCTTTTTGTTATCTTCCTGTTCTTCAATTTCCATTTGACCATACAAGTTAGAGGTTTGAGGATTGTCTTGAGGCATCTGGAATATTATTATGTTGTTAATTTTTTCCAGTGGATCCGAATCCCCTGCTTCCTCTTTGTGTATTTTCCAACAGTTGTAGTTCTGTGACTTTAGGAGTCAGTACAGATTCAATTATTAATTGAGCGATTTTATCTCCTTTTTGAATGAGGAGATTTGATTCTGACAAATTAAATAAAATTACTCCTACATTACCATTATAGTCTGGATCAATGACCCCACCACCTACTAATATGGATTTATGTAATGCAAGCCCCGATCTACCAGCTATTCTTCCATATGTATTTTTAGGTAATTTGATTGCTAAATCGGTTTGAATTAACATATTGCTATTTTTTGGTAAAATATAATGATAAGCACTACGCAAATCATAGCCAACCGATTGAGGAGTAGCTCGTTGAGGTGGATATGCGTTTGGCGATAATTTTATATAGCCTAAGACATCATTTTCTGCTGTAAAAATAAAAAAACTGTCAAAAATTTCGTTTGGATACTGATACATATGACAATACAATTTATTTTTTATTATCACTAGACTCGAAAGTTTCAAATTTTGCATTTTTTATTTTTTTCACCTTATTACCAACATTTGCTAATATTTCAACTAATTGATTAAGGGTTTCAGCATCATTTTTTTCGTTTACATTTAGAAGAAAATAACCCTTTTTATTAACTTTTTGCCAGAAAAACTTTTCAGATTTACAATTTTTTAGATCACGGCAATCCGTGATTTCAATTTTAATTAGATGTGAACCTTTTTCACCAGGTGTGGTAATTCTTTGACGACAATTTCCCGCGTTATATTGAAACTGTTGACTTATTTTTAAAGAAGGTGTTTTTTGTTTTGAATATTTAAACAATTTTGCAAAGCTATCTTCATTTTCCGATTCATCAGATGTACTACAATCATTATTATTTTTAATTTTTTTATTTTTAAACTTAATATCATTTATTTGTTTTCTTTTTTTACATTCATCATAGTTGTCATTCTCATCCTCATTATAATTAGTTACATCTTGAGTTTCATAATTAATTATTTTTCTAACTAAATTTGTAAACTTTTGAACAGCTTGAAATGAAAATTTTTTTTAAAAATAGGGAGACTTTTTTGTTTCATTTTCCCAAATTGTTAGTAAATCCTCAAATTCAACATCTTGTACCACTAAATTTTCCAATTCTCTTTGGCTAATTAATTCATCTGCATGAACATGATCATAGAAAATTTTAAAAAAATGTTTGATCACCCCATAAATCTGAGTTAAATTTGGATCATTGAATATAAAATCATTTCTTGCAAGTCCATCTACAACCCTTTGCCAATTGAATAAGTTACAAAGACCTACAATGTGCAAGTTTTCAAGCAGTTGTATGATAGTAAAAAATAAAGTTGTACCCTGAGAGATTGCCGGTTCCTCTTTTGAAGTTCCTGGTTGCTGTGGTTCTGGTTGCTGTTGTTGTGATTGCTGTTGCTGCTGTTGTTGTTGTTTTTGTTGCTGTTGTTTTGGTTGTTCATCTTCAGACTCCATAGTTAAATCCAGTAGATCCGACATGCCTAAAAAATAATTAAAATAAATGCTTTATGTAGTGAAGACAAGTTAAATAAGTATAAGCCAATAGTAAATTTAAAACATCATTTAACTTAATATCCTAGAAGTAGACCTGCGTACTCAGTGAATTTCCACATTAGTAATATTAATTTTTACCAGATGAACTTGTAAGCAAAATTTCATCACGAGATCAAAAATAAGGAAATAAATGTATTCTCCTTATAATAATTATAAGGTAGGATTACACATTTCCGTCAAATTTGTTCTTGATCGGATCGTTTTCATGAGAGTTATTATGTCTAGAAATACATACATATACATATAAATTTCAATAACTATTTTTGGTAACTGAGCATCTCAAAACGAAAAAGTAACATGGTCTAGAGCATAGGTCTTAACATGTGACCCCGTAATAGCTTCTTCCCTATGAAAGATTTGTTAAAAATATATTTAATAACTAATGTTTAAATTTTTAAATAATCATATTATATTGTATGAATTTAGACTCACCACAATGATATGATGTCGACTACACCTCAGTCAGTGAAATGTCCAGTACGATTCAAGTCGTGTAATGTATCACGACTGAATTATTTATATGCAGTGGATAAACAATGAAGAACGCATACAATTAGGGATGCAACAAAGAATCAATATTTTTTTAACTTGATTTGTGTACTTTCGAACCTGTAAGCAAAATTTCATCACGAGATACAAAATAAAGAAATAAATGTCTATTCTCCTTATAATAATTATAAGGTAGGATTTACACATCTCCGCTAAATTTGTTTTTGATTGGATCGTTTTTACGAGAGTTATTATGTCTAGAAATACATACATATAGGTATAAATTTCAATAACTATTTTTGGTAACTGAGCATCTCAAAACGAAAAAGTAACATGGTCTAGAGCATTGGTCTTAACATGTGACCTATGTAATAGCTTCTTCCTATGAAAGATTCGTTAAAAACATATTCAATAACTAATGTTTTAATTTTTAAATAATCATATAATATTGTATGAATTTGGACTTACCACAATGATATGATATCGACTGCACCTCAGCCAGTGGAATGTCCAGAACGATTCAGTCAGTGTACCACGACTGGATTATTTATATGCAGTCGGTAATGGTTGACAATCAATGTAGAATGCACACAATTAAGAATGCAACAAAGAATCAATATTTTTCAACATGCAAGTGCATCATAATATCAACTTGATTTGTGTACTGTCTTTAATTACATGATTCGTTATGCAGTTGCATTTCTTAATCACTTCTTTCATCAGAGGTGCATCACTGATTACAACTCAAACCGAAAATGAATTGCTTTAATCTTTTACATTCTTAAAAAATATAGAAACATAGAATATTTGTAGTAGAAATACGTTGTAGAAGTTTTATAAAATGCTTCATTAGGGCGTTATCCTGCCATTTTCCACAAAATAAATTTTATCTGATTTTATAATAGAAAAGTCGCAAAATTCAATTATCTATCCAATGTCATGTGTAAAAAATCTTATAACCATTCAAATGACAGCTAGCGGTCTAACAAGCATTTTAGGACCAATTTTATGAGAGTTTTTCTATGTTTTGTACAAGCAATCACAATACAAAGTCCTGAAACATTTTTATTACATTCTGTATATTTGTGTATGTGTGTTCACATAAATCTGTCACATAAACTATGACACAAAATTCTGTATAATATGTGTCTACAATTATCCTCAAACAGATCGTCGATTTTGATAAAATTTAGTACAGTTGCGTAAGGCGATATTCATCAAGTTATGTTAAAAAACCACGTGATCAGACGTTTAAAATTTATTTGGTATTTTTCAACTGTAATTAAAAATTGTATATAATTTTAACACATACCATATGAAAAAACTTCAAACAAAAACAAATAAATAACTTATTTGGAAACATTAACAACTTAGCTTCACTGGTAATGGAAATAATTTTAATGAATTTTCCTAAGTTATTCTTAAATGGGAAACAAAATGAACTTTTTAAATCGTTTATTTTCCAACATTTACTAATAAAATTTGCATTCACCTATATTAGGTGAACCATCTACAACCATAATATAATATTTAATATTGAATAGAATATTAAATATCTATTAACAATTAGCTAAGTACGCAGATCTATTGCAACATCGTTTATACAATCAACAATCTGGGAAACAAAATGAACTTTTTAAATCGTTTATTTTCCAACATTTACTAATAAAATTTGCATTCACCTATATTAGGTGAACCATCTACAACCATAATATAATATTTAATATTGAATAGAATATTAAATATCTATTAACAATTAGCTAAGTACGCAGATCTATTGCAACATCGTTTATACAATCAACAATCAAACAGTCTCAATCAGTAATACAATTACCCTTGATGAACCGCTTGATTAGAACACACATCTGCGGCCTGCGCTCGTCTGGGGCCGTCGGCCCCAGTGCATAAGGAGGAGTCGTAGTGTAGCAATGTCATCTTAGGCCGTCAAATAAGGAGTATGTCATACTAGAACGTCAGGTAAGGAGTATATAGTTTCCTTATTATATATAGCTTGTGCTACAACCCGCATTTCACTTCTACTCACGATTATAAAAACCCCTTGCATTTGGGTGCGCGCCAGGGGTAGACCGCCCCCTTAACAATTCCTCGTTAACACCTCCTTAACAATTAATCGCCTTATCGAACTTTTTAAATTTTATTTGCTCTTTTTTTAAACTAAATGCCTTTCGATATTTACAGTTAAAAAAGGATTCCATATATTAAAATAAATCATAGTCAAAGTGTGATTTATGATATGCGGGGTCACATTATCAATGTGCTAAGTGCACGATCGAGCGTGTCTCAGTTGGAACAGCGAACAGCATGCCCAACAGCTGAGCCAATCTCCACAGGTCGCGGAGTCAGATCTTGACCTTTACCTCCCGCTACATTACGTGTGTAGAGGGAGAACATCCATCACTTGGCAGATTATACAGCAGGATGATGTAACGCGATAAAAAGTCTCGAAGATAATAAACCCAGTCTAGTAGCAATGCCCGTTGAAAAGATATGCCATTTTTTGTTTTCATTGCAGAAGTTAAATTTCGGTACATATTAACGTATTATTTGGGTTAGGCCTATAACTTAAAAGCGTACATGTATGTGGGGGCGCCACTAATTCACAAGAGTCGACTAAAGTTATGTTTGTGCATAATAATGTGTCTATACTGTTTTGTTGAAAATTTTCAACATGTAAAATGAACACGAATACTTGCTGAATAAAATTGAGCAAATATAGCATGAAAATACGACCGACCGGTCCTTAAGCGTACTGTTATCGATTGAAATTAAAGTCCCGTAGGGCCTATATCAACAAATGGCTTCCCAATAACATATTGTCACAATTGATATTCCAAATACCACAATAAGCTTTACAGTTGAGACCGAAGGGAGAAATCTTCACTAGTTGCAGTGAGGTGTTTCCATTCTCTATTTTTAGATGCAAAGCTATAATTTGGCCGCTTATATAACCCAAGGTCACGTGGTCCCAGGCGCGGTTGCGGTCTTCATCTAGCGTCTAGCTGATCCGAGGATGGAGGGGCCAACCGTGGGGCCAACCAAATGTTGGCATGCTACCCACGACTAAATAAAATTTTTCGCCAAACGATCCAGACCTTTTACAACTAAATTTGAGGATATCTTTATAAGCTTCTCGAAAACTCGTAAACCAGGTCCATCAGGAGATAGGGGGTTTTAAATTACGCAAAAGTATGCCTTATCTAGAAAATGGGACCTTGGACCGGAGAGTTTTTAATTAGAGAAAACAAAAATTTGGCTTCCAGGGAAAAACTTATTCACATAATTGTATTTTATAAGAATGGAGTATTTTTTAGTAATGGAGTGGATATCATAGTTTTCGTAAAACCTTTTGGTCTAAATCTAGATTGAAAAAAGGTTTACGGTAGAGGGGTTCAGAGGTGGGGGCAGGTCTGCTGCGAAGAGAATCTTGCTAGGCATTCGTTTGGTAAATAATTCATGGGGTTAGTCCGATAGTAGGATAGTGCCCAGAACCTTTCCCTAGAGGTTTATCCACTTTTTTGTCAGATCGGCCCTTTGTTCTCCCCAATAGTGTCAAGAGACTTTGTTTTCAAAAGCGTGAGCACTAGGCAAAAAAATTATAGCCTTAGTTCATAATCATTTTACAATAACACCACTTTCTATCATATTTGGTTATCACTCAAATTTAGTAAGTACTTATGCTGTCCAAAAAGATTAACTTTGACTGCAGTATAACTGGAGAGGCTTTTCCTCTTGTTTGTTTGTATAAAAATCATCCCTTGTTAAGTTTACAAGTTTGTAATTATTTCGGAAATATCGTTTTTGTGATACTTTATTGTATACACATTGCACTGTACTCCACGCTCAAAGTATAATAAAAAGTGTAGGCAGATAGATGTAAACTTGAATAATGTACGCCTAATCATAAAATTAAACGGATCTTTCATCCAAAGCTTCTTTCCATCTTTCATCCATGAAGATCATGAAGATCTTCATGAAGATCATGAAGATCATCATGAAGATCTTTCATCCATCTTCTATTCTAAAAAATGTTTTCTAAACCTATTAAATCTTATGATTGGGCTACCTGTTAACGATCATTTGAATAAAACATAGAATCTTAATATTATAATAATAATGTTTAGGCTAATTTATTTTATTATTAATTAAATGTAAACTAGGAATTATTTATATTGATTTGTGATAAATTTTTAAGGAAGCACATACAAGTGGTTGATTATTCCGCACCTTTTTTGGTGGATTGTTGACATTCTATATAGCTGTTCACTTAAAATCAAACAGGATTTTATGTGGTGGTTTGTAGTACTACGCTACTGAATTAAATTGAATGTGAAGCGCTGTTTAATTCACGGGAACAAGTAGTGGCCAAGGCAAAAAACGTGCAAGGAATGTGGTTTCATTCAGTTAAACGAGAAACTTGGCCAAAACAACAAAACGCAACAAAAAAACTGTTTGATCATTAAATCCGGAGTACGAACCAGCTGACGCGATCAAGGTTGATGCTCTCCAGCAAGTCCTTCGAGATGTTAAGTGTTCATGTTGCTCGAAATTGAGCAATTTTACTATACTGATAAAACTTTACTAGCTGAATGCCGATTTTTCGCCCAATAATTTCATGTAATAATTTTAATTTCAATATTAATATTTTGCGTAATCATCGTCCTCAACCACTTACCTCCGAATCTCGAAGTGAAAGAATAAGTTTTAAAAAGTAAAAACCATCGAATCATAATTTGAGTGGGAATAATTTATTATAATCATTATAATAGAAATGAGGTTGATAAAGTATCCGGCAAACAGCACTAATGTCACTCCTTTGAATACACTTCAGCACCATTTACACTGCATTGATTAAAAAACTATTTAAATTTCTTGATTAGCCAGTCATCGATGTAAATAATCAATTATAAGTTGAATAAACAATGGTGCTTCTAGAAGGTTTTTAGTGAAACGCCCAGCACAGCTTTGTTCTATAGAATATTATTCACCACAAGTTCGGAAAGTGACCCATTTCGGGGCGAGATAGTGTTTAATTTAGCACGAGGCGAAGTCGAGTGAGGAAAACACTATCGAGCCCCGAAATGGGCTTTCCGGACGAGTTGTGAACAATACTTTTCATCACGATTGAATTAATACAAAAATATGGAAGTTTTAAAGGAGACTTATCCGTAACTTTTATGTTGCGGAACGGCTTCGGAGTTGTTGAAAGGATTTAGTTGAACTAATGAAATTTTGTACAAGCGGTAATGATCTAAGAGACGGCGGGGTAAAAAGAAAATTTTTAATGTCAGCATGGGTCGATATGTACATAAAATTTAATGTTTCTATTAGTAGAGAACATCAAAGTTTGGTATTTAATAATCCTAGTATATGACATCACTTCTAATAACTAATACATAGAAAAAATCTTGTAAGCGTTCTTTTACATTTTATGTGAGCTTGCTCGAACTTTTGACTATCAGAATGAAGCTTTCTCTGAAGTATCTCCCTTGGTGTTGACCACGTGTGAGGAGCATGGCTTCCGTGGGCCGTGGGCGCGTGCAGGCCGGCGCGGCGTGACCATCACTGGCTGATAACGCAGCTCTGCCGCCCTGAACCGTCCAGAGCTTCTGGAGCATTCTTGTGCTCTCGCTGCACTTCTTACATCGACCCGCAATGGTTCAAGACTGCTCGGAACAGTCCTCAGCGAACGTATTGGAGACAGCTAGGTTTACCGATTGAATAAGTTTATAGGTTACAAATTAGTTGATTACTTTTCTACAATTTGTCAAATAAAAGGGCTTACCCGGCATGCTTTGCAATGCCTACCTGAGAAATATTTTGCCCTTCAGGTGAGCTCGTTCGCTACCATCACTCGCCGCAAGGTTTAGCTCGTTCGCTGCGCTCACTCGCCGTAACTCCATAATGTTCTGACAATAACAAACACAACATAAAAAGAATTAGCTAAATCGGTCCAGTGGTTCACACGTGATCTCGTGACCAGAGAAATATTTATTAATTTTTATATAGAGAGATATAAAAGAAAGGCGTGTAAGAACTTCGGAACCGATTTGGCTAAATAGTTTTATAATCATAGCTGTTTTAATTTAAAGTATTGAGAGAAGATTGGTAAAAAAGCAATAAGATATATTATACACTTGCGACGAGTGAGCGTAGCGAACGAGCTAAACTTGAAGGGCAAAAGATTCCAAAGCGCATTACAAAGCATAGTGTGTATAAGCTACAAGAAAGATATTACAAGAGTCTTCTGGACCGCTCCCGTTTTCGCCTTGGAATTCTTTTTTCATACCAGGAACCCAGTTCATTAATTCACTTTCGATTAATGTCGCCATCTATATATATAGCGGCCGAGGCGCTGCGGCTCGTTTAGTTGGGCAGTGGTCGGAAGAGTTTTTTCCCTTCGAGTGGCTGTGGTTTAGAGCACTCGCTCCGTCGTCGATCAGCCTGATTGGACCGCCACGAGACGCTTTTATCGATTCGATAATGAATTTGTACATGATAAGAATGATGATGTACATGATGATTGGTTTTAAAAGTGCCAATAAGTGTTTTAAATTCCTATAACCTGCTGCTAAATATCTATAATTGTCAGTAAGTTACAAGACATTTGAAAAGATTTTGGTGCGAATTGAAATTTATTAAAAGACACTGCTTTAAAGTCACTTGAAGTCGTGGTATGTATTATTGTTGTTTTGTCATTTTTCATTCATGGATTGTGTTTTTATTACAGTATCAAAATTATTATAGATTTCTTCTTCAAAATGGTGTTCCTAGGTTATTCACATTAAAGTAGGCGACCAAATAAAATTCTTTAGGCAATTATGATAAGAGTCGATTCCTAACAAAATGTACTATAGTCATAGCTGAGATAGAATAGCTGATAGCTGACAGAATAGTGATAGCTGTGATAGAAGTTTTCTATTATGAACGTGCATTTTGCCGATTTAACATGGGTTATATCGCACATTTAATACGATTCAACTGGCTAGATCCCAGGGTACAAAACAAGCGATACATGAAGACACAAGTTTGTCAACAACTAGTTGGTGTTTGGAACCGACGCGGAGGATAAAAACATTTAATAGTGACGCCAAGTCAACAGCGATAGACCGGCGCTGGTCGCGACGCGACGGGTCAGCGGCAATCGTGTTTACATCATAGCATTGGACCTGTGATCGTCCTTCACTCAACATCGGCTCAACATTGACAACAATTTACTTCAAAATATATTTACTGCCGATTTTGCTATACGATTACAAAACATTAACATTATAACGCAATATAAAATGGGTCCTTTAGTGGAAATACGAGAAGCAATTCACTTGTACCTTAAATTAATATGGACAGTTACAACAATAACCGAAAGAGTTAAAAAAAAACCAAGTTAACGAATTAGCCTTTATTAGCAAAAGTGAACCTTTATTATAAACAGTACTGTGGGGGAGAGTCGTTCTGGCACGCTGACCAGACGCTATCTGGTAATTGTATCTCATTCAAATTTATCAAATATAGATTTTGCTATAATAGTTGTATCTCTGATGAAAGTGGTGATATTGACATAGCAGATTTCTTGGGCATATTATTTGCTTGGGATTTATTTGGGCAGGGTGGTTATCTCTTAACACCTTTAGGCCTACTGGAATCGCGACCTAACTCAATAGGTAGTTTAAAGCCAAGTATGAACTGTATACATTGGTATGAATGAGAGATGAGTGTGAGTAGGATTATTGTGGCGCGATCTTGTAGTCTTGTTACTGATTAAGGCCGACATTCTCCTTCGACAGGACTGTTAATTCATAGCCCAATAGCCAATGGTATCTGGGGACCTGCAGTTTAACGTGGGATCCGAACCACACTTTTGACCTCATATTTACGAATTGGTCTAATTTTGAGGATGGTCTATGATGAACTAAGATTCACTAGTGCGGACGTAAATCCCCACTAGGGAAAATCGCATCCACAAGCCATCACTTATATCCACAATTCGTGACCTCCAAGTAGCTGGATTACAAGACGTCACCACCGCCCCAGTTCTAAATTTGTAGCTCAATAAAGTAGAAATCATAATCCATGTATGCATAATGGTAAATAAATTTAAAAAGAGTTTTTACACGACACGTACTTCTATACTCTTTACTTGTAGAAAAAATAGTCAGTGTTTTAGTCAATTTAGTGAAAAATTAATTAAATATTTGGTCAATAATACTCTTTTATGGACGAAAGCCTTTCTGACAATTTAGTTCCATTCCGCAAGTTTTTATTCACTTATTGAAATCGACAATTTTAATATAGGCCTTAGTATAGATTTTAGAGTTATCACGCAATTTATTATTTCAATAAATTTTATTGAGAAAACATTTGAAAATCAATGCTTAAAAATGCTATAAGAGATGAATAACTAATTGTCCTGTGTACCCAGTAATCAACATACTTAAGTTAAATAATAAATGCTTCGAGGTCAACCGCTAACGGTGGAATGCAAAATAATTGGTATCGAGTCCAGACCTATATTTAAGCCTTCTACTGTGATTGTGCTGGTAATTGCCGTTTCTGAGGCGGCAACGCGTTATCACACCATGAATAAAAAATTAAACTATCGATTCTATGATGATAACAAGTTTCAAAATAGTTGTTGTACTGCTTGTCGTTACTGCATGGTTTCCTTGTGTGTAGCAAAACCTGCATTCTGCTGTTCTTTCCTTGTTATTATTTTTTAAGAAGATGTATTTCTTAACTAATTTAATTGAATCGTGGTTAGAGTTGATTAAATGATTTAATTTAATGTTTCAATTACTACGGTGAAAACTTAACTCTCGGAAGATCTTTCAATTATTGTTGACGAGATAATGAAAATTGTTAGATCCTATG